>BMAF01002116.1:0-20616 GCA_014132575.2 Gasterosteus nipponicus | reverse complement strand
GAGGAAGTGTGTTTTTCTTGTAGTAGAAGAAGCTTCTGGTTGTTAACTGCGGAGTGGAGATGGAGGGAGAGGAGAGGAGGTTCAACCAGACCGACGAGGCTGAAAGGGAGGAGCGGAACGCGAGAAACCTCCACCATTACTGAGTGAGGGATGAAGGAGAGGAGGTGGAGCAGCGGAGGGTTTATGGAGGCGATGAAGGGTGGACGGACGGAGGGGACGACGGTGGAGATAAACGAGAAGACAGAGAGGTGGAATAGAACGTCTGCTGGAGAGCATGCCAGAGAGGATTATGGGAAGGAAGGAGAATCAAAGAAAAAATGAATAAACCTGAAGGGAAGGATGAAGAGGAACAGAGGAAGAGGAGGGATTAGGGGGGGGGTGCTCCCCAGGATGGGTTGTAGCTCCGGGAGTTGAGATATTTTCAGTTCAGCCAGCGGTCTCCTCTCCTCTCTAGAGCGTTACACAACAAAGGTTCTCATCACCGGCCAACATGGTTCCACTCAGCAGATGAAGATGATGGAAGGTGATGGAAGGTGATGAAGATGATGGAAGGTGATGAAGATGATGGAAGGTGATGAAGATGATGGTAGGGGATGAAGATGATGGAAGGTGATGAAGATGATGGAAGATAATGGAAGGTGATGAAGATGATGGTAGGGGATGATGATAATGGAAGGTGATGAAGATGATGGTAGGGGATGATGATAATGGAAGGTGATGAAGATGATGGTAGGGGATGATGATAATGGAAGGTGATGAAGATGATGGTAGGGGATGAAGATGATGGAAGGTGATGAAGATGATGGTAGGGGATGAAGATGATGGTAGGGGATGCCTGAGAATCAGAAGTGTTCAGAATTGGAGACTTTTCTTATTGCTGCTTTTGTCCAAATAGCTGCAGATGTTGTGCATCTGGATGGAGGTAAAGAGAAACCCAGATGAAAGGAGGTGGAGCGAAAGATTTAAGAACTGTAACAGGAGAAGATTTGGGGGGTGGAGGCTGATGGAGGGCAGGAGTGATGGAGCGAGACAGCTGGAGGGCAGAGAGCGTGATGGAGGAGAGGGGAGGCAGATAGAGAGAGAACTTTCTCCCATTGACTGAGACTGAGATGCAACTGAGCTTTAATGCTTAAATGTAACATGTTCATGTGGTCATATGTTCATGTTTCATATGTTCATGTGTTTATGTTTCACGTGTTTATGTTTCATATGTTCATGTGTTCATAAACAGTGTTCATTCAGAGAATCTGAAAAAGCTGTGATGCTTCATGCAGGGAACATTATTAGTCAATAAGTGACTGAGGAGGTTTGTGTGAGATCAGAATGTGTCGTGTGGACGGATGACGACCTGCTGCGTTACCGCTGTTGTTGTTGTTGTTGTTGTTGTTGTGTCACACTCAGTACTCAGAGCAACAATAGGCTTCATGTGAGGTCATCAGCATTAGAGCCGCAGGTTTAAAGGCACAGTCTCGGTTGTCTCTTTTTGGTCCCCTTGTGTCGCTTTCATCATGTTGCTTCATGCATCATGTTCTCGTTATTCTGTGTCTCTTTCTGCTCACTTTACATCTCACAGCGCGTTTGCTTCTCTGTCCTTTTCCCCTCTAATCCGTCCACTTCGCATGTGGACTGAAGGCCAACGGGGGAGACGGCGCCTCGGCCCTCCTTCACTTCTAACAACAACCAGGACGCACATGTCTGCTCATGTACGCGTGTTGCAGGAGGAACATTGAGGGGTCGTTGTGAAGGACATGGGCGGGATGACAATGGGCGGGGAGGCAGGGCGCTCGCTGCCACCATTGTTTGTCTGCGGTGAGCGAGTCCCAACGAGGCGGCTTATTCTGTGACGCAGCGCCGGCGTTAAAGGATTCATCCAAGGGCTCGCTGCCACCATTGCGTCCTCCCCATGGCGGCGGCGTGAGCGGATCCCAACCGGCAGGAAGTGTTTCCCTTTCACGAAGCCGACATAAATGAGCTGAGTCGGCGCGTTCGTTGCGATGGCGAAGGAGCGACGCGGATTCATCAGATTCATCCCTTTATTTTCCACGTTTGCCGGCGTCGTCTAGTTAAAAGCGTCCAACGGTAAATGACAGTAAAGTAACTTGTTTGTCAGTGAAGATTATTCTTTCTACTCTAGTTCTCTTTTTGTTTTAAATCCATTCACAAATCTTCCAGGACATGTGGAGTCATTTTGGCGTCAGTCTAGAGCACATTTAACCACACGATGTGCAATCAAACAGCACCATGATCTGATAAAACCATCAATAAATAAATAAACTCCGCTTTATTGGGTGAAATAGTTTAATCAATTAAAGGAATTTCCCGTCTGTCCGTCCCCCCCCCGCTGCTCCTCGCCCCTGAAGGTCACCCTGGATGTCAATTCATTCACCGCGAGCGAACGGGGCTAAATTGAAACGGCAAACTGCGGCTGATTACGAGAAGGTCGGACGCGTACAGGATGCTGAGGTCTTCTTCTGCAGATGAATCCTCCTCGGCAGCAAACGGAAGCGTCTCAAGCGTTCACGCGGCTTTTGGGGGATCTGCTGCCTGCTGGGATGTGATCAGCAGCTCCTTTTCTCTGCCTGCCACCTTCTTCTTCTTCTTCTTCTTCCCCCCCAGCCGGCCCCCCGGGGGACTCGCCGCAGTGCGTTCGTGGCCTTTTCGGTGCTTTGGTGGTTGGGAGTTGCTGACTGCGTTGCTTTTAAATACCAGCGGCGGTGGAGTGCGAGCCGGTGACTCAGCGCTCTCATCAGCAACATCATCAGCAGTGAGTTTATTTGCCCCAACGAGTGAAGGTTGATCAGCGGCAGCGAGAGGGGGTCTGTCGGGGGAACTTCCCCGAGTGTTCCTTAAGCATTCAAACCAGCAGCGGCAGTAGTTATTCGCTCTCTCAGCGACTGCGCGTGTTATGAAACACAAATGTGCGGTCGTGGCGCAAACCGAGAACAAAAGCAAACAGGAGCAGCTTGTGGAGGTCCTCCGCTTCCCGTGGATTCCATGAGTGAATAAAGACGGCGGGGTGAGGCTGATGATGCTCTGCGTGCTGCTTGCCGTGTTAAAAGCACGTGGAGGCGCTGATCCATCACTGCCTCCCGGCGTGTTTAAAACTGCCTTTCGTGGCGAGCCCCCTCACCCTCCCCCCCCGTGTTTGCCGGCGTCTTTGCTGTGATTCCTTCCAGCTGGACTTTGTTTGTTCTGCGCGGCAGAAACCATCCGGACAAACTGCGCGACGCGGCTTCCGCTGTCGGGGGACTAACGGAGGTTAACGAGTCAGCGAGATCAGCGCGCTGGTGTAACAGCGCTGCCGTGGGGTCCGTCTTACATTTGACCTCCATTGTAAGTCCTCAACGGTGCTCAGCGACTCACTTCTTCCCGTCTTTGTTGCAGACCGGCCCGATGAATCCCATGACGCAGTTGTACTACAAGAAGGTGAGTCGATGGGAAAACACACACCTACAAAGTAAAAGTTCCGTCCCAGCGGGAACATCCTCAATGTGTCGAGGGTTTAATGTCACAACCACAACAAACAGTTTGTGTTCAAACATTTAGTTTCCGCCCCCGTGGCTCCGGGACGCCACGCTGCTGACTCTCTCTCCTCCTTGCTCTGTTTATTCCTCGTGGGTTTCCGTAGGCGACGTACTCGCCGTACCGCGACCGCATCCCGCTGCAGATCGTGCGGGCGGAGGTGGAGCTGTCAGCGGAGGAGGCGGCGTACCTCACCGCTGTGGAGAAAGGTACAAACGGCGCCCCACCGCCGCACCCTTCCACGGGCCGCCCGAGGGATGTGCGCAGATGTCTTACTGCCCGCCCCCCACCCAGGTGACTATGCGGGGTCAAACACGCCCTCCGCGAGGCCAGGTCTACTACAACATGGGCGTGAACTGCCTGGACCGCTGGGCGCAGCGCGCTGCTCATCGCCATCGAGCGAGAACCTGGAGATCATGGAGCTGCTGCTGGACCACGGCATCCACACGGGCGACGCCCTGCTCTACGCCATCCGCAAGGAGGTGGTGGGCGCCGTGGAGCTGCTGCTGTCGCACCGCAGGCCCAGCGGCGAGAAACAGGTAGGGGGGAGAGAGGGAGACGGGGGAGAGAGAGAGAGGGAGGGGGGGATCTTCTCCTGCGTTTCATTCCTGGACCGTCTGATGCTGCGAGGTTGCGCGTCGCCGTGACAACCAGCCCTTGGCTGAAGTTCTTTTGTGGGAAGTTCTTTTTTTTGGACGAGGACGGGAACAAACTGTTTGTTTTTTACTTTTCTCCTTTCGGCGACTATTTCTCTCTGCTGCATATTTTGTTCATCGTTGTTATTTACGTTGCAGCTACAACGTTACGTGGAGAATCATTGGGAAGAATATCTGCTCATTTAAAACGTCGGAACACGACACGCAGTCCTTCATATCTAATTAATAAGTGGACATTGTCTCCACTCAGATACGCCAACAGTTGTTCATGTTAATTAGTGAGGCTGTCATTTTCATCTTGTTCCACATCAGCTGAATGACATCATTAGCATTTAGGACTTGTTAGATGTGGACATTTAAATGTAAAGATGTTTAAAGATGACGTGAGTGTTAATGAGTCGACTGATTTCCAAACACAACTCGGCTAAAAGTGTCTAATAACAACGTGATGTGTTAATACATGTGTTCATGTTCATGTCTCCATTCCTGAAGTCAAAGCTTCTCTGATTTGTGGTCACGTGACACGAATCCACTGCGTTCACAATTTGTGTTTTTATAGTGTGTGTGTGTGTGTGTGTGTGTGTGTGCGTCTGACTCCCTCTCTCCTTCACCCTCACTCTCACGTCACAGTCCTCCTCCAACACCTCCCTCTTCATCTCACCGGAGCACTCTAGAACGGGAGGGCTGAGGAAGGAAGGAAGGAAGGAAGGAAGCGAGGAAGGAAGGAGTAGCGTAGGCTACTAGAGTCAGAAGGGAGGGAGAGTTGCATGAAGGATGGAGGGAGTAAAACAAGAGAGTGAAGCTGAATGAAAGGAGGGAGGGGAGGCGGAGGGAGAGGAGAGGAAGAAGGAAAGGAGGAGAGAGCGATGGGAACGAGGAAACGCTTTCTCTCCTTATGTTTAATCCTGTGGATCCTCACACCCCAAAATCTAAAATAAAGGAGAAAAAACAGGTAAGATAGGAGGTCGGACGAGGAGAAGGAGAGAGAGGTGTAAAGGAAGGAGAGAAGGAGCCGAGGAGAAGGAGAGAGAGGGGTAAAGGAAGGAGAGAAGGAGCCGAGGAGAAGGAGAGAGAGGGGTAAAGGAAGGAGAGAAGGAGCCGAGGAGAAGGAGAGAGAGGGGTAAAGGAAGGAGAGAAGGAGCCGAGGAGAAGGAGAGAGAGGGGGAGAGAAAGGAGCCGAGGAGGAAGGAGAGAGGGTAAAGGAAGGAGAGAAAGGAGCCGAGGAGAAGGAGAGAGGGTTTTAAGGAAGGAGAGAAGGAGCCGAGGAGAAGGAGAGAGGGAAGGAGAGAGAAGGAGCCGAGGAGAAGGAGAGAGGTTTTAAGGAAGGAGAGAAGGAGCCGAGGAGAAGGAGAGAGAGGTTTTAAGGAAGGAGAGAAGGAGCCGAGGAGAAGGAGAGAGGTTTTAAGGAAGGAGAGAAGGAGCCGAGGAGAAGGAGAGGGTTTAAGGAAGGAGAGAAGGAGCCGAGGAGAAGGAGAGAGAGAGGTTTTAAGGAAGGAGAGAAGGAGCCGAGGAGAAGAAGAGAGGTTTTAAGGAAGGAGAGAAGGAGCCGAGGAGAAGGAGAGAGGGGGGTAAAGGAAGGAGAGAAGGAGCCGAGGAGAAGGAGAGAGGTTTTAAGGAAGGAGAGAAGGAGCCGAGGAGAAGGAGAGAGAGGGGGGTAAAGGAAGGAGAGAAGGAGCCGAGGAGAAGGAGAGAGAGGTGTAAAGGAAGGAGAGAAGGAGCCGAGGAGAAGGAGAGAGGTTTTAAGGAAGGAGAGAAGGAGCCGAGGAGGAGGAGAGAGAGGTGTAAAGGAAGGAGAGAAGGAGGAGGGAGGAGGAGAGAGAGGTGTAAGGAAGGAAGGAGAAGGAGCCGAGGAGAAGGAGAGGAGGTTTTAAGGAAGGAGAGAAGGAGCCGAGGAGAAGGAGAGGAGAGAGGGGTAAGGAGGAGGAGAAGGAGAGAGAGGTGTAAAGCCGGAGAGAAGGAGAGAAGGAGAGAGGTTTTAAGGAAGGAGAGAAGGAGCCGAGGAGAAGGAGAGAGAGGTAAAGGAAGGAGAGAAGGAGCCGAGGAGAAGGAGAGAGGTTTTAAGGAAGGAGAGAAGGAGCCGAGGAGAAGGAGAGAGAGAGAGAGAAGCTTCTCTGTGAGATGAAAGAGGCCACATGTTCCTCCTCAAGTGTGTGTTTCTTTATTTCTACTTTAATGTGCGTGTTAAACATTCACACATGTAAAGCTTTTATTTGTGTAAACATCGGCGTCAACCACGACTTGGAGATAAACTACTGACCTCAAAGGCATCTTGTAAACACTGAGCCGCGTTACGTTTAGCTTCTGAACGCTCATTGGAGGAATAATTATCGTTATTATCGTTGTTTAATATTCGACACATCATCGTCTCCTCCTACCGAACTCTCCCAGGATTCACTGCACGCCTCGTCGTCATGGTCCGGTTGCCCGGCAACCAGCGGAGACTCCGGGATGCGGCTGCACGCGTTGTCCTTTTAGGCTACCTGTTCGTAGGTGTGTTAGAAGTTGTCTCCCGTAAGGTGCAACTACTCCTTTCAATGAATGGACACAGATCCAGATGTCTCCCAATAGTCCTTTACGGCCCCCAGATGTTCCCTCGGCTCCGAACCAGCAGGCGTCTCCAGGGGGCTGATTGGTCCGTCACCGCTTTGTGACATTTTCAAAATAAGAGTTCCTTTGAGTTTTTCTCCTCCCATCATCTGATGAGGTCGCGGCGGGTTTGTCACATGACACGGTACATTTATGACAACAGCACTTTCGTGTCTTCAGGTCCCCTCGCTGATGATGGACAGTCAGTTCTCAGAGTTCACCCCGGACATAACTCCCATCATGCTCGCTGCTCACACCAACAACTACGAGATCATCAAGCTGCTCGTCCAGCGGAAGGTGACTTTCCTCTCCAGTGGACTCATGGGCACGCCAGCTGAGATGTTTGTGTGTAACCCTGTTGTTGTTGTTGTTGTTGTTGTGATTAGGTCACCATTCCCCGACCACACCAGATACGATGCGACTGTGTGGAGTGCGTGTCCAGCTCAGAGGTGAGTGACGACTCCACCGAGGAGATCCCGCCTCCGCTCAGGGCCTCCACGCTCTGACTGTCTCCGTCCGCAGGTGGACAGTCTTCGGCACTCGAGGTCTCGACTCAACATCTACAAGGCGCTGGCCTCGCCCTCGCTCATCGCGCTGTCCAGCGAGGACCCCATCCTCACGGCCTTCAGGCTGGGCTGGGAGCTCAAGGAGCTCAGCAAGGTGAGGACGGGAAGTAGAACCGGTCAGTCTCTTGTGTTGCACCGGAGGCCTTCAGGAGGAACCTCCTGCGTCCTCTCAGGTGGAGAACGAGTTCCGGCAGGAGTACGAGGAGCTGTCCCAGCAGTGCAAACGCTTCGCCAAGGACCTTCTGGACCAGGCCAGGAGCTCCAGGGAGCTGGAGACCATCCTGAACCACAGAGACAACGACCAGAGCGAGGAGCTGGACCCGAGGCAGTGCCACGACCTGGCCAAGCTCAAACTGGCCATCAAGTACCACCAGAAAGAGGTGAGGACCCCGAGGAGCCGTCAGGGGAGGCCTGCTGGAGGTGCAGTGTGTCCACCGAGGTCACATGACTTATGTACATGTGGAATAGCAGGAGAAACTCAACGGATGGTTTTATTCAGTGGAAAACGACTCCTCACATCTCCTCACCGTCTCCTCACATCTCCTCACATCTCCCTCTTCTCCCTCTTCTCCACCTCTCCTCCACCTCTCCTCACATCTCCTCCACCTCTCCTCACATCTCCTCACATCTCCTCCACCTCTCCTCACCTTTCCTCCACCTCTCCTCACATCTCCTCCAACTCTCCTCCACCTCTCCTCACATCTCCTCTCCTCTTCTCACATCTACTCCACCTCTCCTCTCCTCTTCTCACATCTCCTCCACATCTCCTCACATCTCCTCACCTCTCTGGGAGGTGTAATAGGCTGCCGCTCTGATGGTAAAAGTATTATTTTTTTCTCGAAGCACCCTGCAGATTTCTCCAGACATTTTCTCAGATGTAGACCAGGGGGGTTCGAGTTTGTGTGTGTGTGTGTGTGTGTGTGTGTGTGTGTGTGTGTGTGTGTGTGTGTTTGTGAGAAGCTTATGTAAGCTCTCCACCTTCTGCTCTCTCTCTCTCCCTTACTGTCACATCCTTTACCTCCGCTGCCCCCCTCCCTCCCTCACCCACCCCCTCCTCCATCCCATGCCCCCTTCTCTCCTCACCTTGTTCTCTCATCACCTCCTCTCTCCTCGTTCTCTCATCACCTCCTCTCTCCTCACCCTCTTCTCTCATCACCTCCTCTCTCCTCACCCCGTTCTCCCATCACCTCCTCTCTCCTCACCCTCTTCTCTCATCACCTCCTCTCTCCTCACCCCGTTCTCTCATCACCTCTTCTCTCATCACCTCCTCTCTCCTCACCCCGTTCTCTCATCACCTCCTCTCTCCTCACCCCGTTCTCCCATCACCTCCTCTCTCCTCACCCCGTTCTCTCATCACCTCTTCTCTCATCATTCTCCCATCACCTCCTCTCTCCTCGTTCTCTCATCACCTCCTCTTTCCTCACCCTCTTCTCTCATCACCTCCTCTCTCCTCACCCTCTTCTCTCATCACCTCCTCTCTCCTCACCCTCTTCTCTCATCACCTCCTCTCTCCTCACCCCGTTCTCTCATCACCTCTTCTCTCATCACCTCCTCTCCTCACCCCGTTCTCCCATCACCTCCTCTCTCTCACTCGTTCTCTCATCACCTCCTCTTTCCTCACCCTCTTCTCTCATCACCTCCTCTCTCCTCACCCCGTTCTCTCATCACCTCTTCTCTCATCACCTCCTCTCTCCTCACCTCGTTCTCCCATCACCTCCTCTCTCCTCGTTCTCTCATCACCTCCTCTTTCCTCACCCTCTTCTCTCATCACCTCCTCTCTCCTCACCCCGTTCTCTCATCACCTCCTCTGTGTCTTTTTCTTGTTGACCCGTTCGGTTTGTTTTTAAGCTCCTTGCTAATAGAAAATATTGGAAAATATTTTCTTGCTAAAGTCTTAAAATATCTAATTTGTGTGTGTGTGTGTGTGTGTGTGTGTGTGTGTGTGTGTGTGTGTGTGTGTGTGTGTGTGTGTGCACCTCCTCGTCAGCATTCTCCAATGGGATCAATGCAAATTACATCTCCGATATACTTGGTTGTGTCACTCAGGGATCAATACAGCACTTCCTCTTCTCCTTCCTCTCTCCGTCCTCCTCCCCCTCCCTCCCTCCCTCTCTCCCTCCCTCCCTCCTCTCTGGACTTTCCTCTCTTGTTCAGTCTCCTCTTTTTGGTTTCCTCGTTATTTCCTGTCATTTTCCATTTCTCCTTCCTCCTTTCTCGCCTCCCTCTTTATTGTTCTCTAATGTATTCTGCTCCTCCTCCTCTCCTTGAGTACACCAACACACCTCCTGTCCACTTGATTCCTCCCCTTGAATTTAGTCCTGATTGCCCCCTTTTTTATATCCTCTCCTTTCCTTTCATATCCGGTTATTTCTCCTCCTCTTCCTAGCTCCTCTTCCTCTCCTCTCGTCTCCTCTCGTCTCCTTCATTTCCTCTTCTCTTAGTTTCTTTCCTCTGCTTTAATTTCTTTTTCACTCCTCATCTTCATTCATTCATTCCCTTAATTTTCCTTGTCACCTTATCATAACTCCTTTTTTAATCCTTCATTCTTCTTCACTTTTCATTCCTCCGCTTCAATTGCCCCCCCCCTTTCTCCTCCCCCTTTCTCCTCCCCCTTTCTCCTCCCCCTTTCTCCTCTTCCTTTCTCTCTCCCTGTCCTCTGTTTAGCTTTTCCTCTTGTTTCCTCTCTCCTCTCCCTGAGGACGTGGTCACAGCTATTGATCCACTTCCAGCCTTTATTCTGACAAAGGGAACAGTTAAAGTCACAGAGGAGGAGTCGAGGTTTAAAGGACGACGAGTTACATAACGCCAAGATAACGTTGTGTTACGACTCACACACACACACACACACACACACACACACACACACACATCTCCACCGGCTCAGAACCAAAAACCCTCCGATTGGCCCTCGGATGCGCAGGAAGTGACGGTGACTTCACGACAGCTGCAGTGCTTCCTGGCTCCTTCCGATTGATTGAGGAGGCGCAGAGGAGGCGCAGAGGAGGCGCAGAGGAGGCGCGCTCGTTCCAGGTGTGAGCAGAGCGACGGCGTTTTAACCGTAACGGGAGAATTGGAGCCAGAAACGAGGACTCCGTCGCCGTGGAAACGCTAAATGTTCATCTGGTGCATTCAGAGTCAAACCATATAGTCACATGGGGGGGAGGTGCTTTAGGGCGGGGCTTGGTGTGATTGACAGGTTGCTGCCTTTACCAAAGGCCTATTGGGGGCCTCTGCTCTGCAGGTAGTTTATTGTAGATTATTATGGGATGGCGTTCTGGTTGTCGGCTGCAGTGGATCCGGATTATTGCTGCCGCTTCTTTTTTGCGCTTCAGGCCTGATTTTAACGTGGATTGTGTCCGAATTCCTCTTCCAGCTCTCGTTGTGCTCGCCGTGCGGCGGCCTCTCGCTTGGACCGCGCTGCATTATTCACGCTGAGGTGATGTGCACAGAGCGTTTAGCGCCTCACTCGCCTTTAACAATGGAGGCCATCTTTTAAATGGGATCCCGTCTCCACGGATCAGTGAGGGAGTGAAGCCGACACACAAACACTGAAGGTGTCACGATCTGCTCCGTTGAGACCAGCAGGGGTCAGAGGTGATAGAGGAGCGATGACCGCCGAGTGATGGAGGATACGGTCCTGGCCCAATCCCCCGATCCATCCCTTCCAGATCCGCAGCATTTTGGGCCTAAAGTCCGTCCTCATTTCCTTCCTCCTCATCACTGAGAGGTCCATTAGTTTCTGCTGACTGAAGGAGTGTGGTAGGTTGTTCATTTAACATTCAGAGAGCTGCCTTTCCAATAAATGGCATCTGGACTTTTTGGCCTCAGGTAGTGAGGAGACGTTGAAGCAATGGAGGCTGATCCACAGAGTGAAGGAGAAGCACACAAATTGATTCCTCCTCGCGCTGAGCGTCCGCCCGTCCGACGGAGAAAGAGGGAGAGCTTTTGGCGGCTCTCCAAAAACCAGCCCAAATTATTCACTTCACGCTGCTGCAGAGGAGCAGGAGGGGGGAGGGGGGGAGGGGGGGACGCTGAGTCTCCATCTATTATACAGCGACGGTTACATAACGAGGTGCGATCGGATAAAACAATATTCATGATGTCATATGATGAGCGGTGGATCAATCCGACCACAAAGCTAAAATAACTTCACCAGAGGACACGGATCGAGTTCTGAACACCTCTGCCTCCGTTAGCATCAGCTCCTATTTAACCAAGCAGGAAGCTGCAGCTAGCGTCCGCTAGCACGATTGTCTAAGACTCATGACAACAAGTGTCCTTGTTCACTTGAGTCGACGGGGAGACATTTCACCTTCATCACAACCGCTTCATGTTTGAGTTGCTGCTCAAAGGGGTTTTGCATATTTTATTCCCTTTACTCCCTCGATGATGTTTTACATCACTTCTCACGGTTGGACCCACCGTGCTGTTGTGTTACAGATGTTGTCATTTCCTCTCAGACAACAATCTCCTTCCACCGATCGTGTGAATCGAGCAGCAGTGTGTTGTCGACACTCGACAGCGAGGAGCATTCTCCATGTCCCCCGCTGCATGCACAGGTCTCCTGTGCGAGGACGAAGTAGAGCATGTAGATCTAATCATCTCCAGCAGAAAGCTTCCTGCTGACATCAGCAGATCAGAGCGTTAGCCGCGAGCTAACCCGTAGCTCCCGCCTTTAAGTCCGTCTTGTGGAGATGCTGCGGTTTTCCACCACCGGGCGAGCCGAACGCCCCCCCGCAGCCCCACCGGGTGCCTCCATCTGCAAAATCCTTTTCACTCGGGACATTTTTCACACGGATAATGTAATTAATTTGATGTGTCACCCGGTCACGGCTCTCTCTGATTAAATTTAAGACCGATTACGCAACTCGGACAAGTTACAGGAGTCTGCTGGATGATTTCTACATCACACAGGAAGGACCGGAGCCCGGATCATTCCATTAAAGAACTGAACACCAGAGACGTTGAGCCAAGAACTCAAAGTGTTTCTCACGAGGAATTGAAGGTTAAATGCATTTTATAGATGAAGAAGGGCGTAAATATATGACACCAGAGAAGGACACCGGTGGTGATGGAGGAGAGGTAGACGGGCATGGCAGGTGGAGCAGAGGTGGAGGGGAGGAAACCGGCACAGAAATAGTACTTAATTCTAAAGATACTTCTGCCTTCTCTAAAACATTTATCATTATTAATCATTTTCATTTTTAACTATTATATAAATGTATTACACCGGTCCTCCCTCGTCGATGTGCGGATTAAAGTGGACGTTTAGCAAAAGTCCTCCACTCGTTTTCACCATTTAACACACAATAAAACCCCTGAAACATTCATGTGCGCGTGCGATTGTGTGTGTGTGAATAATTGAAATATCTTTTTTTGTCCTTGGGCCTGTGATACCTACAGACCTGCTGAATTATACATTAACAGTAGCCTCAATAATAAATGGATGTGTGTTTGTGTGCTGACAAATGTCTGCTCAAATGTGTGTGTTTGTGTGTGTGCGAGTGCGTGTGTGTACAATAATCCGCAGCAGTAACTGATGATATATTGACCATCAATGTTTTATTCACTGCACTCAAATTAATTATTGCTTTAATTAATCCATCAACACATGTCGTCAATTAAGAGAAGCTTCACACACTCACACACAAACAGACACACACACACACACACACATCGTCCCGGTCACGGCAGCTTGTTACTGATAACTATTCAAACCTCTTGATACATGTTCGATGGTTCAGGCCAGTTGTACCTCGTTTTTTGTCCACTCAATGGATTTAGTGTTTTTCAGGAATGAATCAGTGAAGTTGGAGGAGGAAAGAATTCATGCGAATGAGCCTGAGGATTAAGAGAAGAGCAGCGTGTCGCTTTGTTTAGATCGCATCGGTGTGCAGAGAAATCAAATCAAGCCGTTAGCATATTTCTCAGTTTAGTGGCCCAGAAATGAAGTTAAGTGGAAGGAAGCTTGTTGAACGTCAGAAGCACAGCGAAGTGACCTGATCATGTGAGACCCAACGCATTCTGTGTGCCTCAGACATGATCCTCTTAGGACTTGATACAGCTCTGGGAGCCGTGATGTTCACAACCCCGCGCAGGGGATAAAGTCAAAGATCCTGTGCAGGGTTGAAGATGCTGCATGGGGCTAAAGATGCTGCATGGTGCTATAGATGCTGCATGGGGCCAAATATGCTGCATGGGGGCCAAAGATGCTGCATGGTGCTAAAGATGCTGCATGGTGCTATAGATGCTGCATGGGGCTAAAGATGCTGCATGGGGCTAAAGATACTGCATGGTGCTAAAGATGCTGCATGGGGCCAAAGATGCTGCATGGGGCCAAATATGCTGCATGGGGCTAAAGATGCTGCATGGTGCTAAAGATGCTGCATGGGGCTAAAGATGCTGCATGGTGCTAAGATGCTGCATGGGGCTAAAGATGCTGCATGGGGCCAAAGATGCTGCATGGGGCTAAAGATGCTGCATGGGGCCAAAGATGCTGCATGGTGCTAAAGATGCTGCATGGGGCCAAAGATGCTGCATGGGGCTAAATATGCTACATGGGGCTAAAGATGCTGCATGGGGCTAAAGATGCTGCATGGGGCCAAAGATGCTGCATGGGGCTAAAGATGCTGCATGGGGCTAAAGGTGCTGCATGGGGCTAAAGATGCTGCATGGGGCCAAAGATGCTGCATGGGGCTAAAGATGCTGCATGGGGCCAAATATGCTGCATGGGGCTAAAGATGCTGCATGGTGCTTAATATGCTACATGGGGCTAAAGATGCTGCATGGGGCCAAAGATGCTGCATGGGGCTAAAGGATGCTGCATGGGGCCAAAGATGGGGCTAAAGATGCTGCATGGGGCTAAAGATGCTGCATGGGGCTAAAGATGCTGCATGGGGCCAAAGATGCTGCATGGGGCTAAAGATGCTGCATGGGGCTAAAGATGCTGCATGGGGCTAAAGATGCTGCATGGGGCTAAAGATGCTGCATGGGGCTAAAGATGCTGCATGGGGCTAAAGATGCTGCATGGGGCTAAAGATGCTGCATGGGGCCAAAGATGCTGCATGGGGCTAAAGATGCTGCATGGGGCCAAAGATGCTGCATGGGGCTAAAGATGCTACATGGGGCTAAAGATGCTGCATGGGGCTAAAGATTAGCTTACCCTTAGCAAATCCATTACAAATTGTTATGTCGGCATTTTAGAGCCCCCACTAACATAAAAACATTTTCATCTCGCTGCAACACGAGTCATCTGAACTCTTTGTTTTTTTAATCCCACTCAGTAATTTCCATGTCTGTGCCAACAGATTTATTAAGCAACACTTCTCTCCCGCCAGCTCTTTTAATGTTGACTGTCTGGTTTACCAATTTCATAACAGAGTACATTCCCCCAAATGACCTCCTGGGTGACCATGACCTCTGACCTCGTCCCCGTGGAGACAAACTGAAGGTCTAATTTGATTTACCGATCACGCAGATCCGTCAAACGTTCAGGAGACGCTCACTTTCAGAAGAAGTCCATTCGTGTCCCACTGAGGGAGTCTCGCGCCGTCCCGTCCACACCGGCCTTCTGATTGGTCGAGGAGCGTCTCCTCCGTCCTGACCGAACTCCGACGAGGAGCCAGAGCGGGAGGAGAGGAAGGAGCCGACTCATTAGCATACTGCTGCCATAGCAACAGGAAAACCAAACTGGCGCTGAGAGATGGATGGAGGGAGAGGAAGGAGGAGAGGAAAGGGCTATGAAGGATGAAGGAAGAGGGGAGGTGAAGCTGGGAGGAGAAGAGACAGCAGAGGCAGTTCTGAAAGAAAAGAGATCAATGAGGAGGAGGAGGAGGAGGAGGAGGAGGAGGAGGAGGAAGAGGAAGAGGAAGAGGATTTTAGAGAAGAACAATAAATGAAACACATTGTGTAGAAAAAGAGGATTATTAGGTATTGGGAGGAGGAGATGGAGGAGATGGAGGAGGAGAAAGGCGGCCACCTTGATTTGACTTCTCCCACTTTGTCTCTCTGCTTCAATCACGTCATCTGCATAATTAAAATCCTCTCATCCTGATAACAGGTTGAACCACTGTGACGCGGCTGTGTGTGTGTGTGTGTGTGTGTGCGCGCGCAGGCCGTGTTTACAATCATCCCACACACGTGTTCTGCGTTGGGTGTGTATCGTCCTCCCTGGAGGACAGCGAGTCCTCACCTGTCCGGGTACATAAACGCTGTGGCCGTGAAGCGCGTGATGAGTTTGAGGATTCAAAAACCCCCCAGAAGGCGATTTCTGCATCGTGGCTGCACATTAAAAACATGCGCGTTAGTTCGAGTGTGTTGTCCAGGTCGTCATGGCGACTGCAGGAAGACACAAATAGCCGCGGCCGTCCCCACGTGGAAGCATCTCATATTTTATTATTGTTCATTTCGTTTAAGTTTTAAGTTGGTGTGTGAGGAGCCGGAACGAGCTGCTGGACTTTGTGGGAAGAGCATCTTCGTCACGGCGATGATGAGGAGGAAACCAGAGAGCTGAGCCGCCTGCCGTCTCCTGTCCACATGAAAATACGCCGCCGCCAGTTATTTATTTGTGAAAGCGGCCCACTCATGTAAGGAACAAGTGTCGAAATGTTCCCGTTCCAGAGGAGATTGACAGCTTCAGGTGCTGAGCCCAAAGCTTCTGGCAGCTCGTCTCTTTCAGCTCTCGGCCAAATGTCTCCGTGTCCTCGCGTGAAGGTGGACGAGCAAATAAATATATCGAGAAGCCGCATCTTTATCTGTTATCTGTAACAGGCTATTCTTTATATCGCCTCCTGGAGTCCAGGGCCGGACGAGCTGAGGGACATAACGGGGAGGGGACGGATCGGACTCTGAGGGGACGGAGGGGGAGGAGCTGTGGTCCCTCTGGTTTTATATGAAAGACAGGATTTGTCCTCTGAAGAAGCTGCTGAGTGACACGAGGCAGGAAGTGAACACCAAGCTCATCAAGCTAGAGTGCCATGGTCACTTGTCTTTAACCTCGTCCCTGTCTCCCCCCCTCCTCCCTGTCTCCCCCCCCCAGTTCGTGGCTCAGCCTAACTGCCAGCAGCTCCTGGCCACGCTGTGGTACGACGGCTTCCCGGGCTGGAGGAGGCGACACTGGGCCGTCAAACTGGTCACCTGCTTCATCATCGGACTCCTGTTTCCTTTCTTCTCACTGGTGAGGAGGGAGGGAGGGGGAGAAGGGGGGAGGGGGGGGAGGTGGGGGCAAAGTAAAGGTAAACGAACTAGACAAACGGAACGAGGAGCAGAAACAAGGTGAGGAGAGGACTTCGGGACTTGCGTGAGGGAGGAACTGTGCGAGGAAGGTAGGGGTTGAGGAAGTGAGGCAAGGAAAGGAGTTGAGGGGGGAAGGAAAGAGAGAAGGAGTGAGGAAGAAAAAGGAAAACGAGAACCGGGACAGAAGGTCAGAGAGAAGATAAAGAAGATAAATGACAGTAAGATAATGGATGTGGATGAGTTTAGAGTGAAGGGCAGAAGTGGACATGAAGAGAACGACTTAGGGAAGGAGGAAGGAGACAAGCTGAACCAACGTTTCTGTCCTCTGAGTAAAAATGTCGCCGGACAGCAATTAAAGCAAACTCTGTGTTTATTGGCTGGAGGAGCTGTTGCTAGGCGACATCAGCGTGACAACAACACTTGACCTAAAAACCAACGCTGGTGTCGTTGTGTTTAAAAAGAGGCAGGAGACAGGAGGAAGGAGGCAGGAGGAAGGAGGCAGGAGGCAGGAGGAAGGAGGCATTTCAGTCAACTTAACCTGCAATAAAAAGCCCCTGATGCTGACTCGGCAGGAGGATTTTAATATGAAATAAATAATCTTATAAAACTCGACCAAACTTCATTGGTTGTAACCAATAACTTAATTCGCTATGAGTTTAATTCAGAATAAACTCTCAAACAGAAAAACCCAAACAGAGCCGACTCAGGAGAACACTTTAATTCTTAATGTGAGATATAAATCATCAGACTATTGACTGAAAGTGATTGGTTTCTAACGTCAAATGCCCCCCTCAGATCTACCTGCTGGCGCCTAAGAGCGCCCTGGGCCGCTTCATCAAGAAGCCCTTCATCAAGTTCATCTGCCACACGGCGTCCTACCTGACCTTCCTCTTCCTGCTGCTGCTGGCCTCGCAGCACATCGCGCGCACCAACCTGCACATGCAGGGACCCCCCCCCACGCTGGTGGAGTGGATGATCCTCCCGTGGGTGCTGGGTACGTGTGCAACGTCGAAGAAAAAAGAAACGTCCCATGTTTTTCTTTCACCTCCATTGCTTCACATCAGCACTCTTAGCTTACGCGTGTGTGTGTGCGTGCGTGTTCGTGTGTGCGTGTTCGTGTGTGTTCTCAGGGTTCATCTGGGCAGAGATCAAGGAGATGTGGGACGGGGGCTTCACCGAGTACATCCACGACTGGTGGAACCTGATGGACTTCGCCATGAACTCGCTCTACCTGGCCACCATATCGCTGAAGATAGTGGCCTTTGTCAAGGTGGAGACCGACCTTTGACCTCCAAGAGGGGACCAATAATTAAGGCCATCGTTTTTCTCACTGTCTGCAGCACAGCTTTTATCTTTGACGATACTCTGCACATACATACATATATATATATACATATATATGTATATTACATACCAGACGGCCCGCCATCTGCAGCAGCTGTGAGTCACGGCGGTTGGCCCTCCTACTCAGGTCCACCCGCACACACACACACACACACACACACACACCCCTTTAGCGTTACATTCCGTAACACACAGTTTTACCAGTTTTATCGCTGTCAGGGGGCGTGTCCCGCTGTAAACCGCCTCCTCTTCCTCTCTCCCTGACAGTACAACTCCTCTCGCCCCCGGGAGGAGTGGGAGATGTGGCATCCCACGCTGATCGCCGAGGCCCTCTTCGCCATCGCCAACATCTTCAGCTCGCTCAGACTCATCTCCCTCTTCACCGCCAACTCCCACCTCGGGCCCCTGCAGATCTCTCTGGGCCGGATGCTGCTGGACATCCTCAAGTTCCTCTTCATCTACTGCCTGGTGAGAGATCATTGGGACTTGAACACTGCTGGAACTCCATAGATGACATCAGATCTGAAAAAAAGAAAACTCAGATGGATAGTTACTAAGAAACAGTGAATGATATAAAATAATTATACTTATTGAACTTAAAAACAGATTTCATATATCACGCGTTCGGCATTGCCTTCTATAATTAAGTTAAAGTATTTGGCTTTAGCTTAAGTCGAACTTTAACTCAACTCTGACGCTACTTAGCGATGCTACTTAGCGATGCTACTTAGCGATGCCACTTAGCGCTCTACCGAGCGATGCTAGCTGCGGTTTAACGCCACACGCATAAGAGTAAGAACCCTGGACCTGCTGCATGTTCCTTGATGCCGAGGGGGTGAGAGCGTCCTTCATGGATGGGAGAAGGACGCCGCGGGCCTCTTTCGTGTCCCCCAGAGCTCCATAACTCCTTCTCAGGGGAACCCTCAGAACGCAACACGGCCCCCCGTGAGAACGCAGCGCCTCCGCGCTGCCCCACAGAACCCCCCGACGGGCCTCCGCGTTTGAAGGACGGAGGGTCGATCCCAGAGGTGGAACGTGAGATCATCTCAAACCCTCTAACGTGTCTCCTGTTCAGGTCCTGCTGGCGTTCGCCAACGGTCTGAACCAGCTGTACTTCTACTACGAGACCAAAGCCTCGGAGGAACCCAACAACTGCAAGGGCATCCGCTGCGAGAGGCAGAACAACGCCTTCTCCACGTGAGTCCCACGCCATGTGTGTGTGTGTGTGTGTGTGTGTGTGTGTGTGTGTCCCATGCAAACGTTCGTGTTTCAGGATGATGTCATCGGCTGAACATTTGCATTATTGCAGTATATACGATGGCGCGATGCTAACATACTAAACATTACACCAGCTAGATGTTAGCATGTTTTCATTATGAGCATTTAGCTAAGACCTAGCTCATGTTGAAGCCTTGTGTCAGCGCCGCGCACACACACACACACACAGATAGTGTGTCTTTGCTGATGCAGGCACACTGAGGGCTGAATATTAATGAGGCGTGGTGGTTTGCTTTAGCTAATCGCCGTATTGATCCCACATTGATTCCAGGATATTATACTAAAGGGTGAAGCGCTCGGGACAAAGAGGAGAGCAGTTCACACTTTAAACTTTTAACTGTGTGTTTTACACCTTTATTGAAAGCTTACCGGTGTGTTGTTCTGGGTAAACAGAGGGTCATCTGTGTAGCGATCAATAGGTGGAAGGTTTAGATTTAGAAGGTTTAGATTTCTGAGAAAAACCTGACGCTACCCTTTAGACGAGGAAAGAGACAGAGAAAACTGAAAAAGACGTTATTATAATCCTGCCAACATAGTCTCACAAATGTAACTAAAACCCTTTCATCACTTACATTAAGGCGATTACTTTCTGAAAAATGCTGCTTTCAACTATGCAAATGAAGCCCAATCTTGTTTGATTTGATTGATATTAAAGTAAAACCATTAACTCATAGATATCAATATGAAGCTTCACCACTTCATTACTGCCATTAAGATGAAGCCGCACGAGCGAGCGCATCGCCACGGCAACGTGCGCCCCGCGTCAGCACCCATGAGTGTACGACTTCCTCTTTGCACTCCACACGCAATCATCGCCGCTCAGACGGCTTCGTGTTTACACTCAGATGTGCTTCACACACATAACCGCTAAGGTGTTACACCTCACGCACACAGACACACACACACACACACACACAAACACACACACCTCTGTCTACTTACTGTCTAACAGGCCTCTGTGTCATTCAAAGAGAAATGCACCTGCAACAAGTATCAATCAGGAAGAGATGCTAATGCTCACACAGCAGCATAAAATGATAAAGAGTACAAAATGAGATACAAAATGATAAAAGATACAAAGATCATTGATAAAAGAGAAGAGATGCAAAATGATAAAAGATATGCAAAATGACAAAGAGATACAAAATGACAAAAGAGATACAAAATGATAAAAGAGATACGAAGAGATACAAGATGATAAAAGAGATACAAAGAGATGCAAAATGATAAAAGAGATACAAAGAGATACAAAATGACAAAAGAGATTCAAAATGATAAAAGAGATACAAAGAGATACAAGATGATAAAAGAGATACAAAGAGATGCAAAATGATAAAAGAGATATACAAAATGACAAAAGAGATACAAAATGATAAAAGAGATACAAAAGAGATAAAAGAGATAAAAGAGATAAAAATGATAAAAGAGAT
>BMAF01002113.1:0-14600 GCA_014132575.2 Gasterosteus nipponicus | reverse complement strand
TAAGAAGAGAAGCGCAAACGACAAGATGTTCTGAGGCGGAGAAGAAGGAAAGCGATGAAGGCGTTTTTCAGCAGCGAAAGCGTCTTTTATTAGTTTGCCGAACCTTCAGGAGGCGATCAGCTGATCAGTGACCATGAAAAGATTCAGACGTAGATTCAGATCACTCTTAGAAATAATTTCATACTGGAAAGAGAAAAACGTTTGCAGGTAATTTAAAATCAGAAACCATCTTTTGTACAAACACAAATTGAAAAAAGCTGGAGAGCATCTTGCAGGCGTACCAAGCGGGCGTTGCAGAGAGACCTGAGGCACTCCTCGGCGTCACACAGGAGGGAGAACTTCGGGCAGGTTGCCTCCTCCGCCCTTCAGCACTCGCCGCCAAGCCTGTGAACACACGAGAGGAGACGCCTCAGGACGGACGAGGAGGTCAGGACACACAGCACCGGGTGATGGGCTACGTGCTGTAATGGTAAAAATATGTTATAACAACGATAACAAGTGTCCTGTATTTGACCCCGATGTGCAACGAGCAGCATGATACAAAATGTTAGTTTGCAGCTGTGCCCTGAGAAGGGAGGACGGTCGACTCGATCTCATAGAAGCTTCAAAGCAAAGGACTCCTGTTCATGGCCTTGGTTCACATCTTATTCGGTACGAAAGTTCCGGATCCAAGTTTTACTTTCATGTCAATTATTAATGATTTGCAGCGGCCATTGAGGAGGATCTTGTGTGTGTGTCCTGCCCTCAGCTTCACCTGGGTTCTTATCTCAACCTGCTGTGCAGCTTCTCGTAGCTGGCACGGAGAATGTCCTTCACATGTGTATAAAAAAGTCTTTACTGCTCGGAGACGCCATTTCCACAGAGCATCGTGATACGTGCCGGTGTGTTTGACCTCCTGCTTGCAAGCAATAAATGGACTTTTTGCAACTTTGATCATTCATCAAGACTCTGTTTTATCAGCCAAATCATTCTCTTCTACCGAGCTTTTATTGAAATATTCCACAACAGTGCTCTGACTGCAGGTCCCCCCCCGACCCACCATGTGTGACCTTTGACCCCTGAGGGGAGGAGGACGCTTCTCACCGATAGTAGGGCTGTGAATAGAGGAGTCCCCTCCGGGAACCTGCTGGAAGACACTCCCTGCTTCTGCTGGGGACAAATAAACATATTTCTGATTACACACACACACCTTCAGGAGATCTTCAGTCTGTACCAGTGCTGATGCAGGAAAACATCCATTACTTGTTGAAACATTTCCCTTTTGGACGAAACGTGGTTCTTTCCCCAATGTGACTCACCTCCTGAAGACCGAAAAAGGCGGCAGAGTCGCCTACGAGGTCTTTAACGAGCTGCATGACTCATAACGAAGCCTTCAAACCAAAAACTGCATGTTCTCCTCAACCTCACCCAACGGAGCTGCTACCCAACCCTCCCACTGGTGTCTTCGACTTCCCCCGAGCTTCACTTCACAAACCAATGATGCACCAACAAGAGGGACGAGAAGACAAGCGAGGTGGAAACGTCCTTCAATGTACCTTCATGGTTCCTACAGAGAAGAAGTCCCCCCAGCAGCAGCAGCGGAGCCCCCACCAACACGCAAACAACCACCCCGAGCAGAGGGGAGAGGCCGGTGAGGGGGAGAGGCGGGTGGGTGGGGGTCAGTTGGGTGTGGGTGGAGGTCAGGTGGGTGGGGTGGGTGGAGGTCAGGTCACCAGTCTCCTCATCTGCTGCTGGAAAGAAGAGTTTGATTTCAAAAGTCTGTATTTAAGATGGCGCCAAAAACATCGTCCAAACAACCTCAAACCACCTTCAGCCTGCTTCCGGACCCCCAGCCGGCTCTGTGGGGAGGACCCGGCTCCAGAGACGCTGCACCAGTAGAGTCCTGCGTCCCCCTGGGAGACGTTTGGGAGCGTCAGCGTGGCGTCATACTGCGTCCCCAGGTGGGAGCGTCTCTGTAGAAATCAGCGATGATTTTAAGATCTTTCATCGTACAGCAGAGGACCAGGTGGTCTCCATCCTCCACAGGGCGAGCAGGAACGTCCAGGATCACGGACCCATCTGAACAAAGGGGTTCACGTATAAAAGGCAGTATAAAAGCGACTCTATGAAACCAAGCAGCCTCCTTTAGCTTCTCCCTCTGAAACTATTACCAGTTACTAATTTGCTTGAGAGCTCTTGCTAAATGTGTCTTGACTGCTGCTTGAGATCTTTGCCAGAGGTCAGCAGGTCAGCGGGTGAAGCACAGAATCCATCATTTCCTCCACCTACCGGTGACGGTGATGCTGAGGGCATCACCGGTTCTCCCCTCCGAGTCTTCACACCAGTACGCTCCACTGTCATAACTAAAGGCTGGTTTGATGGAGACGGACGGGGACGACGAGTTCCAGCTGACAGACCTCTTTGGTTGGGTTTGGTTCAGTTTCCTCATCACTCTCCATTCAGTCGATCCAGAGAACTCTGCACAGTCTACAGTCACGTTCTCATATTCAAAGAACTGCAGTCTGTCTGGACGAACCCGAGGAAGAGCTGCATGTGAGACGGAGACACACAGCCGTGAGTTGGGACACGAGGACACAAGTATTAGCAGCTGGTGGAGCAGAGAACTGTGCTTATAATGCGTAGACATTAGAGGCGTCAATCAGAAGGTCACACGGACCAAAGGAAGTCCTTCTTACCAGCAAACAACGGGGGTCCACCAGCAGGACCAGCAGCTCCACCACTGGAGGGACACACGAAGACAGATGAGGTTCACCTCAGTGTCCACATGGAGAGAATAAAACAAAGAGTCAGTACTCACTCAGGGTGAAGCAGAGAGCTGTGACCTCCATGACGTCTGTGCTGCAGACTGAGATCAGACCTCACGAGACGTGACGAGAGTCACGGCCTCCCTTCCTTCCCTGTCCTCTCTGGTGTCGACGTGTGTGTGGTGACATCAAGGAAAATTGTTTTTACAACATCAATGCTGTCCTGGACATTAGAGACAAAGGGGAGCAGATGTGGACAACTGTCCATAGAGGACACTTTGGCCTCAGGTGGAGGTTTGCAGCCCCACTGCACAGCGACGGACTTCCCCTGTTTATAATCATAATGCATATATATGATAAAGTATATTTATAATATAATCATTGGCATGGAGCTCCCTCCGTGCAATGATTATATTATAAATGATATATATATATATATATATATATATATATATATATATATATATACGCTGAAAAGCCAACTAGTTATTGCAGAACACATTTAGTGCCACAGTTTAAAAGTTACAGCAGGCTGAATACAATCAGCAATCAAATGTATTTAAATATATGAATCTGTACTTCATAAGGCGTCTCCTTAAATCATTACAACCAGTCAGGATCATCTGCAAAACGCCTCAACGTGCATTTCTTATCCTTCTATTGGTCTTTGAGCTGGAATTCATACAATACATAACATGCATGTCTTATTATATTACTGGTATTGTGACACTGGAGGGCAGTGTTATTACACATGTTATAGTTTCCTGTCCTCTCTGGTGTCGACGTGTGTAGAAATATCTCTGTGGGTCGGAGCTGCAGGTGAAACCATCCAGTGTGCTGAAGAAAAAAAGCTACGTGATCCACCTCATGAACACAAACAGTCTGTCCTCCCGTCCTCCTGCCATCACGTCAGGAAACAACAGGAGGACAGTGTGGACAGACGCGATCCTGCAGGCCTATGGGGGGACAGAGGACATGTAGAAGTCCCACTCTGCCCTCTGCAGTCACCTCCAGGGATCCTTCAGATGAGAGATACACTGTAACAAATTGCTGCAAATTTACGGTGCAATTTTAACGGTATCTTACAGTATGTCATAATAACTGTAACATACAGTTAAATTTCCATCCCTTGCTTGTAAATTAACGGCCAATGTCATGAATAAACAGTTAAAGCTGTCAATTTACAATAATAGCAGACTACCGTAATTCAACTGCATGTTACATATATTTTATGAAGTGGTGGAAATACACATACAAGTGCAGTGAATCACAATCCATCTGCATCTGTTGTAGGTTCATGTATGGAAGCCCATGTCAGCCACTGACAAACAGGTCCTGTAAGTCACCATAATGAGATACGATGATGACTTTGACTTACAGGACATTACTATACATGCAACTGTCACTTTTATCCAAAACGCCCATGGTTTGACATAATTTATGTGGAGTAATTGGATGTTAGGTGTCTTGCTCAGAGACACTTCAACTTGGCACAGGGAGCAGCCAGGATTCAAACCACCGACCTTGCTCTGCAAAGCACACCCTCCCTATCTCATGCGCCGCCTTCACTGTCGTTTTAGTGGCTGGAATGTAAAGATTATAAATATTTGTATTATTCAAAGTGTCCATTGCCTAAAAGTCATTTGAGTGTTAATCGTGACCGACTGCTCCTGAACGTGACGTCAGACGTAATCTCAGTTCATCCAGAACACCTGAGCTGTTCAACATGGGAGGAGTTTCTCATTGCCTCGTCTCTCCAAGTAACGTTGGTAAGTGTTATTTGCCTTTATGATTAACATTCTCCTTCCTTACATCTTGTTGTCTTCCTCAACTTTGTAATTTTAATATTTTCCAATGACAGTGTTTCTAAATATTTTATTTTGGTTTGTTTTACAGAGGCTCTGGATTAAGGACGCCAGCCGTTTGCTGCAGTCAATTGAAAGTGTTCCATAGCGTATTGTTGCAGTTAGTTTACCTTGTTCCCAATGATTTTATGATTCATTTTTTTATTATTGTATGCATGCAGCATATTTTATGTTTTGTTCTTGGTTACAAATATCTAACATGTTTGTCTTTCTTCAATTTCTGGGGAATTAAATGCAAAAGTATACGTTTATAAGTAAACGGTGACATTCTGGTATTTATAACACAAAACCATTGATTCACAGTAAAATTCGTTCAAGTTGACGGTAACATACAGTAATCCATTTTACGGTAACATAGTGTAAAACCATTTACGATATTATACAGAAATTAAACGGTAAATTCCTTGGCGGCCCTTGCTGCCAGTAAAATACCATTGATTTACAGTGAGATTTTACACTATAAGTCACCCTGAGGGCAAAGGTCACGCTTGGTCTCCACACTTTGAGCTGACTCACCAACAGTCATCGTGTCCTCACTGGGATCATGTTGATGTGTTTGAAACCTTTGACCCATCAGTCAGCAGCCAATAGGAACCAGAGGCTGATGTCACCTGATGCATATGATGTCTTTATGGGAGGACTTTGTCCTCGGAGACCTGAGATTTCATCCGACTTCTTCACTCACACGACAGGCTTCTCAAAAACGCATTCACAGCGTCAGTTTGAAGTGAGACGTTAATCCTGTTTATTGTGGATTAGAATCCTCTCAAGTGGATACTAAACACAGTAAAAGTGTCCTGTTCTACAACAGAGGAAAGACTTCTGTTTGACCCAAGTGGGTGTCTAATTTACCAGGGTCACAGAGCTTCATCAGTCTTCCTCAGAAGGCCACCATGTCTGCACCGTCCTGTCTTCTGATGAGCGGTGAGTCCTTTTCCTTTGAGGAAAAACCAACACACACACACCAGAGGTCTGCAGTGATGAAGCCCTCACACCTCCTGTGGAGGACTTGATGCTGCTCCGCCTCAGCTGTCTTCGTCCCGCCCTCAGGTAGCGGTTCTTTGGGAAGAAGCCAGCTCCATGGAGCTGGGGGTCCTGTGGCTGTGGCTGTGGCTGTGGCTTGTGTGGTGGTTGTCCTGCTGCTCTTGGTTTGAACGGGTTAGGTTTGACTCAGAGTAAATTTAAAGGTAGGTCACAGCTCATTCATGATTACAGTGATGTCATATTTTCAACCAAATAGATTATTGAAATGACTTTAAACGTAATGAGTCACTCTCCTTCATTGTGTTTTCCGAGTCATGTTAGAAAAATCTAACATTTAATAAAAGTTTTTAAACAGTGTCGACTATCAGCGCACACCACCCCGGCCGCTGTCAAGGTTTTCAGATGAAGCCTCACACCTCCTGGAAATGTCCGCCAGTTAAAGACATCACATGTCATTTAAAGCTTTTATCCAAAGCGACTACACAAATGCTTTCAACCATAAGAAACAACCTCGAGCTAAAGACTAACAAACACAAAAGTGCAATTTCATCAAAGTGGTCTCGCCCCGCCCTCTACAGCAAATTGAAGAAGCCAGCCCATGGGAGGAAATTGCACTTTCTTGTTGTCCCGCCGTTCTTGGTTTGAAGGCGCGGAGTAAATTTAAAGGTAGGTCACTTATTGATTACAGTGATGCCAAAAAAGCCACCAACAGATCATAAATGACGCAGAGTCACTCTAATGGTAACGCTAAAAAGGTCGGGGGAAGACACGTGAAATCATCAAACCGCAAATACTTTGTACTAAGACAGAGTTGGATGTAGACGATCGTACTTTGGCACCGGTCTCCATTATAAACATCGAAAGATGCTAAAACTACTTGATTATCTGATGACCCACAACACAATGTACCTTTATGAAAGAGCAGAGGAACATTATTAATATAATAACATGAATGAATGTGAAACACCAAACCAGTGTCACATAGTGATGCATTACATGTTGGAGCTTACTTTTACTAAACATCAGGGGTTTGATGGGGGCTAAAGCATGAAGTATGCCTGTTGATTGACATTTGAATCACTGGAATATTGTTTGATATTTAATAACTGTTTCTGTCGTTTAATGTCCCGTCTTGTTAGAGGTGAAAACACTTCTGAGGGACCTCCAGCAGAGGATGGGAGATGAGGCCCATATGGCTCAGATGGTCTCCACACTAATGCAGCAGAAGAAGGGAGATGAGGACAAACTGGCTCAGATGGTCTCCACACTACTGCAGCAGAAGAAGGAAAATGAGGTCAAACTGTCTCAGATGGTCTCCACACTACTGCAGCAGAAGAAGGAAAATGAGGTCAAACTGTCTCAGATGGTCTCCACTCTCCAGCAGCAGAAGGAAAATGAGGGGCCAAAATGTCTCAGATGGTCTCCACTCTCCAGCAGCAGAAGAAGGAAAATGAGGTCAAACTGTCTCAGATGGTCTCCACTCTCCAGCAGCAGAAGGAAAATGAGGTCAAACTGTCTCAGATGGTCTCCACTCTCCAGCAGCAGAAGAAGGAAAATGAGGTCAAACTGGCTCAGATGGTCTCCACTCTCCAGCAGCAGAAGAAGGAAAATGAGGTCAAACTGTCTCAGATGGTCTCCACTCTCCAGCAGCAGAAGAAGGAAAATGAGGTCAAACTGGCTCAGATGGTCTCCACTCTCCAGCAGCAGAAGAAGGGAGATGAGGTCAAACTGGCTCAGATGATCTCCAAAATAAAGCATTGGACCGACTGGAGGAAACCAAAGATCAACTCAAAAGTCTACTTGAGAAGGTGAAGACTGAGAAGGTGGAGAACAAGAAGGAGCTTCAGTCTGTGGAGGATGAAATAAGAGAGAGAGAAAAGCAGTCGGACAAACCGAAGGAGTTAATAACAGCCAAAGAGAACCTGCTGAAGGCTCAGTGGAAACTAGACGAGACAAAGAAGAACTATGAGAGACTCAAAATGATGATAGAGAACCTGATGGAGCTCCAGAGTTCATCTGTTCTACCTGATGATCCCTGATAACTTGATGGAAGTCCTGCATCTTTCTCTGGATTAAAAGGTGAAGTGAACGATTTTTCTTGCAACGCCTTTTTTACAGACATGAAAATATTCAGTTTTTTTCTTTGTTCCATCTTTCTTCCTTTGTGGCCTTTTAGTTTGATGAATAAAGTGATATGAGAAGATAAAAACGACGGTGGGACTTTTTTTACAGCACCTCCACACGCGTGTAGGATGTAACTAAATAGAATGCATTTATTGTGTGATTTAAACATAGGACACTTTTTGCTGGGTTTTCACACAATTCAGTGTGGCAGAGCATTCAGGTTTGAGCGATATAATACCTAGTACTAATACTATAGTACAAACACTCTAAAAATTTTCATCGTAAATTAACGTGGGGTTTTACTGGCAGCAAGGACGCCAGGAATTTCTTTTACGGTATAACACGTAAATGGTTTTTTACACTATGTTACCATAAAAATGGATTACTGCATGTTACCTAAACTTGAACCAATTTTACTGTGAATCAACTACCATTTACTGGCAGTCGACGCTAGTAACTTACTGTTTTATTTACAGTGCCCTACCGTGATATACTGGTATGATGTTGTATATTGGATTACAGTTTGTTACCATACGATTACTGTTTTTGTGTTATAAATACCAGAATGTTACCGTTTACTTATAAATCAGATACTTTCGCATTTAATTCCCCACAAATCAAAAGAAAGACAACCAAAACCATTTTTTGGTCATAGTGGTTGGAGTTTATTAGATGCCTTTGAGACAAACATGTTAGATATTTTTAACCAAGAACAAAACATAAAATATGCCGCATGTATACAATAATAAAAAAATGAATCATAAAATCATTGGGAACAAGGTAAACTAACTGCAACAATACGCTATGGAACACTCTCACTGACCGCAGCAAACGGCTGGCGCCCCTAATCCAGTGCCTCTAAAAACAAAACAAAATAAAATATTTAGAAAACACGGTCATTGGTAAAATATTAAAACGACAAAGTTGAGGAAGACAACAGGATGTAAGGAAGGAGAATGTTAATCATGAAAGCAAATAACACTTTACCAACGTACTTGAGAGATTTCGAGGCAATGAGAAGCTCCCTCCCATGTTGAACAGCTCAGGTGTTCTGGATGAACTGAGATTACGTCTGACGTCACGTTCGAGAGCAGTCGGTCACGATTAACACTCAAATGACTTTTAGGCAATGAACACTTTGAATAATACAAATATTTATAATCTTTACATTCCAGCCACTTAAAACGACAGTGAAGGCGGCATGAGATAGGGAGGGTGTTTGCAGAGCAAGGTCGGGGTTTGAATCCTGGCTGCTCCTGTGCCAAATTGAAAGTGTCTCTGAGCAAGACACCTAACCCCCACTACTCCACATAAATTATGTCAAACCATGGCTGCTTGGATAAAAGTGACAGTTGCATGTATAGTAATGTCCTGTAAGTCAAAGTCATCATCGTATCTCATTATGATGACTTTACAGGACCTGTTTTTCAGTGGCTGACATGGGCTTCCATACATGAACCTCCACAACAGATGCAGGCAGATGGATTGTGATTCACTGCACTTGTATGTGTATTTCCACCACTTCATAAATATATGTAACATGCAATTGAATTACGGTAGTCTGCTATTATTAAATTGACAGCTTTAACTGTTTATTCATGACATTGTCTGTTAATTTACAAGCAAGGGATGGAAATTTAACTGTATGTTAGTTATTATAATATACTGTAAGATACCGTTAGAAATGCACCGTAAATTTACAGCAATTTGTTACAGTGAAGGTTGAACAGTTGGTGTAAGCAAAGCTATTAGTGATTATTTATTCATATATTTGTATTAATGGGACTTAACAGCCCATAAACGTTGGCTTTGTATCAACAAGAAAGTATTGATCACATATGAATATGATCCCACATTGGGCCTATTTATAGTATAAAAGCAAAATATAGAAATAAAACCAGCTGTACACAAGCAAAGAGCCTGAATCCGATCCAAGACACAGACACGGCTTGGTTTCATCTTTGCTTGTTGACGGTCCTTCTTCCATCATCTCGCTGAGACACGTTGTCCATCTGGCCAACTGCAGAATGTATGACATAAAACCACTAAGAATACTTTCACAATGTGCCTTTTAAGTAGAATAAAGTGGATATTTAATGTTTAACAAATGATCATTACCGGTCATATCCTGGTTAACTGAACTATATTATCTGCCAGTAATCGATATGACGTCATGACGTTCACATGGAGAACATCCAGCACAACGTGTGACACAGTGAGACATCAGACGGTCACACGTCTCCTGATAAAGTTATTATGAACATACAAGCTCACAATCTCCCTCTTCCTTTAGCTCATAGGTCACTAACTGGCGGACCGCGGTCCGGGTCCGGACCCAGAGGCCGTCCCATCCGGACCCGGACCGCCAGCCAAAACAGAAGGTTGTGATTTAAAACCTGACGGCGTTTTTATTTTATTTTACCCGGCGGCGCGGCGCGGCTTTTGCAGTATTTACGGTAGTGGTTTAGCGGATGAGGAAACGCGCAGACCAATTGCATGCGAGTTAAGCCATCCCACGTGATACCACTCAGCCAATCAAATCTATGCATTCTCGGCGGTAAACGTTACGTCTCAAGACAGCGCTGCGTCCGCGCTGAGAGATGAGAAAGTCAGAGAAAGAAAAAGAAAGATAGCGACACATTTAGAAAACAAAGGGAGAGAAACGGACGACTGCGCCGGAGAAAGTTGAGGACAAGTCGAGTGAGACAGAGAAAGGGAGAGAAACATAAAGAACAAATGTCGCTCTCCAAAAAAAGAAAAGTCGACAGCGAAAATAGAGCATTTAATCCGGAATGGACAGACTCATTTCTGTTCATACTTCCCACAGGGAGCACAAAGCCAGTGTGTCTTATATGTTCAGAAACCGTGGCACTTATTAAAAGTGGCAACGTGAAACGCCATTATGAGACAAAACATAAAGGTTTTGAACAAACGTACCCACTCAAATCCGAAGTGAGATGACAGAAAACAAGTGGCCTCACAGCCCGATATGAACAGTCAGCCAGGATCCTGAGCCTCACGTTCACTGCCCAACAACGTGCTCATGAGGGTTCCCTCAGAGGTGCTTGGATTTCGGGGCAACACAAAAAGCCGTTTACTGATGGAGGGCTTGTCAAAGAACGCATGAGTGTCGTCGCTGAAACATTACTTGACGGAAAACCAAAACAAGAGCTTTGTGATAAGATAAAGCAAATACCCATGTCAGCATCATCTGCCACAAAGAAAGGTGAAATATTAACTGAGGATGTGCTAACCCAGCTAGATGAAGCCATACATAAGGCACCATGTGTAGGCTTAGCTGTGGATGAGTCCACTGACATCTGTGACAATGCTCAGCTGTTAGTGTAGGTCAGGTGTTTCAACACAGACCAGAAAGGTCTGTGAAGACCTGTTAGGTGTCACTCCCCTTCAAACCAGTACAAGAGGAGAAGATATCTACCTGGCCATTGAGGAGATGTTAACGAAGAGAGGAATAGAGCCAACACAAGTGGTTTCAATAGCCACAGATGGAGCCCTGCTATGATAGGGAGAGAGAAAGGAGCTGTAGCAAGACTGAAAGAGGACAATCCAGAGCTCATAGCTCACATTGCATCATTCACCAATCTGTCCTCTGTGCCTCCCTGTCAGATGAGCACGCTGAAGTGATGAATACAATGATTAAAATGATCAATTTTCTCAGGGCTCTTCCACCCAGCATCGCATGCTGAGGGAATTCCTCAGAGAAGTTGATGCCAATGCTGATGATCTTTTGCTGCACAATAATGTGAGATGGCTCAGCAAAGGGAAGGTCTTAGCTGCGTTTTGGTCCATCAGGAGGGAAGTAGCATCTTTTTTGGCAAAGCTAAGACATCAGAAAGCAACGCAGTTTTCTCTCTTTTTAGGAAATGAGAAACAGATGGATAATGTGGCCTTTTTGGTTGATATCACTGCACATCTGAATGAACTGAATTTGAGGCTACAGGGCGAGGACCATTCAATTTGTGAACTGATGACCGCTGTCGCTCCTTTCAAAAGAAAACTTGAGTTGTTCAGGGACGACCTGCAGGAGACTGTGCACTTCAGCAGTGCAGGAACAGGTACAGGGACAGAGAGACGGGTCTTCTTTTGTTGACTTCATTGATAAGCTGATCGTAAACTTCAGCAACCGTTTTGACAGCTTTAGCTTTGGACAGCAGCACACCATGTTCATTCAGAACCCATTTATCATCACGGATGTCAGGGGTTCTCAGAGGAAGTCACACAGCACTTTAAATGGGTAAATCCTGGGCCTCTCCAGATGCAACTGGTTGATCTCAAGCAGATGTGTCCCTGAGAAAGTTTCTAGAACTGACCCTTCCACTTTCTGGCTCCAAACGGTCCCTGAGGCAGCTTTTCCAGGTCTGAGGAAAGTTCCCATATACATCTTGACCATGTTTGGCTCCACCTACAACCGGGAGGCAGCTTTCTCCACGATGAATATCATCAAAAATAAATATGGTTCGAGGCTCACCAATGAGCACCTCCACATGTGCATGCGGATGGCCTGACTCCATTCAAGCCCAGGTTTAAGTCTGGCAGGACAAGCTGGAAACTCCAATTCTCCCACTGACCCACAAAGTGAGGGAGTGGGATGCAACACTAATGCTCTAAAACTGTTAAATTGTTAAGATGTGTTAAGATTTATTATCTGTAAAATCGTTTGAGACAGAAAAGAAACGGGGACATTTAAGCTTTTCCTCCCTTTATTTAATTTTCTGAAGTTAAGCACTTTATTTGATTATTATTTTTATTTATTACATGCACCATTTTCATTTGTATTTATTTAATTTAAAAAATGCAGCCCTACTTTTATTTAGTTCATGAGAGAGCATTATACATATCTGCAGTCACATAAGTCCAGTTCTATGTTACATGATAATAAATATTGTTAAAAAGTGTTTTAATCATGCGAATTCCTTTGATTTGAAGGTATTGATTATATGCAGATGTTTATACAACTACCAGGCTACTTAAATATATATCACACTAAATAGTTAGACATTATGATCTTCTGGACCTTTGCTTCAAGAAAATTTCTCTAACTGGACCTCTTAACATTTTAGTTGAATACCCTGCTTTGGCTAGTTAACTTACTAAACACTAGCCTAGCCTAGCCAGCCCGCTAGCGTCATTAGCATGTTTTTAATCGCTGGCTTGATATTAGAAAATCATCACCATGTGTATTCAACATGTAGACGGACCCAAACATGAATGATACATCCCAGCTATTGGAGCTTCTGTACTCAGGTAAATATTCACATTGACAGAAAATCCGTTAAACTTGGAGATCTGAAGACTGAACTCATGAACTGTTTGTTGATTTGTGGAAAAAATATTTTCCATCCGTGCTAAAGCCACTTATTACATTATTTGTCCGGGGGCAATTAGGGGTCAGGGCCACATCGACCCAACGTACAACTTATCCGTCCTTACCGGGTCGTGGGGCTGGAGTCCATCCCAGCTAACATGGGGCCACAGACAGGTTCACCCTGGGCGGGTCGCCAGCCAATCGTAGAGAAAGTAGTTTGAGTATTTTTAAAATACTAAAAATAATGAGACGCTTATTTCATCTGAAGCTCTTTGAGTTGTATACAAATTTAGATTTCTAGATTATTGTGAAGTTCTCCATGATTTCTTCAGAGATTCATCTTGTGAGTAAATTCCTTGCAGTGTTCACCAGCCTTGAACTCCTTAAATCTCATCAGGAAACATTTATCAGCATAATATATCAGACACACAAGGAATTTGACTTGGCGTTTGGTGCGTAACAGCAGACGAGTACGACAATGGAGCGACAGGACAATAGTGCATAAGGAATAAGATATAGTACAATGCTATGGGTTAATTTAAAAATAAAGGAATACAAGTTAAATTTAAAAATGAAAAATAAAGTGCACCAGCAACAGACGTGTAAGTGACGTGTGCAGTGTGAGAGGAGTGACCGGTGGAATGTTATAGTCAGTCAATGGGGACCGGCTCTGGTGATAGGCCCGACTGCGTAAGGAAAGAAGGCTGTTGGTGTGGCGGGAGGTCTTGGTCTGATGGACCTCAGCCTCCTGCCAGATGGAAGAGGCACAAACAGTTTATGTCCGGGTGTGAGAGGTCGGCTACCATCTTTTTAGCTCGCTTCAGAGACCTGGAGCGAGGCACAAGTCCTGCAGATTGCAGCCGATCCCAGCCTCTCTGCAGAGCGGAGGATGCGCTGCAGCCTGCCCTTGTCCTTGGCTGTGGCTGCAGTGCCAGACAGTGATGGAGGAGGAGAGGATGAACTCCATGATGGCCGTGTAGAAGTGGACCATCATTGTCTTTGGCAGGGTTGAGTTTCTTCAGCTGCCTCAGGAAGGAACAACCTCTGCTGAGCCTTCTTGGTGATGGAGCTGATGTTCAGCTCCCACTTGAGAGTCCTGGGTGATGATGGAGCCCAGGAAGCAGGAAGGAATCCACAATAGTGACGGGGAGTCACACAGGGTGATGGGGAGGTGTGGGGCTCTGTTCCTCCTGGAAATCCACAACCATCTCCACTGTCTTTAGAGCGTTGAGCTCAGGTTGTTCTGACTGCACCACGGACACCAGATGGTCAGACTCCCACCTGTGGCGGACTCGTCTCCACCAGAGATCAGTCCAATGAGGGTGGTGTCATCCGCAAACTTCAGGAGCTTGACGGACTGGTGGCTGGAGGTGCAGCTGTTGGTGTACAGGGAGAAGAGCAGAGGGAGAGAACGCAGCCTTGGAGGAACCGGTGCTGATGGTCCGAGAGGCTGAGACATGTTTCCCCAGCTTCACGTGCTGCTTCCTGTCAGACAGGAAGTCTGTGATCCACTTGCAGGTGGAGTCGGGCACGTGCAGCTGGGAGAGTTTGTCCTGT
>BMAF01002112.1:0-23001 GCA_014132575.2 Gasterosteus nipponicus | reverse complement strand
GAGGAGAAGCGAAGACAGTTGACTTCATAACGCTGAATGTTTAAAGTTGAATGGAGGGCACGGCAAATATGACTCAAGGAACTTTTACATTTACCTTTGCTATATTACTTACTCAGGAATGGAGAAATGTCCAAACATTTGGCTGAAAATGTTGCTCCATATTTGGTGGCAAGAGTTTTGGTGACAGCAGCTTATAAGAGTTTCACATGTAATAATTACTTAATCAGTTTTCATTCAGAGTGCAGATGATCTATTAGTGTGTGTGTGTTCAGCTACTACCGCAAAGTATGCACATTGGTTTTGCCACAAGAATCTTACTGAAATCTAAAATACTTTAAAATTATAATCAAGCAAAAAATTACATAAAACATCAAATGACAGATGAGAAAAATCTAAAATACAATATTCTAAAATAAATCGGGAGGATCAAATGAAACACACAGTTGTAAAAATGAAATCAAGTTTAAACATTTAATAAAACAAAACTCTTTTTATTCTTATATGTTTCCGTATTTGTTGCATGAGTTTGTTTAATTAAAGGAAATATAATTGAATATATACGAGATTGAGCGTGTTGCTAGCCTCAAGTTCCTGGTTGTCCACATCTCCGAGGACCTCGCTTGGACCCTCAACACCTCTACCCTGGTCAAGAAGGCTCACCTGCACCTCTTCTTCCTGAGGAGACTGAAGAAGGCTCAACTGTCCCATCAGATCCTAGTGATGATGGTGAAACGCTGCACCATCGAGAGCATCCTCCCCAACTTTATCACCTTTATGTTTCTTTTTGAAAGTGTATTCATGATTTTAGTGGCACAGCAAACACCACAAAATTAAGAATGCAATTATTATACTAGTTTTTTTTCAGATCATTTTCATGTGTAATCAAAATTTCCATGAGAGTTCTGTTAATGGGTCACAGCTGTATGTTTTCTTTGCAGCTCGGCGTTCAGTTTTTATTACCATTTGCAAACTCCTTCTTTAATTGGAGTGAACGTATATGTGGACCTTCAGCTTACTCTGGGTGGTGAAAGCTTTCCCGCACGTATTACAGCTGTAGGGTTTGTTTCCGGTGTGAATGTAACTGTGACTCTTCAGGTGACACCGCTTGGAGAACGACTTCTTGCAGTGATCACAGCTATACGGTTTCTCTCCGGTGTGGCTACGTATGTGAGTTTTCAGATTACCTGTCGAGGCAAACACCTTCCCGCAATGATCACAGCCGTATGGTTTCTCACCTGTGTGAGTGCGTCGGTGGATCCTCAGGCTACCCGGCGTAGTAAACATTTTCTCGCACCGATCACAGCCGTATGGTTTCTCACCTGTGTGAGTGCGTCGGTGGATCTTCAGGCTACCCGGCGTAGTAAACATTTTCTCGCACCGATCACAGCCGTAGGGTTTCTCGCCAGTGTGAATGCGTTGGTGGATTTGGAGGTCGTTCGACGTGGTGCACGCCTTTCCACACTGATCACAGCTGATCTCACCAGAGTGAACACGCTTGTGGACTTTCAGAACACCAAGAGTGGAAAAGACTTTCTCACACTGGTCACAGCTAAACAGTTTCTCTCTGGTGTGGCTGCGTCTGTGGATTTTCAATTGCCCTAATTGAGTGAACGCTTTCCCGCAATATTTACACTCGTGCGGTTTCTCTCCGGTGTGGGCACGCTGGTGAGCTTTGAGGCTGCTGCCATCAAGAAAGGTTGTCTCGCATTGGTCACAGCCGTGTAGTTTCTCTAAGGTGTGAATACGCTGGTGTCTTTTTACATCAAAAGGAGTGAGGACTTTCCCACACTGGTCCCAGCTTTGCGGTTTCTCGTCAAGGTTACCTCTCTGATGAATCTTTAAATATCTCACAATGGTGAAGGACTTGTCACAGAGCTGGCACCTGTGATATTTTTAGTCTTCCCGCCCCTGTTTTCCATTTCTTTGGTGATGGAACCTCAGAGGTACAAGGAGGAGCAGGCTCACCACTCAACGGAGAAGAGGAAGAGGAGGATTTAGAGGCTGCTCTCTTTGAGTCAGACGAATGTCCGGTTACAATAATATTATATTTTTTACTATCAATTTATTTATTTATTATTATAATTCTGTCTCTTTTTTCTTGGTTTTTCTCATCTTCTTCAGTCTTACTCCTTTCACACTTTTAAGCTCTCTCGTCTAATCAGAAGCTGCTCTGAGACCAAAAAAAGGAGGAAGTAAAGAAACGTGAAGGAAAAAAGTGATAAAGGAAGGAGGAAGAACAGGAAAGAGACATCAATGTGAAAAAGTAATGAAAGGAGGTGACAAAGGGAAAGAGGGGGAGAAAGGAGAGGAAATGGGAGATAGTGAAGGAAAGCAAAGAAACGAAGGAAAGGAAAAACGGTGGTGTCATTAGGATCGAGGAAAGGAAATGACAGAGGAACATAATGGAGACGGGGAATCCTCCCACCTGTCGACCCCCCCAAATAAATCTCAAAGTGTGTGAACAGGGTCTCCCCTCCGCACAGACCACCTCCTTAAGTCAATCACAACTACTGATCCACAAAACGAGGCCGAGCTGGCAGTTTGCTGTTGGAAGGAGGAGGATGGAGGTGGTTGGAGGATGAAGGTGGAGGTGGAGGTGGAAGGAGATCTTCCACCAGATGTTGATGTGGTACCTCGGGTCAGCCAGCAGGGGGAAGTAAAGGTCAAAGATCACCAGAGGTTTCCATCACATTTAAATTAAAATATAAATTCACTTTTCAACACAAACTAGCTCATAACTTTTTGAAAGGTTTTGAAGAATTTATATTTGGATTTACAGAGAAAATATGAAAGTCTGCAAAAGGTAGTAATTCCTAGACAGAATTTTATTGAGAGTATTCAAAACTTTATTTACACATAAAAAACATCACAAGTGTTACAGCATCTTAAAAAATAAATTCTGGTCACAGGCTTCGACGGCTGGAGAGCAATCGGGATGTGAAAGGTATCTACAGATATTTACAATAAGCGCTTCAGCAGAGGAAACTACAGACAAGATGGCCGCCTCAGCATAGGAAACTACACACAAGATGGCCGCTTCAGCAGAAGAAAGAAACTTTATATAAGAGATTTTTATTAAAAAAATGTCATGGCAGATTTTTAGGCCTTCAGTGGCGACCGATCGGCACGCAGATGAGAGGTTTGAGTTTGAACTGGCGCCTCATTGGCTGACGGCATCAGCTCGTCTGATTTAAACAATCTTAATTAATCGTTTTAAATGATTCAAACGGACCCGATTGGACGGGAAAAACTGTTAAATATTATAAAGTGAGAGAAATAAATGACTGTCCACCAGACAATAAAATTACTTCTACAATGATTCAAAATAAAACGTAACTCTAAAATGATCTTTGGTCCCTTAACGCCACAACTTGAAGCGTGCTTCGCGTTTTTTAAGTTGTTGTTGTTGCTAAGCAACCAAAAATACACCTGTCGATCAAACAGGCTTTTGACTTTTATGCCATTTAAATGCCCCCCAGAGTCCTCGGCCATGAGTGTTGACTTCCTGTCTCTCAGCCTCCCGTCCTAGCTGGCCATCCACAGGGTGAAGGGGACGAGGAGGCTGGGCAGGGAGGTGCCGGGGGAGACGCCCCAACACGCCATGGACAGGAGGCCCAGCAGCGCCGCCAGCACCACGCTGCGCTGGTCCCGGATCAGTGACTTCAGCCACTCACAGAACTGCAAGAAGAAGCAAAATGTGAACTTGGTTGATGTTTGACGTCTGCTGGAGTACAGAAGAGGAAGTGATTCCTCTGCAACTCCGCGCGCTGATGTGAGGAGTTAAGTTGCTTAAAGACGTGACGTCACTGACGGTGGATAATACAATGAGTGTTACATCTGGTGGAGAACCACATGACGGCTCAAGCTCGACTGAGTCGTTCAGTCTCTCAAAAACCACGTTTCTAACATTAAAAGAGAACCACGTTTGTAAAGGAGCAACGTAGTAAATTCATAGAACATCTACAACAATAAGAGACAAACACTCAAGTGATAAAATTCACTTGAAATGTTAAATATCTTCCTCCAATGACGATAAAGTTGCTTCTTGAACAGATTTCTGCTTGTGTTGAATATCTGTGACCTGTTATTTATTTTTACTGTGGGGCCCCCGAGGGCCCGTTAGAGCTCCTGTTGGCCCCCATTAAGCAAGCAGACTGCAGGCCGGGCAGATGTTTAGGTGGCCAATTACAGGAAGTGAAACTCGACCAACCGGCCACCCCCCCCCCAACACACACACACACACACACTCACATACACACACACACAGAAATGAACAATAAACGTGACTTAAATCAAACATCCGTCACTCGTTTTAAAACATCACAGGAGCACAATGAACTTTTATTGTGAAGGAACACAGTGGAGATGTTGAGATGATTTATCGAATAAAATATCATTTAATACAAATGGCTTAGAAGATCCTCCTCCTCCTTCACCACCTCCTCCTTCTTCGCCTTCTCCTCCTCTTCCTCCACCTCCTCCCTCTCCTCGACCCTCCACCTCCTCCTTCTCCTCCCTCTGCTCTTCTTGACCCTCCACCTCCTCCTTCTTCTCTCCTCCTCGTCCTCCTCCACCTCCTCCCTCTCCTCTTCTTGACCCTCCACCTCCTCCTTCTCCTCCCTCTCCTCCCCCTCCTCTTGACCCTCCACCTCCTCCTCCTTCTCCTTCTCTTCTTTCTCCTCCTCCACCTCCTCCCTCTCCTCTTCTTGATCCTCCTCCTCCTCCTTCTCCTCTTCTTTCTCCTCCTCCACCTCCTCCCTCTCCTCTTCTTGATCCTCCTCCTCCTCCCCCTCCTCCTCTCAAAGCAGCTCTTGTTCTCGGGACTTTTCCAAAGATTGACCCACTTTTCCTCCTGAGAAGCGTCGCACTGAAGGCTTTTGTTTCTGTGCCGTTTAGTAGTTGAGTCTGTTTCTGTTTCTAATCATTCCGTCACTTTCCTTTTTACATTCAGTGATATTTAGTTTTCTTCACCTTCTCATTTCTTTTGGATTTCACTCCTTCAAAGTAAAACTCCCCCCCACTACACGCACACGCACACACACACGCAACACGCGCGCGCGCGCACACCCCCCCGATGGACTCGCGTGTCCACTAAACACCCCGTGCGCGTGCCCCTCACGCCTGAAGTGCTGCCACCTCCACGCACGCGCGTGAGACCCCTCACCTGGTCGGTCTGCAGGCTCTGCGCGCTCCCGTAGCGGCAGTGCGTGACGAAGTGCTCGCAGTTGTTCCACAGCAGGCTGTAGGACACGGAGCCCACGAGCCGCTCCGCGCGGCGCGCCGCCTCCTCCCCGGGGAGCGCGCTGCGGCGCGCGTCCGCGGCGTTCAGCAGGATCCCGGCGCCGTACGCGAAGTCCTCCACCGGGTCCACGCGCACGCTGGCGCGCTTGGAGAGCACGCCGAGCACCAGGCGCGTGTTGGTCACCGTCTCCGGGACGCGCCGCCCGTCGCCGCTGAGGACGTCCGGGATCAGGTGCGCGACGCGGCCGTCGCCCAGGTAGATGCCGAAGTGCGTGAAGAGCGTGCGCGGGACCTCCAGCAGGTCTCCCCGGAGGAACCGGTGCTCCGGTCCCACGGGCCGCGGCGGGGATTCCTCCCGCTCGCGGCAGGCGGGCGGCGGCTCCCTGCCGCGCGGCGGCGGGCTGGTCAGCTTGACGTGCGCGAGGAGGAAGAGCTTCTCCAGGAGGAAGGTGAGCGTGTCCAGCATGATGACGGAGGTCCTCTCGCTCCTCCCGCTCTCCCCTCTCTGCAGATCGCTGCTCCTTCGGGGGGATTTGGGGAGACTGAGGCAGGAGGAGGACCGCGTGACGTCACGACAGGCTGGATGATGATGATGATGAGGAGGGAGGAGGAGGAGGAGGAGGAGGAGGAGGAGGAAGGACTCGTTGATGATCTCTGACTCTCCTCAGATCACAAACTTCATAAAAGAGAAAAGTTTGCACACATTGTGATTATTGATCTGATGAAATGTCACAGTGAACTTCTTCTCTATCACACGTTAATGCAGCAACAAGCATGAAGAAGAAAAAAAAACACACAACTGTTTTTGTTCCAGAAATTCTCTCACGTGACTTTTAAAAAGTGTAAAATACACATGAAGCATTCGGGTCCTTTACTGCAGTAACACACTGTGACAAGACTTGATCCTGAACTAGTTTCTGCTGCATAACGATAATAACGACTACGTGAGAACCTCGTGTCTCCAAAGACAACCAGCAGCTTCTGGAGGAGTTTATTCATCTAGATGAAGACCTTCTTCCTCCTTCAGGTCATCACAAACTTTCAACATCGACACATCTGGAGGGACGAGCTTCACCTGGACAGGAGAGTCCTCACAAGGCCACAAGTACCAGAACACACACACACTAACCACGGCCAACCAAAGGCACTCAGAATTTCCACCACAGCAAAATGTTACTCACACACACACACACACAGTGTGAGTGGAGGATCATGGGAAAACTGCAGCGAGCGGTTGACACTCAAACGGAGCAATGCTGAGGTCACAGCGGTTTATCTTCCCCAAACCACCAAATGGCTTCAAACACACACACACACACACACACACACACACACACACACACACTGTGACCTGCAGACTCAGCTCCTCTTGGTTAAACAGAGACGAGCTGTCAGAGAACTAAAGCCTCCACTTCGTTTGGTACAGAAGCAGCTGTTTGAAATCCTCCTCATGAACTTGGATCTTGAGACGTTTGTTAAAGGAACGATGTTCATGACTCGTTACATTTAAACACACATTTGAACTCATAGACGTCTATGGGAGCAGAGGAGTCGCCCCCTGCTGGTCACTACAGAGAAGTAGAGTCATTTCCTCATAGACGTCTATGGGAGCAGAGGAGTCGCCCCCTGCTGGTCACTACAGAGAAGTAGAGTCATTTCCTCATAGACGTCTATGGGAGCAGAGGAGTCGCCCCCTGCTGGTCACTGCAGAGAAGTAGAGTCATTTCCTCATAGACGTCTATGGGAGCAGAGGAGTCGCCCCCTGCTGGTCACTACAGAGAAGTAGAGTCATTTCCTCATAGACGTCTATGGGAGCAGAGGAGTCGCCCCCTGCTGGTCACCACAGAGAAGTAGAGTCATTTCCTCATAGACGTCTATGGGAGCAGAGGAGTCGCCCCCTGCTGGTCACTACAGAGAAGTAGAGTCATTTCCTCATAGACGTCTATGGGAGCAGAGGAGTCGCCCCCTGCTGGTCACTACAGAGAAGTAGAGTCATTTCCTCATAGACGTCTATGGGAGCAGAGGAGTCGCCCCCTGCTGGTCACTGACTTCTGCTTTTACTAAACATTTGCACAATAACATTTTGATTTTATGAAAATTCTTTAGTTAAAATAACTTTGTTTCAAGAGGATCCTCAAAGACAATTGAACATATTTTAAAATCCAATATAAAGATAGTGAAATAACTCAAAATATTCCAAAATTACAAAAAACATCAATATCTAAAATCTAAGACAATATCTAATCAAACGTCACAATATCGATAAAGAAACAATATTGTGAAATCAGAATAGAACCAGAAAGGAGAGAAAACGTTATTTCTTGTTGTGTAAAAATGGTCTGAAGTCCTTCACCCCGAAAACAACTGTGGGAATGCTGCTGGAGGGACGCCACACCCCGAGCATTGTGGGTAACTCAATGATTTTCACTCACTCATTCATTCATTCATTCACTCTCCTGCTGCTCTTTATTTTCCCTTTAAGGAGAAAACAATTGAACATTTTTAAAATTAGGATCTCCCCCAAAATATTTAGATTATGGAAACACAATATCTAAAATCTGAGCCCCTATCTACCACACACAATACACACACACACACACACACTGAGCCCCCCTCACCACACACACACACACACACACACACACACACACACTGAGCCCCCCTCACCACACACACACACTGCACACTGAGCCCCTCACCATTGTGGGTACACACACACACACTCATTCATTCATTCACACACACTGAGCCCCCCTCACCACACACACACACACACACACACACACACACACTGCAGCCCCCACCACACACACACACACACACACTGCCCCCCTCACCACCACACACACACACACACACACACTGAGCCCCCCTCACCACACACACACACACACACACACTGAGCCCCCCTCACCACACACACACACACACACACTGAGCCCCCCTCACCACACACACACACACACACACACTGAGCCCCCTCACCACACACACACACACACACTGAGCCCCCTCACCACACACACACACACACACTGAGCCCCCCTCACCACACACACACACACACACACACACACACTGAGCCCCCCCCCCCTGCTGAGGGAGCCTGACTGGTGTCGATTGACGGGGAGGATGAGATGTGTGTTGATGAGCCCAAGTGAAGAAGAAGGAAGCTAAGTGACAGTGTGTAGAGGAGGTGTGTGTGTGTGTGTGTGTGTGTGTGTGTGTGGTGAGGGGGGCTCAGTGTGTGTGTGTGTGTGTGTGTGGTGAGGGGGGCTCAGTGTGTGTGTGTGTGTGTGGTGAGGGGGACTCAGTGTGTGTGTGTGTGTGTGTGTGTGTGGTGAGGGGGTCAGTGTGTGTGTGTGTGTGTGTAATGCTCTCCAGCCATTTGGGGAGGACACATTTAGGGGCCACAGCTCACTGAAACAAAAGCTGAATTAGCATCGTAGCTCACAGGCGTCAGACTCACTGGTCTCAGGTCAGTTATTGATCATCACTAAACAACATTGATGACATGAGTCACTTCCTCATCGTCACTCAGTCGTTCTCTTGTCTGTTCTCTGGTTCTCCGTTTGTGTACGTGTGTACATGTGTGTGTGTGTGTGTGTGTGTGTGTGTGTGTGTGTGTGTGTGTGTGTGTGTGTGCGTGAGGAACCAAAAGACCAAAGAGAAGTCATTTATCTCCCTTTATGCTCCGTGACAGACGGACGACCTGCAGCTCTCACACTGATTAATGAACACACACATTTGCATAAAAACACGTTTAATTCATCTTTTCAGTTTAGTATCCACACAATCATACAATTAAATTGGCTCCTTAAAATGCATGAAGTGATAAAAATAAAGAAAGCACAGAAATCAAACTTTCATTACTTCATTTACATTCTGAGAAAAGTTCTTGGAAGAAACAAGTGATGTTAAAACTTAAGAGGTGAATAAACCCAAAGAAAAGCTCAGACTCCATGTTATATATGCGCACACACACACACACACACACACACACACACACACACACACACACACACACACACCATCCTGGGGCCACTGCTTTTTCACCAACAAATACTGAACATTCATGAGTTCAGTGCAGACTAACAGGCTCGTCCGCTGCAGAATATTCTGGAGGACAGATTTTTTTAAACATATTTATTTATGAAGTTCATATTACAAGTGTTCCTTCTATTTAGCTTCATACTGAGAGAGAGAGAACATGTCGCTTAAGGTTTAAAATCATTAAGTGAAAAACATTAAACACACATTGTCAAAAATACCAGAACTCAAACACCAAACCGTCTTTCCCGTCAGTCGCGACGTGTGAACATTTAGCTGCTAGAACTTATTCCACGGTGACTAATTAGCAGGCGGATGCGAGTTTCCACATGAAATCGGAGCTTTCTTTTTTATGAAAACGGGAAACTGAGCTGGAATTTACAGCCTGGATTTCAACACCTCGCTAAAAACGATGGGACCACCTCGGCGACGTCCGTTGAACTCCAGAGGAGCCCGTGGATTCTTCTGAGGCGAATATTTGTTGATTGACACTCGCGCGTCTGTGCTCAATTTGTTTGTGGAAGGACTCTCGTGGTCGTGGGTTATTTTAGGATTTTATTGCGTGTAAATCTCTCCGTAAGTCTGTTCGGAGGATCGTGGTTTTGCTTTTTCTTCCTGGCAGAAGGTCTCATGTGGTTCTTCTCTGTGTTTGAGTGAAAACACTCAGAGCTCACGAATGCAGCAGCTGAAAAATAAGATTAAATACACAAAAATGTGTAATTCCCCAAAGCATCAGAGAAGTGAAAGTACCAAAGCGGTTGCCAGGAAAGAGTAATGCGTCCAAAGAGGGGGAGATCTCTTCTCCTCCGAGGAGGAGGAGGAGGATTTGGGGGTGGGGGAGTCCTGAGTTGACGGAAGCTGTAGAGAACAAACTCTCGGTCTGTTTGCAATTACAGAAAAGCAGCCTGGAAGCCGGAGGGACGGTGCTCTGGTGGAAGCAGACGCACATTCCTGCGGGCCGGCGAACACCGGAGCCGGGTCGCGTCGAGGTGAAGGAGGTGGAGGGGGGGGGTCTGCACACCAACCTGAGGCCTGATGTCTCCAAACCGCCGGGGTCACAGAGGTCAGGTCCCTTGAAGCCGGAGCCCAGGTTTAGTGCGAGTCGTGTTCCTCTATTTCAACGTGTTGCTCCTTAATCATCTACTCTGGTTGATTTAAATGCGTTAGCTAACGTTAGCTAACGTTAGCCGAGCCTGTGGTTTGGCGTTTCATCTGGTTTCTCCTCGTTCTGTTGAGCTAAAATGTCCTTTCGTGTTTCTCTTCTCTCTCTTCTTTTGTGGTGGTGAGTGTCTCAGTCCACCAGGGACTTGAGGTCGGGAGTCCGTGCAGCTTCACGTCCAGCAGCATCTGACCGTAAGCTTTTCCCTGAGAGAAGAAGAAACATCACAGCTCAGTTTGTTCCCACAACAACAACAAAAACCACCGTAATGTGTGTGTGTGTGTGTGTGTGTGGCACAGATTGTGTGTTTCTTTCATGTAAAGTGGAGGCAGTAAACAAGGGAAGAAGAGGAGGAAAGTGGGAGGAGGTTGAGAAGGAAGAAGAAAGATAAAGAGGTCAAAGGGCACGTTGTATCTGACATTATCCCCACGAAGAGGAGACGTATTCAAACCTTTAGCCAGAAGAACGGATATTTTACTTGAGTAAAATCTAAAGTGTAGAATCTAGTTTGCTGATGACTGACGTTCCAACAGGCATCATGAGCGAAAACATGGTTCATGCATCGGATCTAATAAATGAATCATATTTTATCAAAACAACATAAACACGATAAATGTATCGAGGGGGAAAAGTACTTAAACCAGGTTAGATCTCAGCTCCGTCTGGTTCCTCTGCAGCTCTTTGAGGGACGCTGTGATGAGAGGCAGGAAGCGGTGTGTGTCTGTGTGTGCGTGTCTGTGTGTGCGTGTGTGTTACCTGGGGGTCGCTGCGTAGAGACGCCACCCCTCCCCCTCCCAGCGAGCTCTGCAGGACAAAGTTGAGGCCGTGGATGCCTGGAAGAGTGTATCTGCAGAAACACACACAAAACACACACACACAAGAAAATCACACCCGTAGCCTCAGCAACGCACACCTTCACCACACACTCACACTCACAGACAGACAGGCACCACGTGTTGGTGTGGTGGTTTATTGGCCATGTTGAGGCGTGTTGTGTGTGTGTGTCTATAAAATGTGTGTGTGTGTTCAGCTTTTGGTCAGACGGCCTGTGTTATGAATGCATGTCTGTGTGTTTGTGTGCGTTTATATGTTGGGGGGGTTGTGGTGTCGAGTGTGATCAATGCAAAACTTGTGTGTCTGCAAGTAGTTAGGTGTGTGTGCATGTGAGTCCGTGAGTGTGTGTGTGTGCGCACGTGTGTGTGTGCATGAGAGTCTGTGAGTGTAAGTGTGTGTGTGTGTGTGTGTGTGTGTGTGAGAGAGTCCGTGAGTGTGAGTGTGTGTGTGTGTGTGTGTGTGAGAGTCCGTGAGTGTGAGTGTGTGTGTGTGTGTGTGTGAGAGTCCGTGAGTGTGAGTGTGTGTGTGTGTGTGTGAGTCCGTGAGTGTGAGTGTGTGAGTGTAAGTGTGTGAGTGTGCGTGTGTCTGTGTGAGTGCCGCCTGCAGCTTTAACGAGCGGCGGCTTCACTAATGAAGAGCCTGTTTCGAGCAGCAGACTTGGCTCCGCCCACCTCGTCATCACGCTTAATGGCTAACATGCCGCAGCGCTGAGTCACAACAGAACGGAAGGATGGAAAATAGAAATAAAGATACACAAGTAAGTATTTAACAAGTGAGACATTTCCACTTTGAAGCCTCGAGTTTGGTCAACTTTTTTGGAAATTTTTTTTGGGTCAACAGGAAGTGACCTTATTTGGAGTGAGGAAGACTTAGACGGCATATGTCAATTAGCGTGTAGCCCCGCCCTAAAAGATCCCATTCTATGGTCTGACTACAATATAAATATCACTAAATGAACATCATGCTGTGTTGAAGAAGACTAGAGATCGAGACCATAAACTCATGTTTACAATGTCATAAACACGCGTATGAGTCATATGAGTCATTTCCTCATAGACGTCTATGGGAGCAGAGGAGTCGCCCCCTGCTGGTCACTACAGAGAAGTAGAGTCATTTCCTCATAGACGTCTATGGGAGCAGAGGAGTCGCCCCCTGCTGGTCACTACAGAGAAGTAGAGTCATTTCCTCATAGACGTCTATGGGAGCAGAGGAGTCGCCCCCTGCTGGTCACTACAGAGAAGTAGAGTCATTTCCTCATAGACGTCTATGGGAGCAGAGGAGTCGCCCCTGCTGGTCACTACAGAGAAGTAGAGTCATTTCCTCATAGACGTCTATGGGAGCAGAGGAGTCTATGCTGGTCACTACAGAGAAGTAGAGTCATTTCCTCATAGACGTCTATGGGAGCAGAGGAGTCGCCCCCTGGTGGGCAGGAGTGAGAACGCAGCTTTAACTCATGAAGCTTTGGTTTCACATTTCCTACGGCCTCCATGAGCCTTTGATGTTTGCTATGACTCGTCTTTGTCTTTGTCAGTTTGGAGTGCTGGTTTGAAGCCGCATCGCTCGGTTGAATGTTGGTCAGCGGTTTGGAGGCGGAGCCACTAACACGGTTAAGATGTTAAACATCGGTCAAACGTTAGACCAAAAACCAGATGGTTCGGTTCTCATTACGAACTCTTCTCTTTTAGTCTAAATAATGTTCAAATAACAGCTGAGATTTTAGAAAACGGAGAAAAGGCATTTTCATAAATAAAAAAACTACTTTTAAAACAAGCAGCATCATTATTTGTGATCTTTACAGATGTTACAGAATTTCTTTTGACGCAGTTTTTCCACCCTGTTCCCAACCTTTATGCTAAGCTAGGCTACCTCCTCATCTTAGATTTAAGAAGAAGACCATGGAGTTGTACCTGTGCTTTTTCCCAGTTTGATTATCTGTGTGTGTGTGTGTAGTGAATGTTTAGCTGTGGTGTGTTGACGTTGAAGGTCTGACAGTAATTACACAAACCAAAGCACCAATCACTGCTCCCCGTGTGTGTGTGTGTGTGTTGTGGTTGGAGCGCACACACAACCACAGCCTCTCTGCTCACCGCGTGACGGCGCTGTCGGTGCCCGGCTCGATGAGGTGGGAGAAGTAGTCCTCCACCACAGAAGAAGTCAGGTGCTTCTTCAGGTAGGGGAAGAAGAGGGGATGACGCGCTATCACTCCTGGAGAAAGGAAGGGGGCTCGCTGATCATCTCTCTGGTCAGTCCACACGTTACGCTTCCACACGCTAAGCTAAGCCTGCTACGTGTTGAACATGCGATCCTGGTCTCTCACCGATGTTGGCGGAGTCTCCTTTGTCTCCGCTCCGGGTGTAGGCCAGATCCTCCAGTCGGTAGCTGTGTGGTCCGCTGGGAAGTCCTGGGGAGACAAACATCTGGTTTCTCTCAGGTGACGTGGGGGGGATGTCCAAGATGTCCCAGTCCAGTAGTGCAACGTTATTTTGTTTTGTCCTTTTTGCTTCACGTCAACATGTAAATAAATCCTTCTTTTGTTTTTTCTATTTAAAAAAAAATCATTTCTCATATATGCAAGAAAAGAAAATATACAGATTTAAATCAAATATTTGAAAACTATCATCTACTGTACATACTACTATATAAGTAAACATTGAAGTAAAATATTTTATAAAAGAAAATCTAAAATAAAAAGAATGAGAAATAATTTTAGTATAACATTGGAAAAGTTTGAAGAAATGATTAAAACAATATTTGAGAAATGTCAGAATAGTTTGTGAAATACCTCATTTTTATTTTGAAAACTTAAAAAGTAATCAAATATTCCTTTCTTCCCTTTTTAATCTTTCTATTGTCTTATTTTCTGTGTGCATGTGCACTTTGATTATCAGATGTACTTTATAAACATACAAAATATATATATATATATATATATATATATATATATATATATTTCGACAGTAATGCAGTAAAATGATTCTTGATGATGATTTTCATCCATAAAGTTACTAAACTAAATGATATTCTTATTGTTTTATGTCTGATCAGGTTCTTTATTTAAGCATTAAGTTAAAAAAAAAAAAAAAAAAAAGTTGCCATGTTATTTATATTCAATACCTGACAACAATCACAGTACTTCAGCACAAGTAAGTGTTTTGTTTTACTGCAATTCAGTTTCTGTTCCCTTTAGAAATAAAAGAATGTCAGTGCGTCAGAACGACGTCGTTAATGTGGAGAGAAGCTTTGTGTTCAAACCGTTCATGAGGGACAAAAGTGTGTGTGTGTGTGTGAAGAGCGCACACGCACACGCACACACACACACACACACACACACGGCGCCCTCTGGAGGCAGACAGCAGTGTGTCATCACTCTGAAGACATCAGGACCACAGAGAGCCTTCACATCTTCAGACTAAAGACACACCTCTTCAGACTCTACCTCCACTAACACACTAACTAACTGTAGCACTTACATTGGACTTATAATGGTTCTTATCTACAGCAAGTTGTACATCGGCTTATTTGAGGAAATCACACTTTCTTGTTCTTCTGAGTTTGTGTCCTTATGGTTAAATGTTCTTATTTAAGTCGCTTTGGATAAAAGCGTCAGATAAATGACGTGTGATCAGTAACACAACAAATCCCTCCACAGCACTCTGTCGTCCGTAATCAATAACAGATGAATCAATGACCTCAAGGACCCTGGAACTTCCTCAAGGACTAACCAAGCCCCTTTTCAGAACCCCCCAAACCCCTCAAGCACCACTTGAGACCACTCAGTGAGGTTTTAGGCTCCTTCTTAGGAGCAAATGAAGCCTCTTCAAGGACCTCTGGACTAATGGAGCCCCATGACCTTTTCCAGCACCCAGGAGCCCTCAAGGACCCTTTGGGAGCCCTTGAGGAAGGCGAAAGGACCCCCAAAACACCCTCAAGGACCGCTTGACTACAGACCATATGGGTCTCGTCAAGGCCCCTGGAACCTCCGGTGAGCCGGTTCACCTGCGTCGGGTTCTTCCTGTGCTGAGGTGGGAGGGGCTTCCTGCTCAAGCGGGTCAGGCCCCGCCTCCTTGAGAGTCTCCACCAGCTCCCCCCCGACGTGGACGTCCACCTGCAGGGTTTCATTCGATGATGACCATTGTGTTCATGAGGAGACGACGACGTCTTTGAGACGGAGACTCACCTTCAGCTCAGCTTTGGGGTGTAAGAAGAAGAAGGGCTTCAGCACCGGAGACCTGCAGAGGACGTTGCACCCGGGTCATTGTGTGTGCGTGTGTGTGTGTGTGTGCGTGTGCGTGTCCTGAACTCACACTCGGGGCCGTCCGCCCACGATGCCGGTCAGCCCGGGAGCTGCGAGGAGAAGACACAATGTTTGTATCCAGCAGCTGGTCTGAGTTCAGCTTCCTGTCAGCCAGAGTCCGGAGTCACACGGGGGTCATGCAGCAAGTCACCATAAACACCCAGATGTGCCACTGTGTGTGTGACGGGGAGCACGAGGTCTTATTTGACCTGGAGCCGAACTGAGAGCGACTTTCTATTTCTGCTGTGAGGCCACTTGATTCCAGTCTGTTCCGATGCTTTTATTGTGAAACTCTCGATACGGACTCAGAAAGTTGTGAAAATGGCCCTAAAAATGAGGATAAAATTGTAAAGCAATTCTGATTTTGTGTAATGAGCTGCTGCTTTAACACAGCCCAACTCTTAGACAGAACTGTTGCACTGTGGGTAATGTAGGCGAGTGTTTGGGAGAGTTTCAAAGTAAAATACCCATTCCTGTTCCTGCAGGAGCGATTTCTCTGGCAAAGATCTCCAGAGCTTTCTTCTGCTTGTGGTGGGCGGCCATCCAGATCACCGCCTCTCTGGAGCTCTGCTGCCACAGACAACAGGTCAGAGGTCAGAGGTCAGTCACACGCTAGCCCTCCTTCACTTTGTAAACCTCCTCGCCATGTGAGCCGAGGTCACCTGGCAGCGGCGTTGGCTCCGTACGTGTCCTCGGCGCCGAGGATCTGGATGTTGACGGAGGAGAAGTCTTCCATCTCCGACTGCTCCAGCATCCGCTTGGTGCTGCGCACACGCACACGCACACACACGCACACACACACACGCACACGCACACGCGTTATCCTCAGCGGCACACAAAGGTCGGGTGGAGGCGTTTCCGTTGCTCCGCCCACCGCTTGATGATGCTCTCGGCGGTTCTTCTGGCCTTCTCCGCCGCTCTCGGGCCGCCGACGGGACAAACCGCCGTCGCCCTGTAGCCGTCCATGTAGGTGGCGCAGACCTGTTTCAAACACGCTACACGTGTGTGTGTGTGATGCAGAACGTTTCCAACACATGAAAAATGAAACGCTGTTTACCTTGTAGTCATGTGATGGAGGGGAACCTTTAGCTCCCGTCACTGTGACAGCACCTCCGTCAACGCCTGAACACACACACACACACACACACACACACACACGCACACGCACACACACGCAGCTCCATCTCAACGTTGCAGCTTTAACCCCCATTGCTAAATCTCCCATGGTGCTTTGGGGGAACGCAAGCAGGAAGCGTGTCTCCTGCGGGACACGGAGGCTATCCGCCTCATTCACGGCGCAGAGGGGGAGGGGCTTATCTCCATCGTGGTGACGGCGACGGCACAAGAAGCACAACGATGAGGATTTGTTAGTTCTCGTCTCTGCTGAATGGCGTTCGGTTCTGTGGTGTTCCGGCGGGACGCGGCGGGTTCACCGGACGCCTCATCGGGCCGGCGCTCCCCGACCGAGTCACCAGCGACTTATCGAGAGGCGCCGCAGACGGGTTCAACCCGAGGACCTGTTTACTCCTCCGGGGACACGACGGCCGATAAAGAGTTTATTCAGGGTTTGTTTATCGCCTCCAGATGGTTTCTGGGGTCTGAAAACATTCCTGAGTTCAGCCAGCGGTCGCGTCCCCGAAGAGACACCCCCCCCGCCGCCCGCCCCCGCCCCCTCGCTCTCTGGGTACCTGCTACTTCCTGGATGAGCACCTGGCTGAAGTCACAGGTGACGTCGGGCAGCAGGTAGCGCCGCGGGTCTCCGATCTCGTACACCAGCTGCTCGGCCGCCGTGCCGAAGGAGACCAGGCCGCCGGTGGCGGGCGGCTTGGAGAGGACGAAGGAGCCGTCGGAGGAGACCTCCACCACCGGGAAGCCCATGAGGTCCCTGAGAGGTGACGGAGCTGCTCAGGGCGCCGTTCACGTGGTCGCATTATACACCGCGTACTGTTATTGTCTACGGCTGCAATGACAAACTCCTCCTCCTCATGATGTCACTTCCTCAGAAACGCAAACACACGACGACAGCGTGAAACTCCACGCAGGTGTTCTGCCTTCAGAATAAAAGCGTGGAGGGAGTATTCAAACCGTCTCACCAGTCGGGAACTTTGTGCCAATCGGTGAAAACGCCACCGGTACTCTGAGCGCCGCACTCGATCAGGTGACCCGCCAGGCTGAGACGCACACGCACACACACACACACACACACACACACACACACGCAGGCACACACACACACACACACACACATCATGAAAAGAAAAGTGACTTCTATATTTCTGACATGTTTGATGTTTTGCTTTGAAGCTCCGCCTCCAGCTCCTCCCCCTCGCAGCCCAGCTGTGGTCCAGGTGTGTTTACCTGCCGGAGGCCAGCAGGTCGTAGTCCGTCCTCCCCCACCCAAACTGAAAACACACACCTCATTAATTATATATATATATATATATATAACCCTTCATGTTGATGTGGAACGCACGCTGTGCATCAGAGGACCCAGAACCACGGCGCTGTCCACACAGCGACCCGACACCACGATGTCAGCGCCCAGGTCCAGACAGCGGCGGATGGGTTGAGCCCTGAGGGGGGGGTTTACTCATTCATATGAATACATACAGTGACGGGAAAACAACCGTTTGAGAGCTTTTCGTACCCGAGGTAAGCGTTCATACTGTGGAGGCTTCTGGGTAACGGCCGCGTGCTGCCGTCAGCCGCCAGCTTTACTTCTGAGAGGCTGCTTCTCTGAGGGGGGGAGGGCGGGGGGTCAGAATCGTATGTCTGCCAAAAGACGCTGATGATGACGCAACCTTACGTGGGGCATGAGGTCGTCCCCGGTCACCACGGCGACCTTGAGGTCCAGGCCAGCCTTCCTGATGACTTCCTGTATGGCCTCGGCGCACGCCAGAGGGTTGACCCCTCCTGCGTTACTGACCACGCGGATACCTGAGAGGAGGTGGTGATGTAATACTACGTATGTGTACATGAAGTACACACACAGACAGTATTCAAGTCGCTCACCTTTCCTGTGGATGTCATTGATAAACGGAGCGAGAGCCACGTGGACGAAGTCCGGAGCGTAACCCAGATTCTACGAGACACATCATGCCTGATCATCACATGTTCACATACACACACGTACACGCACACACACACACACACACATCGCTCCTCCCAGGGGTCAAGGAGGAGTGGTTAGGAAAGGACGTGAGGAGGACTCACGGGCGTCTTGCTCTTGGCGGCGGTGAGCAGAGACATGGTGATCTCACTCAGGTAGTCAAACACCAGGAAGTCCAGCGCCCCCCCGTGGATCAGCTGAGGCACTGCGAGGGAGTCAGGAATGTTCATCACGTGGGTTGTTATCCGAGGGTTATTGTGTCAAAAGGACACAGGATGACTTCAAACGATGTCTTCACTGTTACTTATTAACTTTACTCATGTCAGATACAAATATATATATGTATAAATAATGTAGTATTATTATTATTATTTCTTTATTCCACAATGGGAAAGTTCATCTGCTGTCAGTGCGCGTTAGCATCGTCAGGCTAATGCTACTAGCCTGTGTGACAGGTGTTTGTGGCCCTACCTGAGGCCGCTGTGTCCCCCCAGAACCCGGACGCGCAGCCGATCCGGACCGGCTCGGCCCGGGCCGAGGTTGTGTAGCGTCGGTAACCGGTTGTGCAGCTCCGGTAACGGTTCGTGTGTCGGTCCGTTACACCCGATGAGAAGCTAACGCGCGAGCTAACGCGCAGGAACCGGAAGCTCGAACGGCACCTGTTGCACCTGTCCGCGAGGCGGAGGACACGCTGCACGCTGGACATGTTTAAGTCGCGACTTTGTTCATGAGAAAGAAAAGAAAAGTCACGAGAGAGTCCAAGGTGCACCGGTCCGTCCGTAAAAGCAGTCCGACCGGAAACACGGCGCTCCGCAGTAAACTACTCCTGATAGCGCGCAGGAGAACACTGTGTTACATGGAAGTAGAACTTTGTGGTACTTCCATTTGTGTTGGACTTGTGTTTATTGTGTCATTCAATATATGAGACAGAACAAACATACAAACATAATAACATTAATAATACATGAAAATATAATATAATTATAATTATATTTTCTAAATCTAAACCATCAGCAATGCGTGTTGCCAGATGTGTCGTATCTGATCGCTGTTTGGTCACTGATAATGATGTGTGTGTGTGTGTGCGTGTGCGTGTGTGAGTGAGAGAACAGTCCGATTATCCAAAACACATTGCGGCCTAATGGATGGTTTTGAATACCTCATGTGTGTGTGTGTGACAAATCTGAGATATTCAAATGAAAGCGAGTCATTCAAACATATTTGATTATTTTCCACTGAAGCGTCTCAGCTCAAATAAATCGTGTTAACAGGAAAATGAAATCGTTGGTTTATTTCTGGCACTTTACACGATGTAACAGAACCGCTCACGTGACCTGGAATGAAGCTTTTATGATGAAACAAAGTAATTCCCACTCATACAACGGCTTTTTCTCCCTAATTAATAAAACTCAATCTATAAATGTGCTTGTTAAGCTGAAGTTGTGCATGAAGGTAATTAGAGGAGCAACTTATGTGACTCTGATCTCCAGACAAACGGTGACAAAAGGTTCCTTAGTTGTTCCTCGGGAATGTAATCTACTAAACGCACGACACGACGGACATTAGCTTAGCTTAGCTCGCAGGCCGGCTAAAGACTCGCTAAAATCAACTAATCATTTCAGGCGTCGAATGAGCTCGTCGTCACACAGAGTGAGAAAGAGCCCAGAAACACGCTGCAGAAATGACGAAGTGAGCTTCATCCGTCCACAACGTGTCCTCTCGTCTTCCCAAAGCAGCTGTTTTCTGTTTGGATGAAATCTCATTATGGGCCCAATCAAGAGGAAAACCCCCAAACTCATAAACCACTACAAATATCTGAGACGACACCACAGCACACGTCCACAGATGCTTTATTACCACATTGTTATTTACTCAGACACGAGTACATTTCCAAATGACAGATCCATTGATGCATTGATATCTTCTCTATAAGTTCACACGTTTGACCATATTTAACAGGATTGCGATGACGATTTAAACGCTTAAAGGCTTTCGTGTATTCAGAGGTGATTCACGGCAGAGAAACACTTGAACGATGAGCGAATTCAATGAGTACTGTTACTGCTGCTAACGATGAACCCGCCGCACGGCGAAGTTATCAGCGCCGCAGGGACCTCCAACACGCCTCATCAGCCACTTTCACAGGAGCAACAGGGCAGATTCCGCTGCAGAAACATCAGGGGCAGCAGGCTGCTGCAGGCTGGACCACAGGGCCGCACTCCTCGCTGCGCAGAGGACCAAGGAGCTCGGCGCCGACGCGCCCAGAGACGCCCGGACGACGGCCCCGACGAACCACAACACGAGCACGCCCGTTAGAAGACAAGAAGATACACGATAATCCATCCGTTGAGGAACCGAAGGTCGGAGGGATTCTCCTCTGAGGACCATGAATGTGTGCACACAGTTTCAGAGGTGTTCAGATATTTCAGTCATTTTCCTCGGAGCCTTTTCAGCGAAACTAAAAACACAAACTGAAATCCAGTAAAAGCTGAAAAACACCAATGTTGATATTTTTGAAATGACACATTTATATAAAATAGCAATAATATGTAATACAACCAGAGCTATTCGCTGCTACGCTAATGCACTGAATGTGGAAGACGCACCTGGTCCACGCCGTCGTCCTCCAGCCTCACGCCGGCGTCCTGGTCGCAGAACGTGTGTCAGCATGACGGACGGAAGCAGCACAGGTTTTGCATTGACTCATTAACATCGTCCCATGAATCAAAGTAGGCAAATGTTCCTCTCACAGTGAGCGTGGTTACGTTCTCCAACGTCTAAAATAACAATAATTGTCTTTCCTCTCTAATAAAAGGCAAACTGACCAATAAACCAATCGTTACGCTTCATTGCTGAACTCACGTCACCAAAAGTTTGGACTAAAAAACTGCATTTAGTTTTTTATCTGAATCGGATCATTAAGACGCGCTGTGAACAATAACAAGTCCTTTATTTTTTAGCTTGATTACTACTTACACATCAAACACTACGGTTCAAATCACCATCTGCAGATGTTTACAGCAGCACATTTAAATACGAAGTAAAGGCGGCGGCAGGCGGACGGCGTCTCAGGTCGCCGCCCCGTGGCTCTTCCTGTGCGTCTTCAGGCAGTGGCTCTGCGTGAAGGCCTTGTCGCACAGCGGACACTTGTACGGTCTCTCCCCGCTGTGCGTCCTCATGTGCACCGTCAGGTAGGACTTGCGGGCGCACGCCTTCCCGCAGACGGCGCAGACGAAGGGCCTGAGGCCCGAGTGGATGGTCACGTGGTTGTCCAGGTTGATCTTGCGCTTGAAGGCCCAGCCGCAGTCGGGGCAGCGGTACGGCGCCTCGCCGGTGTGGACGCGCATGTGGATGGTCAGCGGCCCCTTGGTGGTGAAGCCGCGGCCGCACTCGCCGCAGCGGTACGGCTTCTCCTCGCTATGCGTCCGCAGGTGGATCTGCAGCTGCTTGCTGGTCAGGAACATCTTGCAGCAGACGTCGCAGAGGTGCGAGCGCTCGCGGGCCGCGTGGATCTTCTCGTGCTGCCTCAGCGTCCCGGGCAGCTTGAACCGCCTCCCGCAGGTCTGACAGCTGTGGGGTCTCTCCCCGGAGTGCGTCATCTTGTGGCGGGTCAGCGATCTGTAGTCGCTGAGGGATTTGCCGCACACGCCGCACAGGTGCGCCTTCTCGCCGGCGCCCGGCTGCCTCTTTAGCGCCTTGCGGCGGGTTTGAGGGCATTTGTTGGGTTTTCCCGCCTTTTGGAGTTTCCGGCGGTCCTCCGGCGCCTTCTGTGCAACAGCGGTGCGGCAGACGTTGCAGTCGTGCGGCTCCGCCTCCGACTGGCGCGGCGCGCCGCAGACTGGGCAGGACGGAACGCCGACGTCCTCCGTCCTCTCGGCGGCAGAACCTCCGGCTTTTTGTCTCGCCGCCTCTGGCTGGAGCAGCGGGTCGCTCCCGTCTGGTTTCCAGTCCTCGTCGCTGTGATTGGCTGCTTCTTCTTCTTCTCCTCCTTCCTCCTTTTCCACGCCATGGTTACCGCGTCCTTTACTCCCTGCTGGCTCTGCCGTCCCTCCGTCCTCCGTCTCCATGTCTCCGTTGCCTTCGACCTCCTGAGGGCTGCCGGGGACAGATGATGAAGGGTTAAAGTCTGTCTAATTAAACACAGCACTTGTTATCTCGAAGTAATGAAGGTCCAGTTAGGAGCTCAGACATCTTCTCCTGAGCGTGTTTCCAAGTTCGACCACTCGGTCTTTTCAAAATAAACTTCTGGTTTTGGAAAAGTTTTCAGTTGTGGTTTATTAATCTGTGTGTAAGAAAGCAAAGCAACAAAAGAAC
>BMAF01002111.1:0-29523 GCA_014132575.2 Gasterosteus nipponicus | reverse complement strand
TCAGCCCAGTTTTCGTGGATCCAATGGACATCCCAGGAGCTTATGAACTAGCTGTGGGTGAACAACAGACCTGCAGAATTAACCTGAAAAACTGCAGCGAACGCCTTCAAGACGTCCCATTGAGAAAGGTAAAGACACTCCCCATACTTATTATACTTTTGTATACACATATATACTCTGTATACTTATATATACATGTATTATTTACTGTGTCATTAAAAGTGTTTTTAACGCCTGACTTTCTGTTATTAAACAGTTTTATGTGACATGAAGTAAAAACAGCTTCATGAAATCATTTGGATTGTGTTTACTTGTTTGTTCTTTTAGCTGCTGGAATTTATCTTCTGTATTTACACTTAAATCAAACTTATTTAAGATATTTATTGTTGACTTTAGAGGTAAAACAACAACAACAACAACAAGTCAACACTCTACAGATAAACACCAGTCTGAATAACAACAAACAAAACAGCTTGTTTACTCACAAACTCCAGATGTTGACGAGGTTTCAGGAGAGGAGGACTCTGCCCTTCAGGTCTCCGGGGAACCAGGTGGTGGAGGTCAGAGAACGTGGACAACAGGGTTCATCTGAGGCACCAAACCAGAAGCCAGAATGAATCCGAAGGTCAAACTGGTTCTTCGCGAGAGGGATTCTAATAAGAGCTCTCCCTTCAGATCCTCCTTCCAGTCACATGATCTACCCCAAAGACGGGCCATGGAACTGGGGAGAGAAGAACTCGCCACATCTGTCATGTGACTGGTTTTTTCAGCTCCAGTGACGTTCTCCTGACCAAGAACCAGGAGAACGCCACTGAAGGATCCAGCAGGAACGTTCCCTTACCTCAACAACGACGAAACCTTCAACCAGTGCTCTCCACCCCTTGAGTTCACCCCCAAAGCTGAGACATCTACAGCTGCATGGTGAACATCTGGCCCTGACCATCCACTGGTCAGTTCTATGGTGAGACACAACGAACAACTCCCCTTCTGTCTCCAGATGTGGAGGCTGAGCTTCATGTCTCCAGATGTGGAGCTGAAGGTGTCTTTCGTCTCCAGATGCAGGTGTCTCAGCCCAGCTGACCAGCGGTCTTCTGTGGAGTCGGTCTGACTGTTGGTCTCCGGCGCCGCTGCTGAACCTTTCTTCCTCATCAAAGGAAAACGAGTGCAGCTGATTGGTTAATGATTCTCATCATGTAGGAGTCTCATCTTCATCATCTTCATCATCTAATCCAGTCTAATTAATGTTGTTAATCATTCCTGGAATCTCATTCCTTTTATTGAATTAATCTTCTGCTCTTTATTTTGAAATAACGATGACGGGCGTCAAGATGATCTCTATCCTTGTTTTCTCTCATCTGCTTTTAATAATAAAACTTAAAATAAGAAGTCAGACCCATGACCTTGACCTCTGCTTGTGTCTCAGCAGCACTTTAACAGTTTGAAGAACACGACGTGTTTAAAGTATAAGAACTAAATTCAGAATGAATCTTCTAAAACATGTTTGTCTGTAAGAAGCTCAGTGGCTTTATTCATTTATGGAAAAATGTTTGTTTTCAAGTAATTATGATTAAAAATCAATAAAACTGACTCAGCTGTTTATGAAATGTTTCCTTTTATGATCTTTCAGTATTTGTACACTGACTAACTTGGAACCATTTAGCTTGAGACAAGTTATGCTAAGCTAAGCTATGCTACTAAAATAAAAGCTTTTCCTAAATGAACTGTTTTTATTATTATTAAATGAAAATGAATATAACTTGTGTGTAATGTGACAGAGTTGTAGAGGCTCAGAGCTGATTTTAAATACAACATATATCCACACACACACACACACACACACACACAAACACACACACACACACACACACAAACACACACGCATTGACCCGACACACACACACACACACACGCACACACAAACGCACACACACACACACACACACACACACACACACACACACACACACACACACACACAAACACACATTAAATACACACACACACACACACACACACACACACACAAACACGACACACACACACACACAAACACAATCACACAAAGATAATTTGCGGTTTTATTGAAGATCAATGTTAAATGTATAATATATAAATATATAAATTAAATATATTAAACAGTCTGATTATGTTTGTTTATTGAGATTCTGTAACATGATTTTAGAAATGTTGATTTCACTGAACAATAAAACAGTTTTTACTGCTTACACATGTTGTCAAAACTAAGTCTCCTTCTTTCAAAACTCAACACACAATTCTCAAAACTGCAAACACAAAATGCAAAATGCTGCACATCTCCTTCAAAATGCCATAAACACGTGTCAGAATGAAGCATCTGCATCAAATAGCAAACTCTTCTTCCATAATAGTAAATGTTGGGATGTAACATGTAAACACTGCTGTTAAATCTAAAGCTCTGCTCTTTCATAGGTTACATCTACATTTCAATACAGCGTTCTACAGTGACAGTGACGTGTTGAGAGGGGTAACAAGTACACGGGAAACACCAATGAGATGTAGATACAGAAGATAATTATTATTACTGTTGTATACATTAGCACACAACAACACTATAAAGTATATTCTTTACAGTAGAATACAGTAGATTGTGTGTGGGGTCCTGGTCCAGGAATCGGGGGGTGCAGGGGGGTGCAGTCCCTGGTGCTCCATCTCTGCTCCGGCTTCCACATCACAAGATTCTCTCTTGCCAAACATGGAGGGAAGCATCTCCTAGCATAGCGTATCCAACCTTGGACAGAGGCCACTTCTACGTCCCCACATGTCCTCCGTCGCCCGGGGAAGCGGCGTGCGTTGGCGGGTTGGCGATCACACACTTCCCAGCGCCGGGCTGAGAAGAATTCCTCTATGGGATTTAGGAAAGGTGAACATGGGGGTGGGTACAGAACTACACATTGTGGATGGGTGGCAAACCCGTTTAGGACCAGACCAGCCCGGTGAAAACTAACATGGTCCCATAGAACCACGAATCCAGCAGGCGCCTGATCTGGATCAGGGACAAGCTGTGTGATCTTCATCCAGAAAAGTGAGTATGTGGCCGGTGTTGTATGGAGCCAGTGTGATGGAGGACCCCATTTTGAGTGATGGCAGCACACACGGTTATATCACCCTCACGCTGTCCAGGGACATTGGTAATTGCCCTCTGCCCCCCAGGCTGTCTGGCCAATGAGGATATTCCCTGTGATGTGGATGAGATTCTCTGGCCGGATCCAGCTAGGCGGAGAGATGATGCATAGTACAGTATTTTGGGTTTTTTTGGTACTGGATATAATGTTTGTCTGATAGCTTACAGTGTTCTGCAGTTATGAAAACTGAGACAAGTTCAGTTGTTTTCGTTGTGATTCTCCATGTTTGACTGGTTTGTGTTTATGGAGATAATTAAATCATCTCTTCATCAGTCTGCAGCATTGGGCCTGTGTGGTGTTTGGTGAATTTATTGAATATTTGCACTTTCTGTGTACTTCACTTACACTACTCTCATCAGTGAGAAGTAGAGTTGCTAAAAGTGTTTTAGGTTTATAACAGCAGTGTGTAAGTGGTACAAACAGAATTACGTCATATGCAACGTGTGTGTTTCATACGGTAACAAAATATGGTTTTGTTAAATTAGTGTATAGTTTTTACAAGAGTGTTTCATTTTGCAAAGGACCTGAGGTGTTTTGCTCATCGGGTGTGTGGTTGTGCTAATTGTGCAAATTGTAATGAAAAAAAAATAACATCAAAATATTGTTTAAGCAATCGAGAAAATTTGTACCAGTAAATGATTCATGATAAATAATCAATAACGGGTTTATTCAGCTGTGCGGCTTTTAGTGTCATTGTAGTCAGACAGTATGTGAACAACATGAAAGTACAAGATGAAGACACATTATTAGATGAATGAATCATAAATGACCAGATGACCAACTACAAACAACACATGAAACTTAACGATATTTATTGTAGTAAAAATAATAACAATAATCATAATAATGTTAATCTAGCTGTTAATAATAATACAAATCAATACATAATGATCATAATATCCTTATCACTGTATTAATACAGTACCATGGTGTCCTCAACAGTAATACTTGTATACTTGTATACTATTAGTACAATAGCACGTAGCGCGCTGGCGCTCACTCTGCTGATGTTGTCTGCCTGGTAACAGGTGATGACGTCGCTGACGTGGGTCACGTGACCTCCGCTCCGCTTTTTACAGCCGCTCTCAGCGCGTTCTTTGTCACTTTGTCCGGTGAACACAGAGACATGGCTCCATCCTTCATCAGCGTCTCCTCCTCTTCATCGGCCTCCACGCAGCAGGTAGGATCAATACTACTCATCAACACTGATCAATAAAGTGATCAATGCACCGCCTGTTTGTTTATAGACTGATCAGTAATCAATAACAGTGATCACTGATCCCATCTGTTCTTCAGATGGATTCATGATGGTTGTGACGGATGAATGTGTCTTTAACTCCACGGAGCTGAAGGACATCGAGTTCATCAGGTCTTATTATTACAACAAGTTAGAATTCACGAGGTTCAGCAGCTCAGTGGGGAAGTATGTCGGCTTCACTGAGTACGGAGTGAGGAACGCTGAATACTGGAACAACGACCCTTCAAAAGTGAGTGCTATGAAGGCTCAGAAGGAGGCTTACTGTCTGAACAACATCCAGATCGATTACAGAGCTGCTCTGACTAAGTCCGGTGAGTCAGAGCGACATTATTATTATCATCGTTATTATCATCACATTATGATAAATGTCATTACATTATTATCACATATTGATCAAATAACATGAACTAAACGTTGACGTCAGACTGAAGTCTTTCTCCACCTTGTGGTGAAGTTGTGCTACTACAGCTCCGACTAATATTACTACTTATTCATGTGCTCATCACTCATCACCTCATCGGACCCGAGAATCACTTCTTCATCTTCTCATGAACATTTTATATCAAATGAATCCATTAAACGATCAAATCAGGAATATTACAAAGTCATTTAGTAAAATGACTTAAATAAATAAAGTCTGCTGTATTTAACTTCAAATCTGAGCTTCAACTTTGTAAAATAGTTTAAAATAGTTTATAATAGTTAATATAATCAAATCAGAGAGAAAATCACCCGGTAGTTTATTCTAAAGTAATGATCATTTATTAGTAAATCCAACTAGAACCTGATACACATCTTCTGTAATAAATGATTCACGTTGTTATACATATTTTATATCATTTACTCGTGTGGTTTAATATGTAACACATTTATAAATAATATAATGATGTTGTTTTACACCAAATTATATAATATAATTATATGATCAAATATTAAACAGAAGAAACACTTTGAATTCAAGTATCAAGTATTTATGGACACTTTATGGATATTATTGAGTAGAACATTAATGTTCTAGTACCTCTTTTATATTACCAACAAACACCTTTTACAGTTTGTGAGAAGCTTTTATACTCAATGGGAACCTTTTAGAACCTGTAGAACCTTTTAGAACCTGTAGAACCTTTAAGAACCTTGTAGAACCTTTTAGAACCTGTAGAGCCATGTAGAACCTGTCGAACCTTTTAGAACCTTGTAGAACCTTTTAGAACCTGTAGAACCTTTTAGAACCTGTAGAACCTTTAAGAACCTTGTAGAACCTTTTAGAACCTGTAGAGCCATGTAGAACCTGTCGAACCTTTTAGAACCTTTTAGAACCTGTAGAACCTTGTACAACCTGTAGAACCTATAGAACCTTGTAGAACCTGTAGAACCTCTGTGGGACGGTTCTCTACCAGCGGCGTGCGACGTAGTTCCATGAGTTTCCTCTTTGATGTCAGAGTGTTTTTATCTGTGAGTACATGACTGGTACTTGTACTGCAGCTGGTACTACTGCTACTACCTTAAGTACTCCTAGTACTAATCCTCGTACCTGTGAGCTCATAGAACAAACCCTCACCATGTCATATATTGTCTCCAGCTGAGCCCTACGTCAGGCTGCACTCTGAGACGCCCCCTGGTGGTGGACCTTTGTTGGTCTGCAGCGTCTATGACTTCTACCCCAAGAAGATCATAGTGAGGTGGACCAGAGACGGACGGCCAGAGACCACCGGGGTCACTTCTACCGACGAGCTGGCAGACGGGGATTGGTACTACCAGACCCACTCCCACCTGGAGTACACGCCCAGGTGAGTCCACCTCCACCTCCAGGTGGTGCAGGTCCAGCCAGCTTCAGCTCCGATAAGTCCAGTTAGCTCAGGTCCAGGTCCAGCTGGTCCAGGTGGTCCAGGTGGTCCAGGTTGATGAGGACATCCACTGATGTGCTGGTTTGTGTGTCAGCAGGTCTGGAGAGAAGATCTCGTGTGTGGTGGAGCACATCAGTCTGAGTAAACCTCTGGTTACCGACTGGAGTAAGTACCTGTCTGTCTGCATACCGGTCTGCCTGCCTCTCCACCTGTCTCTCTGCTAACCCGTCCCCCTGTCTGTCCTCAGACCCGTCCATGCCCGAGTCTGAGAGGAACAAAGTCGCCATCGGAGCCTCAGGACTGATCCTGGGTCTGACTTTGTCTCTGGCTGGATTCATCTACTACAAGAGGAAAGCCAGAGGTCAGAACACACCGATGTCCTCTGATGGGTCAGATCGGTCCAGAATAAGAGGAGACCTTCAGCAGGTCCACCAGAGTCTGGACCTGGTTCACCTGCTCCCTCTGACACCTGTCTGGTGTTTCAGACCAGTTCAGTCTGGTTTCAATGGTCCGGTATCTGCATTTAATGCTGATCTGTTCTTCTCTTTAAACCAGGACGGATCCTGGTTCCCAGTCACTGAACCCGGTCCTGGTCTTGGTTCTGGTCCTGCTGCTCGTCAGATGGAAAAGCCGGACTGGATCAGATGTGGATGGGTGCTGGATCAGGTTCTGGTGCATCACAGCTGGATGTGGACTCTGCTTCTTCTACGTGTGACTCACAGCTTTTCTGTGTGAAATCAACATAAACGACTCGATTAGTTGAAATGAGACGTGATCAGTTATCTGAATGATTTGGGGCTCGTTGGTTCTGTGATTCTTACATTTATATTTTCTTACTGCAGTGAAACGTGTTACAAACACAATAAACATCAGACAACTGGGTTTCTGTCTGAGTATTTTTACTGTTTAGTACAAGTACTTCTACTGGAACAGCTGTTCTCAAATACTATTAGAATTAGTACACATGTACTTGTGTTAAATAAGTATTTTTACTGTTTAGTACAAGTACTTAGTAGGGGTGTAACGGTTCATTTTAACAACGATTCGATTCAGTAACTTTACTGGACAGTCCAGGCAAAGTCTCTGAGATCCCTGTTGTTTCTTGTAAGGGAATCAGGTTTAAATTAATTACTGATATTATAAACAAGCAAACAACAATTAATGGCAAATGTATGAACCTTTTATTTGAGTCAAGTGCCATTTTCAATGTAAACATTACACAATAATTACACAATGTTTGGATCAATTCACAGACACCTCATCGTAGGGTCGCACGTCTTTACAGATAAACTTGTTACTGTGATGAGTTTGGTGCTGGAGGCCTGAGGCGTCTGCAGAGCTGCAGTTACCTGCTGCTGCTGCAGCGGTGACGCTGCTGGAGGTCCTGACTGTCGGCGTTGTTTAATCCCACGGCGCCTTAGTAGACGGCCGCAAAGATTCCTCGTGTTTCCCTGGTTTTTATTTGTCTTCTACATTTTCTACAAACAGACCGACTTATTTAGAACACCTCCGTGTTTGCAAAAGCCAAAATGTTTCCACTGGATCGATACGTTGGTTTGTAAATGTCTCGCTCGCAGTCGTCTCCTCCACGCCGTGTGTTGTTGTTGTTGTTCAGAGTTTCACGCGGCTGCCGCTGCGTACTGATGACGTCACAGACAGGCAGACGGATCCAGTAACGTTTAACGTGTCTAAAGTGCTAAAAAACAAACAAACAAACACACATCCACACCTTTTATGTACTTAAATCCAATGTGCAGTTTCCAAGTATCGATACAATCGATTATGTACCATTTCAATCGATTTGTAATCGATATATAAAGTCCGGAATGCCGGTTTGCGGAGCACAGATCGATTCTGTTGGATCGCAGGAATATAAATCGATGAATCGATACACACCGAGTACTTATACGTCAACACAGTAGATGCACTTTGTTGTAGACCAACAACTAGTTTAAAAAAAATCGGGTACCACTACAACGATACTACCACCTATAGTACAACATGGGACGCTGATTCATCACATTGTGTTTCTGCTCCTGAGGTTTGAGGCACAAAAAGAAAAGTACAACAAAAAATGGAGTGACGCCGAGTGCGAAAAGTGGCCGGTGGTAGCTGCCTGTGATGTGAACGACCGAGGTCGCGGCGAGCTGCCGTCCACAGCGCAGGCTAAAACAATAAAGGGACATGTGTATCGACCGCGCACGCTAACTAACCCGTTTGTAGTGGTCGAGTGGACGGTTTGGCCGGGGTGCGGAGGGGGTGCGGGGCGGGGGGCTGCTGTCAGTCCGCTGGTGCTCTCTCTCCGCTCGCTGCGGTCGGTTAACAAAACGTTGCCCAAATGACCCAAATGAACAAATACAGAATCCCTTTGTGTTCCTTTCTAAAGCGTCGCATTAAGACACACGTCACTTCATTTAAGACGCTGCGCTGCTTGCAGGTCGCTGTGTTGTGCCTGATTCTCAATCACGTTAGAAACAATGATTTACGGCGAACGCATGGCCGTGAGGATACTCGTTAACATGTCATTTGCATGAGGAGGAGGAACCGACCACCGACCAATGCAACCTGCCGACCACCGACCAATGCAACCTGCCGATGAACCGACCAATGCAACCTGCCGATGAACCGACCAATGCAACCTGCCGATGAACCGACCAATGCAACCTGCCGATGAACCGACCACCGACCAATGCCACCTGCCGATGAACCGACCAATGCAACCTGCCGATGAACCGACCAATGCAACCTGCCGATGAACCGACCACCGACCAATGCAACCTGCCGATGAACCGACCAATGCAACCTGCCGATGAACCGACCACCGACCAATGCAACCTGCCGATGAACCGACCAATGCAACCTGCCGATGAACCGACCACCGACCAATGCAACCTGCCGATGAACCGACCACCGACCAATGCAACCTGCCGATGAACCGACCAATGCAACCTGCCGATGAACCGACCAATGCAACCTGCCGATGAACCGACCACCGACCAATGCCACCTGCCGATGAACCGACCAATGCAACCTGCCGGCGAACCGACCAATGCAACCTGCCGATGAACCGACCACCGACCAATGCCACCTGCCGATGAACCGACCAATGCAACCTGCCGGCGAACCGACCAATGCAACCTGCCGATGAACCGACCACCGACCAATGCAACCTGCCGATGAACCGACCAATGCAACCTGCCGATGAACCGACCACCGACCAATGCAACCTGCCGATGAACCGACCAATGCAACCTGCCGATGAACCAACCACCGACCAATGCCACCTGCCGATGAACCGACCAATGCAACCTGCCGGCGAACCGACCAATGCAACCTGCCGATGAACCGACCACCGACCAATGCAACCTGCCGATGAACCGACCAATGCAACCTGCCGATGAACCAACCACCGACCAATGCCACCTGCCGATGAACCGACCAATGCAACCTGCCGATGAACCGACCAATGCAACCTGCCGATGAACCGACCACCGACCAATGCAACCTGCCGATGAACCGACCAATGCAACCTGCCGATGCACAAAGGCAGCTACCACCGGCCACTTTTCGCACTCGGCCCTACTAAAAAAATGGCAGCAAAGAAGATTTTATTGAGTAGATCAAGTAGACGCCAGGGGGGGCGGAGTCAGCAGGTGAGTTTAGATGATGTCATCCTCTTTTTAATATGCTAATGTATCAATTATACGCCCACGTCCATCTGTCTGTCTCTGAATGCTTCATGCTGCACATGAAGGAGACGAGACAGGTTCTTCAGGAGGGACGAGAGATTTTTTGATTTTTTAGAAAAACAATTTATTTTACATATTTCAACAACTTTGTCGTATATTTCAGGTCCTTTGTTAAAAAAAACAAGACAAAACAACAAAAAAAACCAAGACAAAACAACAACAAAAAACCAAGACAAAACAACAACAAAAAACCAAGACAAAACAACAACAAAAAAACAAGACAAAACAACAACAAAAAACCAAGACACAACAACGGAAAAAACAAACAAAGCAAAATTACATTTCATGCCATAAAAACAGGAGCAAACACCAATTCATTCTTTTCCACTGAGCACACGACATTATTAAAACACCAGCGTTGTTTAAAAGCGTCTACGTCCCCAATGTGTCTATAAAGGCGGAACTCGGCCAGAGCCTGAACCTGACGTTCACCAGCCACACTGCTCTGGCTTCCTGCCCCTCTCCGTCCTTCACTCTGGCCTCCTGCCCCTCTCCGTCCTTCACTCTGGCCTCCTGCCCCTCTCCGTCCTTCACTCTGGCCTCCTGCCCCTCTCCGTCCTTCACTCTGGCCTCCTGCCCCTCTCCGTCCTTCACTCTGGCCTCCTGCCCCTCTCCGTCCTTCACTCTGGCCTCCTGCCCCTCTCCGTCCTTCACTCTGGCCTCCTGCCCCTCTCCGTCCTTCACTCTGGCCTCCTGCCCCTCTCCGTCCTTCACTCTGGCCTCCTGCCCCTATCCGAAGATAGTTGAGGAGCTGCCATTTTTCTTTTCCTGCTCTTTTGTAGGCAGCTCCCATGATAAAAATCTTTTCAGTAAAAACCACATTAAAAAGACTAAAAACCGATGTTAAAAGAGAGAAGAAACTCGTAAGTCTCTTGCACTCTGTAAAACATGATAAATAGTCTCTCGGAGGTCACAGAAGGGGCATTTGCTCAGAACAGTGGGATTAATAACAGAAATAAAAGCGTTGGAGGCGACAGCACCGTGTAAAATTCTCCACTGGAGGTCGGCAGTCCGTTTCTTGAGGGGAGGCTTGTATAAAATCCTCCACTGTGGGCCCGGTCCATTTTGTCCCAGTCTGTTGGACCACACAGTGGGGAGCCTGTCGCACAGTCCGACCGGTTTATGTCCTTCACACAGTTAAAATACAGAGTCTTCTTTGTCTGCTTCGTGCAATGTCAGCGCTCGGGCGTGTCGTGGCGAGCAGGGGGCCGGTGAGTTCCCCTAGTCCTGGGCTCAGGTAGATCTCGGGGAAGGGGTCTGCAGGGTCCGGCTCCACATCTTTCTGGCTGTAGTCTGTGAGGAGGCTTCTTTCCTCCTCAGTCAGCCTCTGGTTCCACAGCTCCAGGAGCCTCCTCGCCATCCGGACGGAGTGCAGCCCCAGCAGAGAGCCCAGGGCCGGGGCGTCGCTCAGCGTCGGCCCCACTGCGTCCACCAGCTGCTGCAGGCACAGGACTCGTGCTTTCAGCAGCGCCCCCATCAGGCCTGGGGTGCCACTGCTGCTGATGTCCAGCCTTGCTCTGTAGATCAAAGGTTCTCTCAACAACCAGTACAGAGAGAAAGACTGTGGGCACCTTTTATGATTAAAAAGGGCCCAAGACTTAAAAACACCCTGATAAAACGGAGGTAGCCCATTTAACTTTAAAAATGTAGAATCAATTAAAAACAGAGCAGTATCCAGCCCCAGGTTGTTTGCACGTCTAAAAATGCAGCTGGCCACGTCCCTCCATACTAAAAACCTCCGGACCTGTGAGATGTTTCTGTAAAAACTGAGTCTAAAAGTGGTCGTCCGGCTGGCCAGGTGGACGAGGCCCTGTCCCCCCTCCTCTCTGGCTAAAAACAGCACCCCTTGTGGCACCCAGTGTAGACCCCCCCAAAAGAAATCCACCATTTTCTTCTGTAAGTTGGCGAGGAAGCCTGAGGGAGGGTCCAGGCAGGTGAGACGGTGCCACAGCTGGGATGCAATCAGGTTGTTTAAAACCAAAACTCTACCTTTAAAAGACATTTGAGGGAGCAGCCATTTCCATTTGGAAAGTTTCCCCTCTATCTTCTCTGTGACGCCCTCCCAGTTCTTCTGGACGATGCTCTCTTGTCCCAGATAAATCCCCAGATATTTAAAACCATCTTTCCTCCATACTAGGCTTTGGGGAAGAACCGGGAGGTGATAATCAAAAGTTATTTTCATGGGCTTAGTTGGGGGTTTGCTGTCTTGTCTTGATTTAAGAGTTAGGTAAGGGGGGAAGCAGGATCTGCCAAGCAGGCAGACACGAGTCTGACAGGATGGGGAGTCAGTTTCTGTCCTGGCTGAGGAATGCAAGGTCTGCGGGTCAACTAGAAGATTTACCAGCCAAAGGGGGGTTAGAGACACACCAACACTATTCAACATACACACTCTGTTTACGATGTTTACGTTAAGTCAGAGTCTGACATTGGAAGTGACCGGATCTTAGATGCGGGAGGTGGAAGGTCCTCCTTCACGCCAGTTTAGGCCAATAGAAATCTTTCCTTCTGTCTTTCAAGGGTTATAAAACATGATGTTCTTGCTGATGTTAGTTGGTTGTTCTTCCGGCCTGTGTGCTGCCTGAACTGCTCCTGCCTTTGCAAACGCAGCGCTGATACTTGACCTGTGATCTGACAAATACATTTCCCAGAACGAGAGAAGTCATTCGGCTGAATTTTTGATAACCCCGACCAGGCTCCAAATCTTGAACACGTATTCTTACAGAGGCCGCCACGCCATTCACCGACAGCGAGGGCACTTTTTTTCCAGTTCACCCTCGCTGCCGATGCCTTACTAAAACTTTTCACGATGTTATTTAAAAGGTCTGCATCCCTCTGGTCTTTAATAAAAACAACAACATCGTCGGCATACGCCGATAAAATCATTCTTCTACTAAAACCAGGTAAAACCAGGCCCTCCAGGCTAGAGTGTATTCTGCTGAGAAGGGGTTCCAGGGAGAGTGCATAGAGCATCCCGGACAGAGCACAACCCTGCCGGACTCCTCTATACACTCTAAAAGGAGCACACAGACTGCCGTTTATCTTCAGCACACTCTCAACCTCGCTGTACAACACTTTGATCTTAGCTATGAAACCAGCGCTGAACCCAAACCTCCCCATGACCTTCCAGAGGAAGCTGTGCTCAACGCGGTCAAAAGCCTTTTCCTGGTCTAGGGAAATCAGACCAGTATTAATGCCTAACGAGCTGGAGACCTCCAAAACATCACGAATGAGGTAGACATTGTCTACCATGGACCTGCCGGTCCATAGCTTCCCTCAGCCTGGAGGCAAAGACCCTGGACAGAAGCTTGTAATCCACGCACAGTAGAGACACAGGGCGCCAGTTGCCGATGTCCTGCAGGTTCCCCTTCTTGGCAGTAGCGTTATGACCGCTCTGCGGCAGGACATCGGCATGGAAACCAGAGGCCAGACTCGTTAAAAACCTCCAGGACATCAGGTGCAAATATGTCCCAGAATGCCTTAAAAAATTCTGCGGGGAGGCCGTCGATGCCAGGAGCACGCCGTCCCTGCATGCCCTGCAAGGCGGCCTTCAGCTCCTGCACCGTTATGGGTCTGTTGAGCGCTTTGTTGGTCTCTCAGAGACTTGAGGTAGCCCGCTCACGAACTCCTCCGTCAGTGCTTCCTCCTCCCTGTACTCACTGGTGTAGAGGGAGGAGTAAAAGCTGACCGCCGCCTCCTAATCTGGCATGGTTCCACCACCGGCAACCCTGTGTCTGCCAACAGCGCGTGATCACCCCCTCCCTGCCCACTCTTCCTCTCCAGGCCGAAGAAGAAGCTAGAGGGAGTGTCCATCTCCGTGATGGTCTGGAATCGGGACCTGACCAGTGCACCCTGAGCTTTAACGTCTAACAGGTCGGCCAGAGCCATTTTTTTGATCTTGAGGATTTCAAAATGTCCTCGCTCTCCTGTGGACTCGTTTAAACGCTCTAGTTCCACTATATCAGTCTCCAGGTCCTTCATAGATCTGGTGATGTCTCTGGTCACGTTGAGAGTGTGCTGCTGACAAAGAAGCCTACTCGATCTTACCGCGGTCCCACCACTGCCTAAGACTACTAAAATCACTCTTCCTCAGCCTAAAACACTCCAAAATATGAAAGGACCGCTCTGAAACTCCTATCAAATGTTAAACCGGAGTTAAAATGCCAGTACGCGCTTTTTGGCAAAATGTTCCTAATAAAAACATTACACACCAGCAGGGAATGATCTGAAAAAACAGCCGGTACAATGGTACACATTTTGAAAATATTAAAATGGTGCTTAAAACATAAAACCGATCAAGCCTGGCTGAGGAGATCCTACCTTCTCTGAGGTGGGACCACGTGTACTGTCGGCAGTCTGCATGCATCCTTCTCCACACATGAGGCCATGAGACCGGACCAGCTGCCTCAGAGCGCGCTGGGAAGCTGGATGTGGCTCTGCGTGGTTGCGGTCTATGGCCGCATCTTCTGTGCGGTTAAAATCCCCCCCCAAGAATAAAAAATCCTCCGGGGCACAGCCATCTAAAAGATCATTAACTTTTGTTAAAAACAGCTTCCTCTCTGCACCGATTGTTGGAGCACATTGATAAAAACACCAGTAAGAAGGTGGAACCGTGCCTTGACTAAGAACAGCCTCCCCTCGATGATGTGTTTGACCTCCAGGGAGATTGGCTTAGAGGACCTGGAGAAGAGGAGGCCCACTCCTCCACTGAGGTTGGTGTTGTGGCTCAGCAGGACTTCCCTCCTCCAGTCGGCCTCGTTGGTGCTGTCGCTGTGCGTCTCCTGCACGAAGAGAAGACGTTTTATTTGTTTAAATTCATAAATAGATGCCCTCTTCTTGGCATCTCTGGCTCCGTTCACATTCAGGCTTCCCACTTTTAAAGTATCCATGATAAAAATAAATAAAAATAAAACCAATAAATCAATTAAAACACACATTCGTTTTGCTTTTAGCACAAGTTTTTTCAGTCTAAAACCCTGTTGATCTGTGAAGCCAGACTCCTCTCGCTGGCTCATGCGGAGTCTGGCTGAGTTATAAAAACACACCAGGTCTGGAAAAACTCCTCGATTTTAAGATTCCTCCTATTTTTGACTTTTTGTAAAACATTTTGATTTGCTGTGCGGAGTAGAGCTTTTCCCGCTGGCTGTGTGTCAGACAGGCGCTGTGGATGTCGCTGCTGTCCGACACACAGCCCTCACTCTCACTGCCGTCAGATGGCCCCTGACCCCCCATGGCCTCCTCTTCCTCCCCCACCTTGCTGGCTTTTGCCTCGCTGCCTGTATCTTGCCTCTTTTTTTTTCTTTTTGTTGCAGCTTTTTGCTCTCCTGCTTCCTCCTCCACCATCTCAACCTCCTCCGCCTGTTCCACCCCCCCATTCAGTCCTCCCCCCAACTGTGCCTCTATGGCACCTGACTCCTGTTCCACACTAACCCCCTCACCCTTTTCCTTTCCTTCCCCTCCATCCTCACCCTGTGCCACCTCACCCAAAGCTCCTCTCTCACCAAGCGGAGGTTGAGCTCCACATTCCGGTTGTTAAGGATCATATTCAGGTGTCTGCGGTGAGACACCACGTGCTTCAGTAACTGAGACCTGCATCCAGACAAGATCTTTGATCGGTGAGACCACCTTTCCGTGTCTGGACAGCTCTCTGCTGAGGAACTCGTCGGTGATGAACGGAGGGACGTTCGATAGAACCACCTGCTTCCTCGTGAGCTGGGAGAACGTGTCTAAATTTACCGTCTAGAGACGCCGACCGGCGAGACACCGGCAGGAGAAAAGAAACCCAAAGAAAAGAACCCATCGACTAAAGTGAGAAACAACCACTAAACTACATTAAATTAATATATATAACTAAGGGAAAAACAAAGAGAGAAAACCGCTCACACACGTTCACTCCCAGCATGCACCGAGAGAGAGAGAGAGAGAGAGAGAGAGCGCCGCCATCAACTGCATCCTGGGACGCCGGTGAGACGGTTAGCCCCGCCCAGTCCTGATGATGTCATCACGTTGACGTCATCAGGGTCACCAACACCTACGATAACGCTTCACATACTGCTGCTACCTCCATTTATTGTACTACCATTAGTTCTACTGCTGCAAAAACTACTAGTACCACAGCTAGTACTGCTAAAGTACTCTTACTGCTGAATTCAACTACTACTATGTACATATATATATTAGTAGTAGTGATGTCTGGAGAGGTCGGACCATGAGACAAGTTCAGTGTTCATCCGAAAACGGTAAAACGAGACGTGACAACAAACGTTGCTACAAAAAGTCCACATGACGTCTTTGTTTATTCCTTGTTCCTCCTCGGTAACGTGAGGTCAACGCCCTCCTGTCCATCAGCCGCTCGGCCCGGATGACAAAGGGACTTGTAGTTTTCCGGCTGCTGACTTTCCGCCCAGTCAGGTGACACCGAAGAGTTTCGAGGGCCAATGAACTGCAGACATTCGTCCCCCAGCGTCCAGTGGTAGTTTCCTGCTGCTGTGGAGGACGGGGGCCTCTTCCCCCTGCTGCACGGCCCGCAGACCGCTTCTTCTTCTTCTTCTGTGGTGTTTAACGGCGGCTTGCATCCTGTAGTTTGTCTTCTGGTTCCCAACTGTTATTATTATTATTATTATTATTTATTTTACTAACCCATAGCATGATATTTTATTTGATTCCTCGCTGTCTTGAGAGTTTAATGAATTAAGTCAATATCTCCATCACCTTTTTGTTTCTCTCATCTGTATGTTGTGCTTTTTCATCAGCTGATGCAGACGTGTGGTACCTGCAGCGGTGGGCGTGTCAAAGTGCTGAGCCTCCAATCAGATCGCACCTGACCGGTGGGGTCTGTGTGAAGCTCCACCCCTCCGACCAGAAAACACCACGACCAATCAAAACCCTGGGATCCTGATGGACAGACACACAGCGACCGATCGTCTTGATCATAATTGACCCGGATTAGTCTCTTTGACTAAAGGTGCGACCTTCGTCCTCACTCACCTGCCGGAGGAGGAGTCAGTCAGAGAGCTCATTTCATCTACTCCCATTTATTAAAGAATAGAAACACCTCCTCCTCTGTGAAACCATCCAACACGGCCTCAACTCCTAGCAGCCAATCACCTGCAGCCGCTCCACCCGGAGCCCCGCCCCCCTGTGTGTTCGGTCCTTTAAGAATCACGTGAACCTCCCACTTGTTGCTGCCCGGCACCCATGACGTAGTGAACGCTACGCCTCCCACTTGACCGACTGATCATGTGATCTAAGGCGCTCACAGACAACCATTACATACAGTTACTGTTTATTAATATACACATATAAATATATACACACATACACTTTTTTTGTTGCATGGGACGCCATTGTCACTGTTGTCGGCCCCCCCAGGTATTCCGCCAGCTTTGGTCACATGGGTGGGCACTCTTCATTGCTCGTGAATGATGGTGCAAGTGGTGCCAAAGGCAGCAAGAATATGTAGCAACCAGCGAGGGAGAGAAAGAAAGAAAGATCCTGAGGTAACGCCTTCAGAATCAGGGTCTGGGCCGTCTGGAGTCGCTGGTCTTCCACAGGGATGAAGACTACCAGTCTCCTCCCGTGTCTCCGTAGGATGACTGACGTCAGCACACGTCCTAACGCCAGCGTCTCTCGCGAGTCCCTTCTTGTCAGGGTACACGCCCTGGATCCGCCCGAGCTGAATGGCTCGCAGAGCGTTTTGATCAGCAACCCAAACGATGTCACCGACCGCTACATTCCTTTGGATCCGGTGCCACTTTGGACGAACGAATAGGTTTGGGTCCGGCAAGTTCACTCCACTTCTTCCAGAACGCATCCACACCGATCTGGATGGCTCTGAGACGGCGCCAGGGATGGGTGGATAGGTCGCTTCCTCCTGTGCCTCCTTGCCTGCTTCTCCTGAGAAGTAGTGTATTTGGAGTCAGGTACTCTAGAGCAGCGGTTTTCAACCTTTTTTGCGTCACGGCACGCCAACAACCGTAAATCCATCCCAAACATAGTTTCAGCATGAGCATAATGTACTCTAAGTGTTCTATTTGTTGTGTTTTATTAAACTTAACATCATCCTAATGCCAAGATGGCACCGGCTTTATGCCCAGTACCTCTTAAGCAGGTTTATGCTTCTGCGTTTTCACAGCGACCACACTTTGAAATCAAGGACGCTGTCAAGAAAAGAGCAGGGAAGAAGGTTTGGGGCGTAGTGTCCTGTTGCTGGCATCAAGGGCAGTTCATGTGGACCTCGTTGACGACCAATCGTCTGAGAGCTTTCTCCAAACTTGCTCTCGCTCTGTGGCACTGAGAGGCCAACCCAGAAAGTCGTGGTGACAACGCAAGGGGGTCTCGCGTGTCCCTTTTCACACCTCCTCGTGTCCTCGCGTGTCGAGACATTTTCCTCCCGCAGCATCAGGCTGCGATCGGTCCGCTGACTACGTCCTTTACGGAGTCTCACATTCCCGCTTCCACAGCCCGATGCCGCCATTATTAAAAGGAAGAATGTTTACGACCGAACGGAGCAGATTTAAGAAATTTTGTCGGAGGAAATGCGTAAATATGAGCGCTTCTACGAGCCGTCATTGGCGGGTTTAGAAGCGGGTTGGATTCACGGAGGGAGGTCGCCGCAGACGCCGGTTTGCCGGTCGAGAGGAACGAAGTCGTGGAGGAAAATACGGAACAAATGTGTCCGTGATGAAGAGCAGCAGTGTGGATGCACGAGGCACAAAGTCTATGATCACAAACAAACAAATAAATAAATAGACGTGACTCCTCTTGGTCTTCTTTCAACAAAACACGTGACTCCGCCTGTTGTTCTGGAGGTGAATCTGCAACACACGCAAGACTCTTAGAACCAGGAAGTGAAACGAAAAGGTCGACGCAACGACGCAGAAACATTTTTTAAATTGTCGCCAGCAAATCGGCCCTGTTAATGACGCTGCGTAGCGCCACCCACAGCAGAGGGAGTATTGAGCCTTCACACCACCAACAGCGCGACGACACAAACACACAAGTTGGCTCTTTTTTTTTCCACCAATGAAGTGACAGTATGTAAAAAATGATGTGTCCGTACGCGTCGCGTCGCACAGTACTGATTCATTGTTTCTACAGCTGCTGGAATCGAGACAAAGTGTGCTGGCTGATGACGAGGTGGAACTCTGGAGATCCGCCACCGTGGAGCTCACGTCGGACGGAGGGGACGGCGTTGTTGGCGGGGTCTCTGGGTGATTGTACGGTCGCCACAAACACACGGCGCCTGCACAACAGACCTGCCTCGGAAAACACGCGCCGGTGGCGGTCTACAACCAGGAGGCAAACGGACAGTTTACTGAGCTGTAGTTTTTAAACTGGCCGTTACTCAAGTGTGGGAAGATCTCACTTTATGTAGTTGTTTTTGTGTTGTTAATAAAGCTCTCTTTGCATAAACATGTGGCAAATGTTCATTTCTCTATAAATTCATTGATGTCCTGTTGGTATCCTAATAATAGTGTAAGTAGCCTACATAGGATAACATTAAAATGAATATACAGCATAATATGAATATATAAATAAAATGAGGCAGGTGACCAATAGCGACAGATCTGCCAACCAATCACGAGTGATTGAAAGTTGTGGTTTCATCCAATCATGAACAAGGAAACTCAAGCCTGGTGTCCCCAGGTGGCTTTGCTGCCAATCTGAGAGTGATTTTATTTGTTTGTTAGTTGTGGTTTCATCCAATAAGGAGTAAGATATTCAAGCCCGCCGGCTCGCCCCCCTCCGCGCTGGGCTGCATTCATATGCTCATTCGCCATTCCGCACCTCCACCAGCTCTCCACCTACGTCATGGTTCGTTTCTGACAATTTGTGGCACAGACAACGCGGCGTGCGCTGGTTGCAGAATTGTCGGAAATTGACGGAAGTAGGGAGATTTCCGGCGTTTACGGGACGAAAATCTCTCTTTTCATGCAGTGCTTGCGCTCTCTCTTGGTAGACAGAATAGTGGTCTGCCTCCCACTTTGAGGAGTCTCAGCCAGGTTTCTGCAGCCGTCGAGTCCAGGCTTTGGAACCACACAGTTTGGACAGAGAACTGAAAGCGTTGAGGTTCCACAAGGCGCACCAGTCCAATTGCCCAGGTTTTTTCTGTTTGTCTGCCGCTGATGTTGCACCCGGGACATCTGGTGATGTCGGTTTGTTGACTCCATCGGGCTTGATCTCCGCCTTGATGTCAGGCCTGCTGGTTCCAGTTCTTTTCGACTGGGCCCTGGTGACCACTGCTGAGAAGGCTTTCCGCTGAAGTTTTCCCACACTTTCAGTAGCAGAGGGTCTCACTGGCCATCTGGCCCGGGAACTCGGGGCCTTGTTGCCACCTTTGACCGTTAAGTTGCTCAGAGTCGCACCTCTGGTGAGCATGTCAGCAATGTTTAGTCTGCCTTCAATCCACCTCCAATCTTCCACATGTCCGGCTTTCTGAATCTCGCCGATTCGATTGGCGAAAAAGGTCTGGACGCCGTAGCTGTCTTTTTGGATGGCTGCCAGAATTGTTTGGCTGTCCACAAGTGGAATCCATTGGTCGCCTTTAATGCGGCAGTGCTTCTCCAAATACTTTTTTAGGCGGGTAGTGAAGACCACGCCACAGAGTTCCGCCTTGATCACATCTCCCCTTTTGGTCGAGAGGGGTGAGTTTAGCCTTCGATTCTACCAACTTCATTTCAACTTTGTCTCGAGTTTCCCACCGCAGGTAGAGTACAGCTCCATAGGAGGATTCTGAAGCTCACAGGGGATCGAGTACTTCGGGACCCGTGTGAAGGAGATCGCTTAGACTTATGCCTCGGAACTCTTGTGTGGGGATACGGGACAGGGTCACAAGGGGGAGCCACAGTAATTCTGGAGGTAGCGGGTGGGACTCTTGTTCTCTCTTCTGTGGTCTAATCAGATTGATGCAGGGCAGCTGGGAGGAGTGCACTCATCGCTGGCAGCTGCTGCAAGTCTTCAGGGAGCAGTTAAAGAGGGACATCTTTCAGAGGTTCGGCGCCGAGGGATTGCCGAGTACAGCCTTCCAGACACGCGTTTTCCTGGGTCCGGAGACTTCAGTGGCTTCCATTCCTACGTCACGAGGGAGACACGGGGCCGCCCGGCCGCGGCGGTGCATTGCGGAAGGCCTGAGTATTTGAGTTGTTTTGAGAGACATTCAGTTCTCGTTCGGTGCGGAGGATTGCGGAAGGCCAGAGTATTTCAGTTGTCGTTTGGAAAGAGAGACAATAAATACGCATTTTGTGTTTATACTTTACCTGGTTCCGGTGTTTGCTTTTGGATCCCTCTCACGAGCCGTGACAGAATCCCTCGGCCATACAACATGGATCCAGCAAACCCGGCATCCGTGCAGGAGGCTCTCAGCGCCCAGGGAGCGATGGTGGGGAGCACGAGCAGATGCTGGTGCAGATGATGGAGTCCTTGGAGAGGCTGAATCGGCGGATGGACCGGCCTGGGGCGTCGGGGGCTGCGGCATCGGGAGGTCGGATCCTCCAGGGAGAGAGGAGGACCAGGGTCCGACCAACGCCGCCAACGACCGGGAGCCGCGGGTTCCACTGCCAGAACCATATGCAGGGAAGCCGGGAGTGCGGCCGCTTCTTACTGAACTGCGAGCTCGTGTTCGACCTGCAGCCCCGCAGTTATACCACCGACAGAGCCAAGATAGCCTTTTGTATGAATTTGTTTCGGGGAAGGGCGGCCCAGTGGGCGACCGCGTTGTGGGGGGGTCAGTCCTCGGCGTTGAGCTCTTTCGCGGGTTTTCTGAGGAACTGCGACGTGTGTTCGACCACCCGGTGCGGGGGCAGGATGCTTTGAATAGGCTGCTGTCGCTGCGGCAGGGGTCTGAATCAGTGGCGGACTTTGCTATCTCGTTCCGGATCCTTGCCGCCGAGAGCGGTGCCAACGAACACACGCTAAGGACCATTTTGCGCGGAACCTGTCGGAGACCTGAAAGACGAGCTGCTCTCTCGCGACGCCACCACCACTTTGGAGCAGCTTATTTCGTTGGCAATTACGATGGATAATCGCATTCAGGAACGTGAGCAGCGGCGGGGAGCGGCCGTCGCGTCCGCAGTTCACGAGGGGGGGTTTCGAGCCGGTTGGGTCGGGGGTTTTTCGGGAGGCGCGGGCGAGCCGATGCAGTTGGGGCGGGCTCGGTTGACTCCGTCGAGCGCGAGCAGCGGTTTAGTCGTCGACTGTGTTTGTATTGCGGGCCTTGGGACATTATGCTAGGAACTGTCGGAGTCCCCAAAGCGGGGCTCCTCACCAGGCGGAGAGGACCTCCTGGTGAAATAGCATAGCGTCCTCTACTATCCCATCCCGTATTTCCATTCGGCCATTCTACTGTTTCATTCCCATAATCACTCGACCACCGCCCTCGTGGACTCGGTTCTGATGCTAATTTTATGGACGAGGACTACTAGCCGCGCGATTGCGAGTACCGTTAGAGAGCGCTCGAGGCGCCAGGGCAGTTAACTAGATGGTCGACTGATCAGCCGGGTCACGCATCGCACAGGCCCCCTCACGCTCCGTATATCGGGAAACCATTCAGAAACCATTCAGTTGCTAATTATTCCGTCTCCGGCGAGTCCGATCGTGCTGGGTCTCCCGTGGTTAAAACTTCATAACCCCATGGTGGATTGGACAACTATGGCCATCGCGGGCTGGAGCGTGGGGTGTCATGCCCGGTGTCTGCGGGCTGCGGGGGGAACACCAGCGACGTCAGTGGTACCATCACTTCCTCCAGACTTATCCACGGTTCCATCAGTCTACCATGACCTTGCGCAGGTGTTTAGTAAGGACAAGGCTTGGACTCTGCCACCGCACCGACCTTTCGATTGTGCGATAGACTTGCTCCCGGGGGCTCCGCTGCCCACTAGCCGTCTTTTCAACATCTCCCGCCCGGAACGGTTAGCAATGGAAAAATACGTTCGGGAGTGCCTGGGCCTTGGTTTCATCCGTCCTTACGTCCGCCCGTTAAGCGCGGGGTTCTTTTCGTTGAGAAAAAGGACCACTCACTGCGTCGTGCATTGACTATCGGGGCTTGAATCAAATCACGATAAAGAATAAGACTCCATTGCCGTTAATCGACCCGTCATTGAACCTCTCTCTCAGGCGCAGTTTTTACCAAGCTGGATCTCGAAACGCCTATCATTTGGTTCGTATCCGCGAAGGTGATGAATGGAAGGCTGACCTTTAACACGCCCATGGGGCAATTCGATATCGGGTCATGCCGTTTGGGTTGACAAATGCCCGGCCGTCTTCCAGTCATTAATGAATAATCTGTTTGGGGATATCACCAGTAGCCGCTTTCATTTATCTGGGCGATATCCTGATTTTCTCCCGGTCCCTCACGAGCACCAGCAACAGGTGCGACTGGTGCTGCGGCGACTTTTGGAAAACAGGCTATACGTTAAACCCGAGAGTGCGAATTTCACGTGGCGTCGGTTCGTTTCCTCGGGTTCGTGATTGCGCGGGGCAGGTGGAACCGGATCCTGATAAGATTCGGCGGTAGCGAACTGGCGATCCGGGCACGCGGAAGGACTTACAGCGGTTCCTGGGGTTAGCAAAATTTTTATCGCCGGTTTGTGAGGACTTCAGTAGAGTGGCCGCACCTCTCACCGCGCTAACATCCACCAAGGCATCCTTCTGCTGGGCGCCAGAAGCACAGGGGCGTTTAGTAAATGAGGTCTCTCTTCACCAGCGCCCTATTCTTAGGCACCCTGATTCCGCTCGGCAGTTTGTGGTGGAAGTGGATGCGTCGGAAGCAGGGGTCGGGGCGTTCTGTCTCAGCGAGATCCGTCAACGCAGAAGTTACATCCATGTGCTTTCTTCTCCAAGCGGTTGAGTCGGCGGAGAAAAGAATTATGGCGTCGGGAATCGGGAGCTGCTGGCAGTGGTCCTCGCGCTACAGGAATGGCGGCATTGGTTGGAGGGTAGCCTGCAGCCCTTCTGGATTTGGACGGATCACAAGAATCTGGCGTACATCAGGCAGCTCGGAGGCTGAATTCCCGACAAGCACGGTGGGCCTTGTTCCTCAGCCGTTTCAGTTTACGTTGTCCTATCGCCCGGGAAGCAAGAGCGGCAAGCCGGACGCCCTTTCAGGATCTTCCGCCGCCCGGCATCACGGATTCACGCCCATACTTCCGTCCGAGTGTATTGTAGGTGCGGCAACTTGGGAGATCGAGTCGGTGGTGCAGGAGCGCAGCGGGGGAGTCGGTGCCAGAGGGGACCAGCGGACCGCCTGTTCGTGCCACGGACGGTCAGATCGCAGGTACTTCAGTGGGGCCATTCATCGAAGCTGGCGTGTCATCGGGGCGAAGACGGGCGGCTCTCTTCATTCGTCAGCGGTTTTGGTGGCGGGACTGGATCGAGACACGAGGCGTTTGTGGCGGCGTGCCCGAATGTGCCAGAGGTAAGGCCTCGCACCAGGCCTCGGCGGGCCTGCTGCAACCATTGCCTGTCGGGCAGGCCGTGGTCCCATCGGGGTGGACTTTGTTACGGGCTTGCCTCCATCCGGCGGGAACACAACCATTCTGACCATAGTGGACCGTTTTTCCAAAGCGGTTCATTATGTTCCCCTCACCAAACTGCCTTCTGCGTTGGAGACCGCCGAGCTGTTGGTCTTGCATGTGTTCAGATTCACGGGATCCCTATGGACATTGTATCCGACAGAGGACCGCAGTTCGCGTCTAAGGTATGGGAGTGCGTTTTGCAGGGCTGTGGGGGCAAGGGCCAGTTTATCTTCAGGGTATCATCCACAGTCAACGGACAGACTGAGCGGGCAAATCAAGACCTGGGGTCGGCGTTGCGGTGCATCGCGGCGCGGCATCCGGTGTCATGGAGCAAGTTCCTGCCGTGGGTGGAGTATGCCCACAATTCCCTGTCACGTTCTGCTACGGGGATGTCGCCATTTATGGTCTGTTTCGGTTTTCAGCCCCCGTTGTTTCAGATCCAGGAGGCAGCAGTGGCAGTCCCGTCCGTCGATGACCATCTCCGGCGGATTCAGGAGGTGTGGGACTCGGCGCGGGCAGCTATCACCCGGTCGGGGGAGATCAACAAGAAGATGGCTGACCGACGTCGCGTCCCCGCACCGGCGTACAGGGTAGGACAGCAGGTGTGGTTGTCCGCGAAGGACCTCCCCACAACGGGAGGGCGCAAGATGAACCCAAGGTACGTCGGACCATACCCTATCGAACAGATCGTCAACCCTTCGGCGGTTCGTCTGACCCTGCCGGCGGCCCTGAAGGTACATCCGACGTTTCACGTCTCGCTGTTGAAACCGGTGGGGGAGAGCGAATTCAGCCCTCCGGCCAATGCTCCCCCGGCTCCCTGGTCATCGAGGGCATCCAGCACACAGGGTTTCCGGATACTGGACGTCCGGCGTCGGGGCGGGGTTTCAATATCTGGTGGACTGGGAGGGGTATGGACCGGAGGAACGATCTTGGCTGCCCCGCCGGCAGATTTTTGGCTCCACATTATTCCGGGAGTTCTATCGGGACAATCCGGGTAAGCCCGGGCGGCCGCCAGGAGGCGCCCGTTGAGGGGGGGGTACTGTGGGGATACGGGACAGGGTCACAAGGGAGCCACAGTAATTCTGGAGGTAGCGGGTGGGACTCTTGTTCTCTCTTCTGTGGTCTAATCAGATTGATGCAGGGCAGCTGGGAGGAGTGCACTCATCGCTGGCAGCTGCTGCAAGTCTTCAGGGAGCAGTTAAAGAGGACATCTTTCAGAGGTTCGGCGCCGAGGATTGCCGAGTACAGCCTTCCAGACACGCGTTTTCCTGGGTCCGGAGACTTCAGTGGCTTCCATCCCTCGTCACGAGGGAGACACGGGGCGCCGCCCGACGGCGGCGGTGCATTGCGGAAGGCCTGAGTATTTGAGTTGTTTTGAGAGACATTCAGTTCTACGTTCGGTGCGGAGGATTGCCGGAAGGCCAGAGTATTTCAGTTGTCGTTTGGAAAGAGAGACAATAAATACGCATTTTGTGTTTATACTTTACCTGGTTCGGTGTTTGCTTTTGGATCCCTCTCACGAGCCGTGAGCTGTGCTTGTCCGCCAGCACGTATGTTCGGCACTCCTTTATCTTTCCCAGGTCCCTTCAGGTCATTTCTTTTCCACCAGGGGGCACCTACACATGCAGCCCCCACATTGAGGATTGCAGCTGCTCCGATGCTGTCCCGCCTGAACCACTCAAGGACTTTGTGAGCACAGTTTGCAGCCAGCTAGCAGACTAGCAGGCTAGCAGGATAGCACTGAGGCTAGACAAAATGTCCGCTGTGTGAGATTCTTTATGCTAGAATGCAAATGTATTTAAAAGAACCAACGATGGGGGAGAAAGACAGTCCCTTCCAGTACTGGTCCACTAACCCAGCAACCACGGCCGCTTTCCTCTCCCTGCTGCTGTACAGTTTCTGAGTGACTCTTCAACCAGGGGGGGAAGCGAAAGACTGTTCAGCACGGCAGCAAATACCGTGGATGAAAAAAGAAGCGTCTAACTGCAGAGAGCAGAGATGCTCATATTCCTCAAGAAGAACCTGCCGATGTCAGATTTGTTGAACACTAACATCACTTCCTCAGAGTCAACTTTGACACATTCAAGTTGTGTTTTTCTTTTTTTGTGTGTGTGTGTGTGTGTGTGTGTGTGTGTGTAAGATGTTCACACTTGCACTTTTCATATTTCTACATTTTTAAGACTCAAGTATTTGACATTTATGAAATGAAATAAATATTGACATGACAATCAATCTGAAACCCTTACAGATTTTTTCTGTTAACAGGTTTCCTGTTTTTCAAACACAGCTCTGGTATCGGGAATATTATCTGTATCGGCCGATATCCAGATTCAGGTATCGGGATCGAAGTGAAACAATGCGGTGCTTCCCTCGTTAGTACCGTTCCCCTGTCACTGTTTGCTTTGGTTATTGTGTGAAACCCTTTGAGTGACTCGTTGAGCCGCCTGCTTTCCCCTGCAGGGCAGCACTGGTCTCACCAGCAGGGGGCAGCAGCGGGTCAGTGGGCCTGACGGGCGCTGAAACACTTGTTTATACTTGTAGTACTTGTAGTACTTGAACAACAACTGATATTGACTGAGGGTCTTTTGAAATCCGAGTTACATTGAACTCACCAGGAGACTCCCTGTGGACACTGACCTCCACACCTTTAGGATCGGCATGAACACCTGTAGGAGCCGTGGTTGTGGAGTTCCCTGGTGGAGGCAGCAGACTGTCACTGGGGGGCCAAAGGGCCCCGTGGAGACCAGCGGCTCCTCAGCTCAGATGTTCTTTTTACCACCTCTTTGATTAAATGCATTTGACTTTGACCTTTCGATCTGCGATGACCTTTGTCCGTCTGGCGCTATCGTTTTGAACACAACAGTAACATGTGCGACGTGTGTTGTTCCGATTGTTTAAACGTTACACAAGTGTAGCCGCTAAACGCAAAATCAGACCAAAACACGGTAGAATGGTCGTTGTGCCTTGGATTCTTCCTTTTACCGTAAAACCATAAAACGAAATACGACTCATCGGTCTTTGGTCAGCCAGTTGAGAGCAAAGAACGTAACGTTAGTTGTCCTGACGGAGCGGACGCGGAGTAACGGACCGTTTGAGGTCACCTGCAAGCGGAGAGAACCGGACCAGCAGCCAACGCGTTTCTGTAACTCGACCTCGAGCTGAATGTGCAAATAAAACGAGCAGCGTCGTAAAAGCAGAGTGTTGATGAACGAAAGGTCGGTCGCTGTTCTTCTGGTGAAGTGACATGTGGTCACAATGCAGGCAGACAGAGACACAGAGAGACAGACGTGCTGAAGGCAGTGAGGACAGGGACATGCTGTGGACGCGCACGCGGAATATAACGCAGCTTAGTGTTGCACACAGACGGAGGTTCCAAGTAGCTACGTAATCCTTATAGACATCTTCAATCAGTGACAAATAAAGATGTCTGTTATTACCTCCTCAACGCTTCCAGTTTAAACGTCATGATGAATCACGTTAGAATCATTTCTCCTCATTGAAGGTTTGTTTGCATCTTACATGAAATGAACATAACCAGATTTATACACCAGTGTGAAAACGAACCCTAAACATGAAACACTTAATAATCTTTAATAAAGTAAATAAAGAGTTTAATATAATTAGATACATGGTTTAACTACACGTATTCTGCCACCTGAGATGAGACGAGAACACGTTTACTCACTGAAGCAACAGCAATGAATATCAGAGACAACTTTCATTAAACTATGTTTATATTATATTATTAGCGTTTGATCATTTCCAGAGGAGTTTCTGTTAGAACGCTGCAGCTTTTCCTCACACGGGATCATTTATTACATTACATTACATGTCATTTAGCTGACGCTTTTATCCAAAGCGACGTACAGTAAGTGCATTCAACCATAGGGTACAAACTCAGGAGAACAAGAAACAAGAAAGTGCAATTTCCTCAAATAAGCCAATTTACAATTTGCTATAGATGAGTGACGTTACAAGTACAACTTAAGTGCTACAATTTGTTAGTCTTTTTAGTCGAGGTAGAGTCTGAAGAGGTGTGTCTTTAGTTTGCGGCGGAAGATGTGAAGGCTCTCTGCGGTCCTGATGTCTTCAGAGAGCTCGTTCCACCATTTCGGCGCAAGGACAGCGAAGAGTCGAGACCTCTTCGCTCTAACGCTCTCTCTAACGTTCTCCGGCCGTATGTCACCAACCTCACACGCTGACGTGAACTCACATCGGGAGCAGATCTTGTGCATCGCGCCACGTTTCTTTGCAAATGGTGGTTTTCTTTGTGACGTCGGGGACGCAGAGCCCTTTGGCAAGGCAGCAGTTTGTAGAGCTGTGAGCAAAGTTCCCCTGTTTCCCGACACAAACCTCTTAGAACCATCAGAGAGGAATCCCACAGGAATGCAGGTGACTGATGTAGAAATCATATATTATACATTGTTAGTTATGATACGTTCTGCTGCCGCCTCAGACGCTCAGCTGTCATTATGCAGGGTTTCCACATGTGACCGGACGCATCATAGAGGGACACATGTTCCTGTTCCTGCGCCGGCACTCGATGAAGGGGACTGTGGATAGAAAAGCCTTCCACACAGGAGGCCTCCACCTCGGTCAGAGCGGGTGGAGGAGGCCGTCTGCCTTCTCTCTGTTGGCTGAGCAGAACTCAATGTTTCTTTGTGTTTTAATGAGTATTTTAATGAGTATTTTAATGAGTGGAGGCTACAGCGTCACATGTTAAATGACAGGAGACACTTAGACACATTTTTATTTTATACCTACGTGGGGTATTAAGTGAAAAGACGTAAAAACAACATTTTATTAGGGGTTTAATTTACTATTTCAAGTAGCCACTGAGTTACTTTGTTTAATAGCCTTTAATAAAGTCCATTAAAAAATAAATTAAAGTGAGGTGCAATCATAGCAATATCTGCCAAACCTTTTTGATTTATGTTTTTAAATTTCATTTTTAGCTGCTTCCAGGTCCTTTTTTCCCCTGTTGGATTGCACCTAAATGAA
>BMAF01002110.1:0-23230 GCA_014132575.2 Gasterosteus nipponicus | reverse complement strand
GTGTCGTTCCGTGTCCTCAGGTCTGCCTGGTAACCGATGACTCATCAGCAGCTCTGCTTCCCATTGGCTGCTGAGGAGGAAGTGAAAGTGAAGAGCGGGACTTTCCAGCACGCTGCTGCGTTCAGGCGCTGCAGGGAACCTGAGCGTCTTGTATCTGTGGTATTGGGAGGTCCTGGCTGCTCTGAGGCCCCTGAAGGCCTCCAGCGGTCCGACTGGTTTTGGTGGTGAACAGAACGAGGAAACTGGAACTTTTAACTTGTTTTCACATTAAAAAGTGAAAAGTGTTTCTCGTGTTTCACAGCTTCTCTTTCTGTGAAGAGTCGCTTTCATCACGTTACAAAATCACAGCTTCTACTTTAATCCTCCATCCATTCAGGGTCGGGGGGGCAGCAGGTTCCAGATGCTTCTGGAGGGTCCTGAGGCCTTCGATGCTTCCCTAGTTCCCTCAGATGACTCCTTGGACCGAAGGAGGAGCGTCTCAACTTCACGTCTTCTGTATTCATTCCTTCTAAACAATCATCTCGTGAATCTTAATGTTGAAGATGAATCTTTAGTTTAACATCTGTATTTAAAGGCTTTATTCTGAAAAGCCTCTATGAACACAGTATTGATTATTGATTGAGTGGCGTCCGTCTGTCCTCATGTCTGGATATCAGAAACCATGTGAGCAGCAGTGTTTCTCTACCTGGACACTGATGACATCACGCCAGCTCTGCTCTCTCATTGGCTGCTGAGGCAACGAGCTCCTGCTGCTGCAGTTTCTCTCAGTTCTCTTCAGAAGGTTCAGAGTCTCAGTCTGGTTCTGGTCCACAGAGAGCTGATGAAGACCAAGACGATGATGAAGATGATGGTCGTCCTCGTCCTCTCTGGTGTCTTCTGTGTCTCAGCCGACGGTGAGTTTCTGTCTCACTTTTAAACTCATGTTTCAGTTCTGATACAAATACAACAAATAAACAGGCTCTTTGTTTACTAACAGACTGAACAACAAACAAACAAACCTTGTGTTTTCTCCTCAGGTCCACATGAGGACATTGGTATTACTGGCTGTTCTGACTCTGATGGAGAGGACATGTACGGTCTGGATGGAGAAGAGCTCTGGTACGCAGACTTCAAACACGGCAAAGGAGTCAGACCTCAGCCCAGTTTCGTGGTTCCAATAGACTACCCAGGAGCTTATGAATCAGCTGTGGGTAATCAACAGACCTGCAGAAATAACCTGAAAACTGCAGCGAACGTCTTCAAGGACTTCCCACTGGAGAAAGGTAAAGACACTTCATACTTATTATACTTTGTATACACATATATACTTGTATACTTATATATACATGTATTATTTTACTGTGTCATTAAAGTGTTTTAACGTCTGACTTTCTGTTATTAAACAGTTTTATGTGACATGAAGTAAAAACAGCATCATGAAATCATTTGATTGTGTTTACTTGTTTGTTCTTTTAGCTGCTGGAATTTATCTTCTGTATTTACACTTTAAATCAAACTTTATTTAAGATATTTATTGTTGACTTTAGAGGTAAACAACAACAACAAGTCAACACCTACAGATAAACACCAGTCTGAAGAACAACAAACAAACAGTTTGTTTACTCACAAACTCCAGATGTTGACGTAGGTTTCAGGAGGAGGACTCTGCTCCTTCAGGTCTCTGGGGAACCAGGTGGGTGGAGGTCAGGAGAACGTGGACAACAGGGTTCATCTGAGGCACCAAACCAGAAGCCAGAATGAATCCTGAAGGTCAAACTGGTTCTTCATGAGAGGGATTCTAATAAGAGCTTCTCTCTCCTCAGATCCTCCTTCCAGTCACATGATCTACCCCAAAGACGGCGTGGAACTGGGAGAGAAGAACTCGCTCATCTGTCATGTGACTGGTTTCTATCCTGCTCCAGTGACGTTCTCCTGGACCAAGAACCAGGAGAACGTCACTGAAGGATCCAGCAGGAACGTTCCCTTCCCCAACAACGATGGAACCTTCAACCAGTTCTCCACCCTTGAGTTCACCCCAAAGCTGGGAGACATCTACAGCTGCATGGTGGAACATCTGGCCCTGGACCATCCACTGGTCAAGTTCTATGGTGAGACACAACAAACAACTCACTTGTGTCTCCAGATGTGGAGGCTGAGCTTCATGTCTCCAGATGTGGAGCTGAAGGTGTCTTTCTGTCTCCAGATGTGCAGGTGTCTCAGCCCAGCGTTGGACCAGCGGTCTTCTGTGGAGTCGGTCTGACTGTTGGTCTCCTCGGCGTCGCTGCTGGAACCTTCTTCCTCATCAAAGGAAACGAGTGCAGCTGATTGGTTAATGATCTTCATCATGTAGGAGTCTCATCTTCATCATCTTCATCATCTTCATCATCTAATCCAGTCTAATTAATGTTGTTAATTATCTCTGAATCTCATTCCTTTATTGAATTAATCTTCTGCTCTTATTTTGAAATAACGATGACGGCGTCGCGATGATCTCATCTTGTTTTCTCTCATCTGTTTCTTTTAATAATAAACTCTAAAATAAGAAGTCAGACCCGTTGACCTTTGACCTCTGCTTGTGTCTCAGCAGCACTTTTAACAGTTTGAAGAACACGACGTGTTTAAAGTATAAGAACTAAATTCAGAATGAATCTTCTAAACATGTTTGTCTGTAAGAAGCTCAGTGGCTTTTATTCATTCATGGAAAAATGTTTGTTTTCAAGTAATTATGATTAAAAATCAATAAACTGACTCAGCTGTTTATTAAATGTTTCCTTTTATTGATCTTCAGTATTTGTACGACTGACTCAACTTGAACCATTTAGCTTGGAGACAAGTTATGCTAAGCTATGCTAAGCTACTAAAATAAAAGCCTTTTCCTAAATGAACTGTTGCTTTATTCTTTCCATCAAATGAAAATGAATATAAGTTGTGTGTAATGTGACAGAGTTGTAGATTTTGTTGTAGAGGCTCAGAGCTGATTTTAAATACAACATATTCCACACACACACACAAACACACACACACGCACACACACACACACACACACACACACACACACACACACACACACACACACACACACACACACAAACACACACACAACACACACACACACACACACACAAACAAACACACACACACACACACACACACACACACACACACACACACACACACACACACACACACACACACACACAAACACACACACACACACACACACACACACACACACACACACACACACAAACACACACAACAGCTTGAAGCTAATTTGCGGTTTTATTGAAGATCAATGTTAAATGTATAATATATAAATATATTAATTAAATATATTAAACAGTCTGATTATGTTTGTTTATTGAGATTCTGTAACATGATTTTTAGAAATGTTGATTTCACTGAACAACAGTTTTTACCAACTGCTTACACATGTTGTCAAAACTAAGTCTCCTTTTTTCAAAACTGCAAACACAAAATGCAAAATGCTGCACATCTCCTTCTAAATGCCATAAACACGTGTCAGAATGGAGCTTCTGCATCAAATAGAAAACTCTTCTTCCATAATAATAAATGTTGGGATGTAACATGTAAACACTGCTGTTAAATCTGAAGCTCTGCTCTTTCATAGGTTACATCTACATTTCAATACAACGTTCTACAGTGACAGTGACGTGTTGAGAGGGGTAACAAGTACACGGGAAACACCAATGAGATGTAGATACAGAAGATAATTACGTACGTATTAGGCTAAACATTACTGTTGTATACATTAGCATACAGCAAAACTATAAACATGTAAACTATAAAGTATATTCTTTACAGTAGAATACAGTAGATTGTGTGTGGGGTCCTGGTCCAGGAATCGGCAGGGGGGGGGGGGTGCAGTCCCTGGTGCTCCATCTCTGCTCCGGCTTCCACATCACAAGATTCTCTCTTGCCAAACATGGAGGGAAGCATCTCCTAGCATAGCGTATCCAACCTTGGACAGAGGCCACTTCTACGTCCCCACATGTCCTCCGTCGCCTGGGGGAAGCGGCGTGCGTTGGCGGGTTGGCGATCACACACTTCCCAGCGCCGGGCTGAGAAGAATTCCTCTATGGGATTTAGGAAAGCTGAACATGGGGGTGAGTACAGAACTACACATTGTGGATGGGTGGCAAACCCGTTTAGGACCAGACCAGCCCGGTGAAAACTAACATGGTCCCATAGAACCACGAATCCAGCAGGCGCCTGATCTGGATCAGCTGTGTGATCTTCATCCAGAACAGTGAGTATGTGGCCGGTGTTGTATGGAGCCAGTGTGATGGAGGACCCCATTTTGAGTGATGGCAGCACACACGGTTATATCACCCCCCCGCTGTCCAGGGACATTGGTAATTGCCCTCTGCCCCCCAGGCTGTCTGGCCAATGAGGATATTCCCTGTGATGTGGATGAGATTCTCTGGCCGGATCCATCTAGGCGGAGAGATGATGCATAGTACAGTATTTGGGGTTTTTTGGTACTGGATATAATGTTTGTCTGATAGCTTACAGTGTTCTGCAGTTCAGTTGTTTTCGTTGTGATTCTCCATGTTTGACTGGTTTGTGTTTATGGAGATAATTAAATCATCTCTTCATCAGTCTGCAGCATTGGGCCTGTGTGGTGTTTGGTGAATTTATTGAATATTTGCACTTTCTGTGTACTTCACTTACACTACTCTCATCGGTGAGAAGTAGAGTTGCTAAAAGTGTTTTAGGTTTATAACAGCAGTGTGTAAGTGGTACAAACAGAATTACGTCATATGCAACGTGTGTGTTTCATACGGTAACAAAATATGGTTTTGTTAAATTAGTGTATAGTTTTTACAACAGTGTTTCATTTTGCAAAGGACCTGAGGTGTTTTGCTCATCGGGTGTGTGGTTGTGCTAATTGTGCAAATTGTAATGAAAAAAAAATAACATCAAAATATTGTTTTTAAGTAATCGAGAAAATTTGTACCAGTAAATGATTCATGATAAATAATCAATAACGGCTTCATTCAGCTAAAAGGTTTTTAGTGTCATTGTAGTCAGACAGTATGTGAACAACAGTAAAAGTACAAGATGAAGACACATTATTAGATGAATGAATCATAAATGACCAGATGACCAACTACAAACAACACATGAAACTTAACGATGTTTATTGTGGTAAAAATAATAACAATAATCATAATAATGTTAATCTGGCTGTTAATAATAATACAAATCATGACATAATGATCATAATATCCTTATCACTGTATTAATAAAGTACCATGGTGTCCTCAACAGTAATACTTGTATACATGTATACTATTAGTACAATAGCACGTAGCGCGCTGGCGCTCACTCTGCTGATGTTGTCTGCCTGGTAACAGGTGATGACGTCGCTGACGTGGGTCACGTGACCTCCGCTCCGCTTTTTACAGCCGCTCTCAGCGCGTCTTTGTCACTTTGTCCGGTGAACACAGAGACATGGCTCCATCCTTCATCAGCGTCTCCCTCCTCTTCATCGGCCTCCACGCAGCAGGTAGGATCAATACTCCTCAACACTGATCAATAAAGTGATCAATGCACCGCCTGTTTGTTTGTAGACTGATCAGTAATCAATAACAGTGATCACTGATCCCATCTGTTCTTCAGATGGATTCATGATGTTTGGGAAGACTCGTTGTGTCTTTAACTCCACGGAGCTGAAGGACATCGAGTACATCCAGTCTTATTACTACAACAAGTTAGAATACACGAGGTTCAGCAGCTCAGTGGGGAAGTTTGTCGGCTTCACTGAGTACGGAGTGAGGAACGCTGAATACTGGAACAACGACGCTTCAATTCTGAGTGCTATGAAGGCTCAGAAGGAGGGTTACTGTCTGAACAACATCCAGAACGATTACACAGCTGCTCTGACTAAGTCCGGTGAGTCAGAGCGACATTATTATTATCATCGTTATTATTATCACATTATTATAAATGTCATTACATTATTATCACATATTGATCAAATAAGATGAACTAAACGTTGACGTCAGACTGAAGTCTTTCTCCACCTTGTGGTGAAGTTGTGCTACTACAGCTCCGACTAATATTACTACTTATTCATGTGCTCATCACTCATCACCTCATCGGACCCGAGAATCACTTCTTCATCTTCTCATGAACATTTTATATCAAATCAATCCATTAAATCGATCCAATCAGGAATATTACAAAGTCATTTAGTAAAATGACTTAAATAAATAAAGTCTGCTGTATTTAACTTCAAATCTGAACTTCAACTTTGTAAAATAGTTTAAAATAGTTTATAATAGTTAATATAATAAAATCAAATCAAAATCAAATTATATGATCAAATATTAAACAGAAGAAACACTTTGAATTCAAGTATCAAGTATTTATGGACACTTTATGGATATTATTGAGTAGAACATTAATGTTCTAGTACCTCTTTTATATTACCAACAAACACCTTTTACAGTTTGTGAGAAGCTTTTATACTCAATGGGAACCTTTTAGAACCTGTAGAACCTCGTAGAACCTGTAGAACCTTGTAGAACCTGTAGAACCTTTTAGAACCTTGTAGAACCTGTAGAACCCTTTAGAACCTGTAGAACCTGTAGAACCTTTTAGAACCTGTAGAACCTTTTAGAACCTGTAGAACCTGTAGAACCCTTTAGAACCTGTAGAACCTGTAGAACCTTTTAGAACCTGTAGAACCCTGTAGAACCTGTAGAACCTCTGTGGGACAGTTCTCTACCAGCGGCGTGCGACGTAGTTCCATGAGTTTCCTCTTTGATGTCAGAGTGTTTTTATCTGTGAGTACATGACTGGTACTTGTACTGCAGCTGGTACTACTGCTACTACCTTAAGTACTCCTAGTACTAATCCTCGTACCTGTGAGCTCATAGAACAAACCCTCACCATGTCATATATTGTCTCCAGCTGAGCCCTACGTCAGGCTGCACTCTGAGACGCCCCCTGGTGGTGGACCTTTGTCCATGTTGGTCTGCAGCGTCTATGACTTCTACCCCAAGAAGATCATAGTGAGGTGGACCAGAGACGGACGGCCAGAGACCACCGGGGGTCACTTCTACCGGCCAGGCTGGCAGGCGGGGATTGGTACTACAGACCCACTCCCACCTGGAGTACACGCCCAGGTGAGTCCACCTCCACCTCAGGTGGTGCAGGTCCAGCCAGCTTCAGCTCCGATAAGTCCAGTTAGCTCAGGTCCAGGTCCAGCTGGTCCAGGTGGTCCAGGTTGATGAGGACATCCACTGATGTGCTGGTTTTGTGTGTCAGCAGGTCTGGAGAGAAAGATCTCGTGTGTGGTGGAGCACATCAGTCTGAGTAAACCTCTGGTTACCGACTGGAGTAAAGTACCTGTCTGTCTGCATACCGGTCTGTCTGCCTCTCCACCTGTCTCTCTGCTAACCCGTCCCCTGTCTGTCCTCAGACCCGTCCATGCCCGAGTCTGAGAGGAACAAAGTCGCCATCGAGCCTCAGGACTGATCCTGGGTCTGACTTTGTCTCTGGCTGGATTCATCTACTACAAGAGGAAAGCCAGAGGTCAGAACACACCGATGTCCTCTGATGGGTCAGATCGGTCCAGAATAAGAGGAGACCTTCAGCAGGTCCACCAGAGTCTGGACCTGGTTCACCTGCTCCCTCTGACACCTGTCTGGTGTTTCAGACCAGTTCAGTCTGGTTTCAATGGTCCGGTATCTGCATTTAATGCTCATCTGTTCTTCTCTTTAAACCAGGACGGATCCTGGTTCCCAGTCACTGAACCCGGTCCTGGTCTTGGTTCTGGTTCCTGCTGCTCGTCAGATGGAAGGAAAAGCCGGACTGGATCAGATGTGGATGGGTGCTGGATCAGGTTCTGGTGCATCACAGCTGGATGTGGACTCTGCTTCTTCTACGTGTGACTCACAGCTTTTCTGTGTGAAATCAACATAAACGACTCGATAAGTTGAAATGAGACGTGATCAGTTATCTGAATGATTTGGGGCTCGTTGGTTCTGTGATTCTTACATTTATATTTTCTTACTGCAGTGAAACGTGTTACAAACACAATAAACATCAGACAACTGGGTTTCTGTCAGAGTATTTTTACTGTTTAGTAGAAGTACTTAGTAGGGGTGTAACGGTTCATTTAGAACGATTCGATTCAGTAACTTTACTGGACAGTGCAGGCAGAGTCTCTGAGATCCCTGTTGTTTCTTGTTAGGAAATCAGGTTTAAATTAATTACTGATATTATAAACAATTGATGGCAAATGTATGAACCTTTTATTTGAGTCAAGTGCCATCTTCAATGTAAACATTACACAATAATTACACAATGTTTGGATCAATTCACAGACACCACATTGTCGGGTCGCATGTCTTTACAGATAAACTTGTTACTGTGATGAGTTTGGTGCTGGAGGCCTGAGGCGTCTGCAGAGCTGAGTTACCTGCTGCTGCTGCAGCGGTGACGCTGCTCGAGGTCCTGACTGTCGCCGTTGTTTAATCCCGCGGCGCCTTAGTAGACGGCCGCAAAGATTCCTCGTGTTTCCGTGTTTTTTATTTGTCTTCTACATATTCTACAAACAGCGAGCGACTTATTTAGAACACCTCCGTGTTTGCAAACCAAAATGTTTCCACTGGATCGATACGTTGGTTTGTAAATGTCTCGCTCGCAGTCGTCTCCTCCACGCCGTGTGTTGTTGTTGGTCAGAATTTCGCGCAGCGGCCGCTGCGTACTGATGACGTCACAGACAGGCAGACTGAATCCAGTAACGTTTAATGTGTCTAAAGAGCTAACAAACAAACAAACAAACAAACAGACATACATCCACACCTTTTATGTACTTAAATCCAATGTGCAGTTTCCAAGTATCGATACAATCGATTATGTACCATTTCAATCGATTTGTAATCGATATATGTCGCCCGGAATGACGGTTTGCGGAGCACAGATCGATTCAGTTGGATCGCAGGAATATAAATCGATGAATCGATACACACCGAGTACTTATACGTCAACACAGTAGATGCACTTTGTTGTAGACCAACAACTAGTTTAAAAAAATCAGGTACCACTACAACGATACTACCACCTATAGTACAACATGGGGACGCTGATTCATCACATTGTGTTTCTGCTCCTGAGGTTTGAGGCACAAAAAGAAAAGTACAACAAAAATGGAGTGACGCCGAGGCGAAAAGTGTCGGTGGTAGCTGCCTATGATGTGAACGACCGAGGTCGCCAAGAGCTGCCGTCCACAGCGCAGGCTAAAACAATAAAGGGATACATGTGTATCGACCGCGCACGCTAACTAACCCATTTGTAGTGGTCGAGTGGACGGTGTGGCCGGGGTGCGGAGGGGGTGCGGGGCTGGGGGGCTGCTGTCAGTCCGCTGGTGCTCTCTCCGCTCGCTGCGGTCGGTTAACAAAACGTTGCCCAAATGACCCAGACTTCATGAACAAATACAGAATCCCTTTGTGTTCATTTCTAAAGCGCCATTAAGACACACGTCACTTCATTTAAGACGCTGCGCTGCTTGCAGGTCGCTGTGTTGTGCCTGATTCTCAATCAAGTTAGAAACAATGATTTACGGCGAACGCGTGGCCGTGAGGATACTCGTTAACATGTCATTTGCATGAGGAGGAGGAACCGACCACCGACCAATGCAACCTGCGTCACCGACCGACCAATGCAACCTGCCGATGAACCGACCAATGCAACCTGCCGATGAACCGACCAATGCAACCTGCCGACCACCGACCAATGCAACCTGCCGATGAACCGACCAATGCCACCTGCCGATGAACCGACCAATGCCACCTGCCGATGAACCGACCAATGCCACCTGCGAAACCACCTGCCGATGGGCGAAATGCCACCTGCCGATGAACCGACCAATGCAACCTGCCGATGAACCGACCAATGCAACCTGCCGATGACCAATGCAACCTGCGATGAACAGACCAATGCCACCTGCCGATGAACCGACCAATGCCACCTGCCCAGAACCGACCAATGCAACCTGCCGATGAACCGACTACTCGAACGCCAATGCAACTCCCGCCGGCGAACTCACCTGCCGGCAACCGACCAATGCAAACCTGCCGGCGAACCGCACTAATGCAACCTGCCGGCGAACCGCCCACCACGCAACCTGCCCGATGAACCGACCACGCAACCTGCCGATGAACCGACCAATGCCACCTGCCCGACCACCGACCACGTAACCTGCCGATGAACTGGCCTTCACGCAACCTGCCGATGAACCGACCAATACAGCCTGCCGATGCACAAAGGCAGCTACCACCGGCCACTTTTCGCACTCGGCCCTACTAAAAAAATGGCAGCAAAGAAGATTTTATTGAGTAGATCAAGTAGACGCCAGGGGGGCGGAGTCAGCAGGTGAGTTTAGATGATGTCATCCTCTTTTTAATGTGCTAATGTATCAATTATACGCCCACGTCCATCTGTCTGTCTGTCTCTCTCCATCTGTCTGTCCCCCCGAGCAGCAGACAGCTGGTGAAGACGCTCTGAATGCTTCATGCTGCACATGAAGGAGACGAGACAGGTTCTTCAGGAGGGACGAGAGAGACAGAGACAGAGAGACAGAGAGATTTTTTGATTTTTTAGAAAAACACTTTATTTTACATTTTTTCAAAACCAAGACAAAGCAACAAAAAAACAAACAAAGCAAAATTATATTCCATGCCATAAAAACAGGAGCAAACACCAATTACTTCTTTTCCACTGAGCACACGACATTATTAAAACACCAGCGTTGTTTAAAAGTGTCTACGTCCCCAATGTGTCTATAAAAGCGGAACTCCAGCCAGAGCCTGAACCTGACGTTCACCAGCCACACTGCTCTGGCCTCCTGCCCCTCTCCGTCCTTCACTCTGGCCTCCTGCCCCTCTCCGTCCTTCACTCTGGCCTCCTGCCCCTCTCCGTCCTTCACTCTGGCCTCCTGCCCCTCTCCGTCCTTCACTCTGGCCTCCTGCCCCTCTCCGTCGTCTTCACTCTGGCCTCCCTGCCCTCTCTCCTCCTCCTTCACTCTGGCCTCCTGCCCTCTCTCCGTCCTTCACTCTGGCCTCCTGCCCCTCTCCGTCCTTCACTCTGGCCTCCTGCCCCTCTCCGTCCTTCACTCTGGCCTCCTGCCCCTCTCCGTCCTTCACTCTGGCCTCCTGCCCCTCTCCGTCCTTCACTCTGGCCTCCTGCCCCTCTCCGTCCTTCACTCTGGCCTCCTGCCCTCTCCCTCAAGTCCTTCACTCTGGCCTCCTGCCCCTCCGTCCTTTCACTCTGGCCTCCTGCCCCTCTCCGCCTTCACTCTGGCCTCCTGCCCCTCCCTCCGTCCTTCACTCTGGCCTCCTGCCCCTCTCTCCGTCCTTCACTCTGGCCTCCTGCCCCTCTCAGGTCCTTCACTCTGGCCTCCTGCCCCTCTCCGTCCTTCACTCTGGCCTCCTGCCCTCTCTCCGTCCTTCACTCTGGCCTCCTGCCCCTCTCCGTCCCTTCACTCTGGCCTCCTGCCCCTCTCCAGTCCTTCACTCTGGCCTCCTGCCCCTCTCCGTCCTTCACTCTGGCCTCCTGCCCCTCTCCGTCCTTCACTCTGGCCTCCTGCCCCTCTCCGTCCTTCACTCTGGCCTCCTGCTTTTGGCTTCCCCTGAAAGATAGTTGAGGAGCTGCCATTTTCCTTTTTCTGCTTTCTTGTAGGCAGCTCCCATGATAAAAATCTTTTCAGTAAAAACCACATTAAAAAGACTAAAAACCGATGTTAAAAAGAGAGAAGAAACTCGTAAAGTCTCTTGCACTCTGTACAAACATGATAAATAGTCTCTCGGAGAGGTCACAGAAGGGGCATTTGCTCAGAACAGTGGGATTAATAACAGAAATAAAAGCGTTGGAGGCGACAGCACCGTTTAAAATTCTCCACTGGAGGTCGGCAGTCCGTTTCTTGAGGGGTTTGTATAAAAGTCCTCCACTGTGGGCCCGGTCCATTTTGTCCCAGTCTGTTGGACCACACAGTGGGGAGCCTGTCACACAGTCCGGACCGGTTTATGCCCTTCACACAGTTAAAATACAGAGTCTTCTTGTCTGCTTCGTGCAATGTCAGCGCTTCGGGCGTGTTGTGGCGAGCAGGGGGCCGGTGAGTTCCCTAGTCCTGGGCTCAGGTAGATCTCGGGGGGAAGGGGTCTGCAGGGTCCGGCTCCACATCCCTCTGGCTGTAGTCTGTGAGGAGGCTCCTTTCCTCCTCAGTCAGCCTCTGGTTCCACAGCTCCAGGAGCCTCCTCGCCATCCGGACGGAGTGCAGCCCCAGCAGAGAGCCCAGGGCCGGGCGTCGCTCAGCGTCGGCCCCACTGCGTCCACCAGCTGCTGCAGGCACAGGACTCGTGCTTTCAGCAGCGCCCCCATCAGGCCTGGGGTGCCACTGCTGCTGATGTCCAGCCTTGCTCTGTAGATCAAAGGTTCTCTCAACAACCAGTACAGAGAGAAAGACTGTGGGCACCTTTATGATTAAAAGGGCCCAAGACTTAAAAACACCCTGATAAAACGGAGGTAGCCCATTTAACTTTAAAAATGTAGAATCAATTAAAAACAGAGCAGTATCCAGCCCCAGGTTGTTTGCACGTCTAAAAATGCAGCTGGCCACGTCCCTCCATACTAAAAACTCCGGACCTGTGAGATGTTTCTGTAAAAACTGAGTCTAAAAGTGGTCGTCCGGCTGGCCAGGTGGACGAGGCCCTGTCCCCTCCTCTCTGGGTAAAAACAGCACCCCTTGTGGCACCCAGTGTAGACCCCCCCAAAAGAAATCCACCATTTTCTTCTGTAAGTTGGCGAGGAAGCCTGAGGGAGGGTCTAGGCAGGTAAGACGGTGCCACAGCTGGGATGCAATCAGGTTGTTTAAAACCAAAACTCTACCTTTAAAAGGAGATTTGAGGGAGCAGCCATTTCCATTTGGAAAGTTTCCCTCTATCTTCTCTGTGACGCCCTCCCAGTTCTTCTGGACGATGCTCTCTTGTCCCAGATAAATCCCCAGATATTTAAAACCATCTTTCCTCCATACTAGGCTTTGGGGAAGAACCGGGAGGCCGCCACGCCATTCACCGACAGCGAGGGCTTCACCTTTTTCGACGACTCGGTTCACCTTCTCCACCTGGTCCAGGAAGATGACCACGGCGCCGTTCATCCGAGCGGCCGACTTAACGCTGCCGTGCCCGACCTTCTCCCCCACAGCCCGATGTCCTCCACGCTGCACGGGAAGCCCGCGGCCATCTTGATGCCGTGCTTCCTCGTGAGCTGGGAGAACGTGTCTCCATTTACCGTCTAGAGACGCCGACCGGCGAGACACCGGCAGGAGAAAAGAAACCCGAAGAAAAACCCCAACGACTAAAGTGAGAAACAACCACTAAAACCACATTAAATTAATACATATAACTAAGGGAAAAACAAAGAGAGAAAACCGCTCACACACGTTCACTCCCAGCATGCACCGAGAGAGAGAGAGGGCGCCGCCATCAACTGCATCCTGGGACGCCGGTGAGACGGTTAGCCCCGCCCAGTCCTGATGATGTCATCACGTTGACGTATATATTAGTAGTAGTGATGTCTGGAGAGGTCGGGACCATGAGACGAGTTCAGTGTTCATCCGAAAACGGTAAAACGAGACGTGACAACAAACGTTGCTACAAAAAGTCCACATGACGTCTTTGTTTCTTCCTTGTTCCTCCTCGGTAACGCGAGGTCAACGCCCTCCTGTCCATCAGCCGCTCGGCCCGGATGACAAAGGGACTTGTAGTTTTCCGGCTGCTGACTTTCCGCCCAATCAGGTGACACCGAAGAGTTTCGAGGGCCAATGAACTGCAGACATTCGTCCCCCAACGTCCAGTGGTAGTTTCCTGCTGCTGTGGAGGACGGGGGCCTCTTCCCCCTGCTGCACGGCCCGCAGACCGCTTCTTCTTCTTCTTCTGTGGTGTTCAACGGCGGCTTGCATCCTGTAGTTTGTCTTCTGGTTCCCAACTGTTACACGTTCCCCATCAGCCCGGCTGCCTGCAAACGGGCGTGAAGCACCTTCTTAGTGGCCCCTCCGATGGCTCTGCTCCTTCTCTCACAGCCGGTCTTCACTTTGTTGTGTCCACTTCTTAATCTGGACATTATCATTTCTTCTGCTCACTTGTCTCCCCCTCGTCTCTTGTTGTTGCCTGGTGATATTCTCCTGGCGATGCCTTTTCCCTCCTCTTTAGACAGCTTCATATCTATTTGTACTTTGTTTTCATTATTATTTATTTTACTAACCCATAGCATTATATTTTATTTGATTCCTCGCTGTCTTGAGAGTTTAATGAATTAAGTCAATATCTCCATCACCTTTTTGTTTCTCTCATCTGTATGTTGTGCTTTTTCATCAGCTGATGCAGACGTGTGGTACCTGCAGCGGTGGGCGTGTCAAAGTGCTGAGCCTCCAATCAGATCGCACCTGACCGGTGGGGTCTGTGTGAAGCTCCACCCCCCTCCGACCAGAAACACCACGACCAATCAAAACCCTGGGATCCTGATGGACAGACACACAGCGACCGATCGTCTTGATCATAATTGACCCGGATTAGTCTCTTTGACTAAAGGTCCGACCTTCGTCCCCACTCACCTGCCGGAGGAGGAGGAGTCAGTCAGAGAGCTCATTTCATCTACTCCCATTGATTAAAGAATAGAAACACCTCCTCCTCTGTGAAACCATCCAACACGGCCTCAACTCCTAGCAGCCAATCACCTGCAGCCGCTCCACCCGGAGCCCCGCCCCCCAGTGTGTTCGGTCCTTTAAGAATCACGTGAACCTCCCACTTGTTGCTGCCCGGCACCCGTGACGTAGTGAACGCTACGCCTCCCACTTGACCGACTGATCATGTGATCTAAGGCGCTCACAGACAACCATTACATACAGTTATTGTTTATTAATATGATGAAGACTACCAGTCTCCTCCCGTGTCTCCGTAGGATGACTGACGTCAGCACACGTCCTAACGCCAGCGTCTCTCGCGAGTCCCTTCTTGTCAGGGTACACGTCCTGGATCCGTCCGAGCCGGAATGGCCCTCGCACCGCGTTTTGATCAGCAACCCAAACGATGTCACCGACCGCTACATTCCTTTGGATCCGGTGCCACTTTGGACGAACCAATAGGTTGGGTCCGGCAAGTTCACTCCACTTCTTCCAGAACGCATCCACACCGATCTGGATGGCTCTGAGACGGCGCCAGGGATGGGTGGATAGGTCACTTCCTCCTGTGCCTCCTTGCCTGCTTCTCCTGAGAAGTAGAGTATTTGGAGTCAGGTACTCTAGAGCAGCGGTTTTCAACCTTTTTTACGTCACGGCACACTTAAGACACAGAAAAAATCTCACGGCACGCCAACAACCGGAAATCCATCCCAAACATAGTTTCAGCATGAGCATAGTGTACTCTAAGTGTTCTATTTGTTGTGTTTTATTAAACTTAACATCATCCTAATGCCAAGATGGCACCGGCTTTATGCCCAGTACCTCTTAAGCCGGTTTATGCTTCTGCGTTTTCAGAGCGACCACACTTGACCTCTTCGGCCCCTTTGAAATCAAGGACGCTGTCAAGAAAAGAGCAGGGAAGAAGGTTTGGGGCGTAGTGTCCTGTTGGTGGCATCAAGGGCAGTTCATGTGGACCTCGTTGACGACCAATCGTCTGAGAGCTTTCTCCAAACTTGCTCTCGCTCTGTGGCACTGAGAGGCCAACCCAGAAAGTCGTGGTGACAACGCAAGGGGGTCTCGCGTGTCCGTTGTGTCCCTTTTCACACCTCCTCGCGTCCTCGCGTGTCGAGACATTTTCCTCCCGCAGCACCAGGCTGCGATCGGTCCGCTGACTACGTCCTTTACGGAGTCTCACATTCCCGCTTTCACAGCCCGATGCCGCCATTATTAAAAGGAAGAATGTTTATGAGAGAACGGATCAGATTTAAGAACTTTTGTCGGAGGAAATGCGTAAACATGAGCGCTTCTACGAGCCGTCATTGGCCGGTTTAGAAGCGGGTTGGATTCACGGAGGGAGATCGCCGCAGACGCCGGTTTGCCGGTCGAGAGGAACGAAGTCGTGGAGGAAAATACGGGACAAATGTGTCCTTGATGAAAAGCAGCAGTGTGGACGCACGGGGCAATAAAGTCTATGATGAATAAACAAACAAATAAATAAATAGACGTGACTCTCTTGGTCGTCTTCAACCAAACACGTGACTCCGCCTGTTGTTCTGGAGGTGAATCTGCAACACACGCAAGACTTTTAGAACCAGGAAGTGAAACGAGTGCGTCGACGCAACGACGCAGAAACATTTTTTAAATTGTCGCCTCAGCAAATCGGCCTATTAATGACGCTGCGTAGCGCCACCCACAGGCAGAGGGGAGTATTGAGCCTTCACACCACCAACAGCGCGACGACACAAACACACAAGTTGGCTCTTTTTTTTTCACCAATGAAGTGACAGTTTGTAAAAAATGTTGTGTCCGTACGCGTCGCGTCGCACAGTACTGATGCATTGTTGTTTTTACAGCTGCTGGAATGGAGACAAAGCGCTGGCTGATGACGAGGTGGAACTCTGGAGATCCGCCACCGTGGAGCTCACGTCGGGCGGAGGGGACGGCGTTGTTGGCGGGGTCTCGGGTGGATTGTACGGTCGCCACACGCACACGAGCCGCCTGCACAACAGACCTGCCTCGGAAAACACGGCGCCAGTGACGGTCGACGACCCCGAGGAGGCAAACGACAGTTTACTGAGCTGTAGTTTTTAAACCGCCGTTACCCAAGTGTGGGCAGATCCTCACTTTGTGTGTAGTTGTTGTTTGTGTGTTGTTAATAAAGCTTTTTCTTTGCATAAACATGTGGCAAATGTTCATTTTCTCTATAAATTCATTGATGTCCTGGATGGTATCCTAATAATAGTGTAGTAACCTACATATGATAACCATGAAATGAATATACAGCATAATATGAATATATAAATAAAATGAGGCGGGTGACCAATAGCGACAGATCTGCCAACCAATCATGAACAAGGAAACTCAAGCCTGGTCTGCCCACGTGTGGTTTTGCTGCCAATCACGAGTGATTTTATTTGTTAGTTGTGGTTTCCTCCAATAAGGAGTAAGGATATTCAAGCCGCTCCGCTCGGCCCCCCGCGGCTTCGCTGCATTCATATGCTAATTGGGGCCATTCGCACCTCCGCCAGCTCTCCACCTACGTCATGGTTCGTTTCCGACAATTTGTGGCACAGACAAACGCGACGTGCGCGGGTTGCAAATTGTCGGAAATTGACGGAAATTAGGGAGATTTCCGGGCGTTTACGGGGACGAAAATCTCACTTTTCATGCAATGCTTGCGCTCTCTCCTTGGTAGACAGAATAAAGTGGTCTGCCTCCCACTTTGAGGAGTCTCAGCCAGGTTTCTGCAGCCCGTCGAGTCCAGGCTTTGGAACCACACAGTTTGGACAGAGAACTGAAGCGTTGAGGTTCCACAAGGCGCACCAGTCCAATTGCCCAGGGTTTTTTCTGTTTGTCTGCCGCTGATGTTGCACCCGGGACATCTGGGGATGTCGGTTTGTTGACTCCATCGGCCTTGATCTCCGCCTTGATGTCAGGCCCGCTGGTTCCAGTTCTTTTCGACTGGGCCCTGGTGACCACTGCTGAGAAGGCTTTCCGCTGAAGTTTTCCCACACTTTCAGTAGCAGAGGGTCTCACTGGCCATCTGGCCCGGGAACTCGGCGCCTTGTTGCCACCTTGACCCTTCGTTAAGTTCCTCAGGAGTCGCACCTCTGGTGAGCATGTCAGCAATGTTTAGTCTGCCTTCAATCCACCTCCAATCTTCCACAGGTCCGGCTTTCTGAATCTCGCCGATTCGATTGGCGAAAAAGGTCTGGACGCCGTAGCTGTCTTTTTGGATGGCTGCCAGAATTGTTTGGCTGTCCACAAAGTGAATCCATTGGTCGCCTTTAATGCGGCAGTGCTTCTCCAAATACTTTTTTAGGCGGGTAGTGAAGACCACGCCACAGAGTTCCGCCTTGATCACATCTCCCCTTTGGTCGAGAGGGGTGAGTTTAGCCTTCGATTCTACCAACTTCATTTCAACTTTGTCTCGCGTTTCCCACCGCAGGTAGAGTACAGCTCCATAGGAGGATTCTGAAGCTCACAAGGGATCGAGTACTTCGGGACCCTTGTGAAGGAGATCGCTTAGACTTATGCCTCAGAACTCTTGGCTACTATTGCACACAATTCTCACCGGGGTTGAGGGGGCGTGAGGGTTCGGTGCAACCAGGTGGCTAATGTACATTTAGGTCCTTCCCAGTTGTTAATTTCCTCCCTTGTGAGTTTTGCAGCAGCCCCTCTTGAAACCATGTCATGTATTTGTTATTTGTGAGCAGCTTTCCACACGGGTTCCCTCTCCAGACGGTTCTCAGTATTTCTGAAGGTTGCCTCCACTGCCTCCCGGTTGTCTGGCAGCGTTTTGAGGTCTGTCTTCCAGGGATGAGCTGTGTCCCAGTGGGGAGAGTCGCTGTGCTTGTCCGCCAGCACGTATGTTCGGCACTCCTTTATCTTTCCCAGGTCCCTTCAGGGTCATTTCTTTTCCACCAGGGGGGCACCTACCACACATGCAGCCGCCACATTGAGGATTGCACGCTGCTCCGATGCTGTCCCGCCTGAACCACTCAAGGACTTTGTGAGCACAGTTTGCAGCCAGCTAGCAGGCTAGCAGGCTAGCAGGATAGCACTGAGGCTAGACAAAATGTCCGCTGTGTGGAGATTCTTTATGCTAGAATGCAAATGTATTAAAAAGAACCAACGATGGGGGAGAAAGACAGTCCCTTCCAGTACTGGTCCACTAACCCAGCAACCACGGCCGCTTTCCTCTCCCTGCTGCTGTACAGTTTCTGAGTGACTCTTCAACCAGGGGGGGAAGCGAAAGACTGTTCAGCACGGCAGCAAATACCGTGGATGAAAAAAGGAAGCGTCTAACTGCAGAGAGCAGAGATGCTCATATTCCTCAAGAAGAACCTGCCGATGTCAGATTTGTTGAACACTAACATCACTTCCTCAGAGTCAACTTTGACACATTCAAGTTGTGTTTTTCTTTTTTTGTTGTGTGTGTGTGTGTGTGTGTGTGTGTGTGTATGTGTGTGTGTGAATGAGTGAGTGAGACTGTGTGTAAGTGTGTAAGATGTTTAGTTATTTTATTGCACTTTTCTTCAGATATTTGACATGTTGTTCATGATACAAGAGTCAGTTTACTTGATTTGTGCTGTTATTTTTGTGAACGAGTGAGACTGTGTGTCAAGTGTGTGTGTGTGTGTGTGTGTGTGTAAGATGTTCACACTTGCACTTTTCATATTTCTACATTTTTAAGACTCAAGTATTTGACATTTATGAAATGAAATAAATATTGACATGACAATCAATCTGAAACCCTTACAGACTTTTTCTGTTAACAGGTTTCCTGTTTTTCAAACACAGCTCTGGTATCTGAATATTATCTGTATCGGCCGATATCCAGATTCAGGTATCGGGATCGAAGTGAAACAATGCGGTGCTTCCCTCGTTAGTACCGTTCCTCTGTCACTGTTTGCTTTGGTTATTGTGTGAAACCCTTTGAGTGACTCGTTGAGCCGCCTGCTTTCCCCTGCAGGGCAGCACTGGTCTCACCAGCAGGGGGCAGCAGCGGGTCAGTGGGCCTGACGGGCGCTGAAACACTAGTTTATACTTGTAATACTTGAATTACTTGTAGTACTTGTAGTACTTGAACAACTACTGATATTGACTGAGGGTCTTTTGAAATCCGAGTTACATTGAACTCACCAGGAGACTCCCTGTGGACACTGACCTCCACACCTTTAGGATCGGCATGAACACCTGTAGGAGCCGTGGTTGTGGAGTTCCCTGGTGGAGGCAGCAGACTGTCACTGGGGGGCCAGAGGGCCCCGTGGAGACCAGCGGCTCCTCAGCTCAGATGTTCTTTTTACCACCACACCACCTCTTTGATTAAATGCATTTGACTTTAACCTTTCGATCTGCGATGACCTTTGTCCGTCCGGCGCTTCTTCGTTTTGAACACAACAGTAACATGTGCGACGTGTGTTGTTCCGATTGTTTAAACGTTACACAAGTGTAGCCGCTAAACGCAAAATCAGACCAAAAAACGGTAGAATGGTCGCTGTGCCTTTGGATTCTTCCTTTTACCGTAAAACCATAAAACGAATTACGACTATCGGTCTTTGGTCAGCCAGTTGAGAGCAAAGAACGTAACGTTAGTTGTCCTGACGGAGCGGACGCGGAGTAACGGACGGTTTGAGGTCACCTGCAAGCGGAGAGAACCGGCCCAGCAGCCAACGCGTTTCTGTAACTCGACCTCGAGCTGAATGTGCAAATAAAACGAGCAGCGCCGTAAAAGCAGAGTGTTGATGAACGAAGGTCGGTCGCTGTTCTTCTGGTGAAGTGACATGTGGTCACAATGCAGGCAGACAGAGACACAGAGAGACAGACGTGCTGAAGGCAGTGAGGACAGGGACATGCTGTGGACGTGCACGTGGAATATAACGCAGCTTAGTGTTGCACACAGACGGAGGTTCTAAGTAGCTACGTAATCCTTAGACATCTTCAATCAGTGTGACAAATAAAGATGTCTGTTATTACCTCCTCAACGCTTCCAGTTTAAACGTCATGATGAATCACATTGTGAATCATTTCTCCTCATTGAAGGTTTGTTTGCATCTTACATGAAATGAACATAACCAGATTTATACACCAGTGTGAAAACGAACCCTAAACATGAAACACTTAATAATCTTTAATACAGTAAATAAAGGGTTTAATATAATTAGATACATGGTTTAACTACACGTATTCTGCCACCTGAGATGAGACGAGAACACGTTTACTCACTGAAGCAACAGCAATGAATATCAGAGACAACGTTCATTAAACTATGTTATATTATATTATTAGCGTTTGATCATTTCCAGAGGAGTTTCTGTTAGAACGCTGCAGCTTTTCCTCACACGGGATCATTTATCTCTCTAACGTTCTCCGGCCGTATGTCACCAACCTCACACGCTGACGTGAACTCACATCGGAGCAGATCTTGTGCATCGCGCCACGTTTCTTTGCAAATGGTGGTTTTCTTTGTAACGTCGGGGACGCAGAGCCCTTTGGCAAGGCAGCAGTTTGTAGAGCTGTGAGCAAAGTTCCCCTGTTTCCCGACACAAACCTCTTAGAACATCAGAGAGGAATCCCACAGGAATGCAGGTGACTGATGTAGAAATCATATATTATATATTGTGAGTTATGATACGTTCTGCTGCCGCCTCAGACGCTCAGCTGTCGTTATGCAGGGTTTCCACATGTGACCGGACGCATCATAGAGGGACACATGTTCCTGTTCCTGCACCGGCACTCGATGAAGGGGACTGTGGATAGAAAAGCCTTCCACACAGGAGGCCTCCACCTCGGTCAGAGCGGGTGGAGGAGGCCGTCTGCCTTCTCTCTGTTGGCTGAGCAGAACTCAATGTTTCTTTGTCTTTTAATGAGTATTTTAATGAGTATTTTAATGAGTATTTTAATGAGTGGAGGCTACAGCGTCACATGTTAAATGACTTCGACAGGAGACACTTAGACACATTTTTATTTTATACCGTCATGCACGCGCTGAACTCAAGGTGAACATACTCCCAGTCCATTGAACTAACGCAGATCAGCTGTTCTGGAACCGGATACTCAGAGGAAGTCAACAGGAGTTCAGGGATAGACTCAGAGTTTGTTGAACCTCCTTTCTGGAACACCCCCCAGAAGGTCCTCCTAAGGTGCTTGAGGAAGTCTTTGGGGCCTTTGAGAGGTGTGGCAAGACCTTGAGGAGGATCCTGAGGTGCTTGAAGGTCTTGTAGGTTCTCAGGGGCCAGAAGGAGTATGAAGTTATTCTGCTTTGTCTTGTTGAACCTGCTCAGGTGAGACCACACCTCCATGATGGTCCCATAAGGCGCCTTGATGAACCTGTAGTCTGCTCCTGGTAACTGATGACGCTCTTGCGGAACAGGAAGTGAAAGCAAAGAGACTCTTTAGCTTGAGGGCCTCGTTCCTCGTAGGTTCCTCCTCACTGAGTCAGGGTCACGTTCAGGACGACGTTAGATGAGTCAGCAGGTTTGTCTAAATCACCACAGCAACACGTCCACAAACCTGAACCTGCTCCAACGCAGCTTCATCTGAGCTGCTGGATCAGTTCTTCACTCCTCGTTATCAGTTAGATGAACGTTTCTCTGAGATCACATGATCCGTTATGACGTCACTTCCTGTACGAGCGCCATCGATGCTGAAGGCAGAGTCATCTACAAGAAGACCTTCTGGAGCAAAACGTTACGTGATGAACAACATCACAGGGTCATGGTGGTGCAGGAGGTAGAGAGGGTGTGCTGGGAACCGCAAGGTTGGTGGTTTGAGTCCCGGCTGTCCACCGTGTCTCAAGTCGAAGTGTCCCTGAGCAAGACACCGAACCCTAAATGCTCCCGTAAGAATGTAAAAAGACGTGAGATTAAAGTGTAACGTGAGTCGCTCAGCGTCTGATAAATGACCTGTGATGAGACACATAATGCAGCCGAGCGTCCACTGTCTCACACGCTGTCTCACAGGCTGTCCCATAGTGTCTCACATGCTGTCCCACAGACTGTCTCATAGTGTCTCACAGACTGTCTCTCAGATCAGGACAGCCGCTGCATGTCGGGCTCTTCGTAGAGTTTATTTTGCTCTCAAACTTCTGGATGTTTCAGTTAGAAACTCGTTGCTTGTTTTTAAGAGTTGAGATGATTCTTCTCACTGGATGAAGAAAGAAATATTATGTGATTGCTGATGAGACACTTAAAATGAACCTGTACTTTCCCAACACGTACACATTTAACTTTCAACCATCGTGGTCTTTTAGTTTTTGCTATAATTATTTTATTTAATTCATTTAAATTTCTATAATCAAAAATGACAAATTATCCTCAGAGGTCTTTACAGTTTGTACACATGTGACCTCCTCTGAGCAGAAACCCTCATCGGGACAGAACAAAGCCTTCGATGGGGAGAATAAAGGAACCTTTAGAGACACAGAGGACGATCCTCCTCGGGACGGACAGACAGCGATGGACAAACAGAATGAACAACGTGAAAGATAACACGTTACAACACGTTCAATTTTAAAAGACAACTAAAAAAATATTTCTT
>BMAF01002108.1:0-225579 GCA_014132575.2 Gasterosteus nipponicus | reverse complement strand
GTATGCTTCGTTCCGGTTACGTATTGCTATCCTGTTTTAAAAGCAACAGAGCTATCGCCTGTTGCATTGTGGGAGCTCTCTCCCCATTGATATGGGGGTGTTTGGCCCTTGTCTTTGCTGCAGCATTGCCTCTGGTGAACATCTACAACACGTTGGGCGTGGTTAGCCTCTACCACCCAGATGTACTCTGGCGAGCCCAGCTGAAGGAGGAGGTGGAGGGGCCGGGCAGCTTCACCTTCTTCGCCCCGAGCAACGAGGCCTGGGCCGCCCTGCCAACGGTCAGTACGAGCCCCCCCCTCCCCTCCCGTACCGGGTTCCTTCTGGTGTTTGGCCTACAGCGACCGGCCTCCACCAGCATCCGCTAACATGGGACACTTCCTGCTCATCTCACAAAGGAGACGGCAGCTTTGTGAACTCTCAGTGCTGTTTTCTGTCGTCATGACCCTCTGCTGTGTTGTTGTTGTGCTGCAGGAGATCCTGGACGCCCTGGTGAGCAATGTGAACATTGAGTTGCTGAACACTCTTCATTACCACATGGTGACCGGCCGGCTGACCTCTGAGGAGCTGAGGCACGGGTCCTCCTTCGTCTCCATGTACCAGGACTTCCACGTCCATATCCACCACTACAACAACGGGGTCAGTGAGCCTCAGAGCGACGCTTTGTATGATGTCACTCTGTGATGATGTCACCGTAGCACTCTGCACATCGATGAGGCGTAGATTTAACGGTCTCCCATTCGCCCCCTCAGATCGTGACAGTGAACTGCGCCCGGTTGATCAAACCTGACCAGCACGCCACCAACGGCATTGTGCATGTGGTGGATCGCGTCATCACCGCCATCTCCAACAACATGAACACGTTAATCGACGTGGACGACGACCTGGAGACGCTGCGCGTGAGTTTATTGATCGATTGATTGCTGAAGTAGCTTTTGAGCACTGACTCCTGAACTTTGTTTCTGTGACTCAGATGGCAATAGCCGCTGCCGGTCTGACCAATATACTGGAGAACGAGGGCCAGTACACCATCTTCGCCCCCACCAATGAGGCCTTCGAGAAGATTCCTGAGGAGACACTGAACCGGATCCTGGGAGACCCCGTGGCTCTGAGAGGTGACCATTTGATCACTGCCGATGGCCTTTATAGCCTTACATAGTAAACTTGAGGACCTCCATCCTGATGACAGTCAGCCTGTGTTCCCAGACCTGCTGAACTACCACATCCTGAAGCATATGCAGTGTGCCGAGTCAATTGTGTCGGGGACCCCAATGGAGACCCTGCAGGGCACCGTGCTGGAGGTCGGCTGTGATGGAGACCAGATGACCCTGAACGGCAGGGCCATCATCACCAAGAAAGACCATCTGGGAACCAACGGAGTCATCCACTACATCAATGAGCTGCTCATCCCAGACTCAGGTATTAGTACTGCCACTACTGCCGATACTACCACAACCGAGCACACTCTAATCAACCTGGACTCAGGTACTAGTACTCCCTTTACTGCTGATAATACTTGACCGAGGCACACGCTGATCAACCCGAACTGAGGTACTAGTACTACCACTACTGCACATATTGCAGAGAGTACTTACAACTACACAATAAGCAGTACAACACAATCTGCTTTAATAGTTGTGGTAGATGTGGTAGTAGCAGAAGTACTTGCTGTACTATTTAGTTATTTCACCTGTTCCTTTTTCAGCCAAAGTTCTGCTGGAGCTGGCAGATGGTTCATCTGTTGCCACAGCTACCAAGCTGTTTGTGGAAGCGGGTCTGTCCTCCCATCTGACTGGCTCCGAGGCTCTAACCATGCTGACCCCTCTGGACGACGCCTTCAATGGTAACGCTCCTGACCCTTTGACTTCCTGGAAAGTCTTTGATTTGTTAACTTTTCTTTCTCAACCAATCAGAAGGCTTGATTTCATCTACCCGTATTATATTACACTATATAGCCTCAGAAACCTATTTACTACCGTATTCAGAGATAATACATGTTATTCTCCCGGTATCCACTAGAGCATCACTACTGTATTATAGAGATAATACATGTTACTATAGGGGTAATAGATGTTATTATAGAGATAATATATGTGATATAGACATAATATGTGATATTATAGAGACGGTACATATTTTTATAGAGACAATAGTAGTAATTCATGTTATAATAGAGTTAATAATAGCGACGGTGGTGCATGGGGTAGAGAGGGTGCGCCGGGAACCACAAGGTTGGCGATTCGAACCCTGGCTGCTCCATGTCCAATGTCGAAGTGTCCCTGAGCAAGGCACCTAACCCCTAACTGCTCCCCGGGCAAAATGTAAAAACCATGGGTTAAAAAGGCAATGTAAGCTTTGGATGAAAGCGTCAGCTAAATGACGTGTAATGTAAGATAATACATGTTATTCTCCTGGGGTCCACTAGACCACTGTATTATATGGATGATACATGTTACTATAGAGGTAATACATACACCGTTACAGGAAGAGACACAACCATGACCCCCGACATGAAGAAGCTGATGACCGACCACATCCTGAAGGGGCAGCTGACCTCCAAGTCTCTGTATCACAACCAGGAGCTGGAGACGCTGGGAGGCATCAAGCTCAGAGTATTCGTCTACAGAAATGTAAGGACTCCCATTTCCTCACTAATGAGCTTGTAACTCTTCTAATTGGCCAATGGGGAATAAGGACACATACAATATACCCTATCAGGAGGCAGTGGGAGGGTGTTAGCATGCTGATGCTAGCAGTTAGCGCACAGGTCTGGAACCTAGCCAACACCAGCTCTTCAACCAATGTCTCAGTCCAGTTGTGTTGGTCCAGACATCTCCTCCGGGGGTTTTGTTGAACATCAGGTCTGCTCCACATCTGGATCCTACAGTTGGAGCCTTGTTGGAAATGGACAAACATCTGGATAAGGTTTCAGACTGTTCTCACCACAGAGTTCTAGTTCTGTGTCTGATGTTGGAACCAGAATCATCCTGTTTAATCTTCTTAATGAGATATTTTCCTGGAAAAGCAATGAAATACTTTCCCACATGAATGAAGACCGACTCACGTCCCTCCAGTCAGAGCAGCAGATATTTAGTCCAGCTGGGTCCTCCTCCTCTTCCTACCCAGCGAGGCGGCTTTATATTAATTACTTTACCAAACCGGCCTCCACATCAGTAGTTCTGAGCAGGATCCTTCAGATCAGAAACTGCTTCTGGGTCTTTTTATGTTTTTATGTTTTCAGCTACGAGGGCATGAAACTTTATTTTAATTTAGAAACAAAATTTCAGAAGGAGGAATTGTGGTGAGTGCAGGCTGAAGACTTTATGTGGCTCCATGTGATACATGTCCTGGTCCCCCAGTGGTTCCACGATTCTGGTCCCTCCTCTGTCCCACATGAATCAGGTCCTGGTCTCCTCTCTGGCTCCATGTGATACATGTCCTGGTCTCCTCAGTGGTTCCACATGATTCTGGTCCTGGTCTCCTCTGTGGTTCCACATGATTCAGGTCCTGGTCTCCTCTGTGGTTCCACATGATTCAGGTCCTGGTCTCCTCAGTGGTTCCACATGATTCTTGTCCTGGTCTCCTCAGTGGTTCCACATGATTCTGGTCCTGGTCTCCTCTGTGGTTCCACATGATTCAGGTCCTGGTCTCCTCTGTGGTTCCACATGATTCAGGTCCTGGGTTCCACATGATTTAGGTCTGGTCTCTGTGGTTCCACATGATTTAGGTCCTGGTCTCCTCTGTGGTTCCACATGATTCAGGTCCTGGTCTCCTCAGTGGTTCCACATGATTCTGGGGTCCTGGTCTGATTCTTGTCTGGTCTGTGGTTCCACATGATTCTCCTGGTCTCCTGGTCTCCCTCTCCCTGTGGTTCCACATGATTCTTGTCCTGGTCTCCTCTGTGGTTCCACATGATTCAGGTCCTGGTCTCCTCTGTGGTTCCACATGATTCAGGTCCTGGTCTCCTCTGTGGTTCCACATGATTCAGGTCCTGGTCTCTTCTGTGGTTCCACATGATTTAGGTCCTGGTCTCCTCTGTGGTTCCACATGATTCAGGTCCTGGTCTCCTCTGTGGTTCCACATGATTCAGGTCCTGGTCTCCTCTGTGGTTCCACATGATTCAGGTCCTGGTCTCCTCTGTGGTTCCACATGATGATTGGTCTCCTCAGTGGTTCCACATGGTCCTGGTCTCCTCTGTGGTTCCACATGATTCAGGTCCTGGTCTCCTCTGTGGTTCTCACATGATTTAGGTCCTGGTCCACATGATTTAGGTCCTGGTCTCCTCTGTGGTTCCACATGATTCAGGTCCTGGTCTCCTCAGTGGTCCTGGTCTCCTCTGTGGTTCCACATGATTGTCCTGTCCTGTGGTTCCACATGATTCCTCTGTGGTTCCACATTATTCTGGTCCTGGTCTCCTCAGTGGTTCCACATGATTCTTGTCCTGGTCTCCTCTGTGGTTCCACATGATTGGTCTCCTCTGTGGTTCCACATGATTCTGTCCTGGTCTCCTCAGTGGTTCCACATGATTCTCCTGGTCTGGTCCTCAGTGGTTCCCTCTGTGGTTCCACATGATTCAGGTCCTGGTCTCCTCAGTGGTTCCACATGATTGTTGTCCTGGTCTCCTCTGTGGTTCCACATGATTCCAGGTCTGGTCTCAGTGGTTCCACATGATTCTTGTCCTGGTCTGTGGTTCCACATGATTCAGGTCCTGGTCTCCTCTGTGGTTCCACATGATTCAGGTCCTGGTCTCCTCTGTGGTTCCACATGATTCGGGTCCTGGTCTCGTGGGGGGCTCACATTTCAGCTCAGTAATGAACTCTGCAGACCACCAGAAGTTTCCTGCTTCCCGCAACAGCGAAATCATTCCAGAAACCGAGTGTCTGTTTATAAATGTTTCTGTTTGTTTATGTGTATGTGTGTGTGCGTCTGTGTTTATAAGTGTGCGTTTGTGTTTATAAATGTGTGTGTGTGTGTGTGTTTATAAGTGTGTGTGTGTGTGTGTGTTTATAAGTGTGTGTGTGTGTGAGAGAAAGGATCTGACCTGAAGTAGTGGAGAGACCCAGAGAGACGAAGTTCTCTGCTGCTTCAGACACTCTTATTATAACGCATAGATGTGTGTATAATATCTCTCTCTTTCTCTCTCTATCTGTATATTTATAGATATAGGTCTATATACCTATATCTATATAGATATAGATATATATGCATATTCATATATATATATATAAACTATATATAGTTATATACATATAGTTGTATATAACTATATATACTACTATATGTATATAACTGCATATATAAAACTATATATATGAATTAAATCATGTGATGTATTTACATGTCTGCAGAACCTCTGCATAGAGAACGCCTGCATAGCGGCCCACGATAAGACAGGCCGGTACGCCTCCATGTTCACGGTGGACAAAGTGCTCGCCCCCCCGATGGGGACCGTCATGGACGTTCTGAAGTCAGAGGGCCGCTTCAGGTGAGAATGTTTGAAACAGACTCTGGATCAGAAAATACACCCTCCTCTTGATACTAGGAGCTGTTGACTTCATAGTCATCCAACAACAGTTTTTATGAACCATTAATTCATCTGGATCGGACAGGGCAAACTGTTCTGGGATCAGTGCTGAGGTCACTACCGCTCAGAACTGCTTACATCACAGGAAGTGACGCCATGATCCGCCCCCGTTTCAGTGTCCTGGTGGGGGCCGTGCAGACCGCCGGGATGACGGAGCTGCTCAACCAGCAGGGGGCACTGACCCTCTTCGCTCCGACCAACGAGGCCTTCAACGCGCTGCCCCGCGCCGACCTCAACCGGCTGATGCGTAAGTAACGAAAGACGGCCGCCGCTCCCAAGAGGTATCGTCCTCACGGGTCTCCTCCTAAGGAAGACTCCTCTGCATGAGGTCTCCTTGTTTGGTCCGGGCGCTTTGTTGAGGTGACTCACTGGAGGGTCTGAGCTTATGAAGAGTCATTGCACATTGCTTCAGACGTCCTGCCAGACCGAGGAATGAAATCACGATGCTGAGAATATCCAGTTAAAAGAGATGATGTCATCGCATTGTGTCTTCCTGTTCCTTCGTCTTCCTTTGTTTTTATAACAGATATGTTGTAGCGCATGTTTTTAATCTATATTTATATTTCTGGGCAGTTTAGAGATATTAGTCAATACAACTTTATTGATAGTTGTACGTATTTATTTTATTGGTGTGCGTGTGTCCAGGTGACCCTCAGCAGCTGTCTACTCTGCTCAGGCTTCACCTGCGTGAAGGCATCCTGGTCAGCGGAGGAGTTGGATCCCACACTAGAGTGCAACCTCTCCAGGGAGAGAAGCTGGAGCTGGGCGTGGTGCGTCCCCCACGTCCCCACGTCCCCACGCCCCAAGTCCCCACGTCCCCAAGTCCCCACGTCCCCAAGTCCCCCCGTCCCCCCGTCCCCACGTCCCCAAGTCCCCAAGTCCCCACGTCCCCACGTCCCCACACCCCACGTCCCCGTCCCCCGTCCCCCGTCCCCACGTCCCACGTCCCACGCCCCCACGTCCCCCCCCCCACGCCCCCAAGTCCCCACGTCCCCCTGTCCCCAAGTCCCCACGTCCCCCTGTCCCCAAGTCCCCCACGCCCTCTCGGGAGAGCTCCCTGGGCCCACGTCCCCCACGCCCCCAAGTCCCCAAGTCCCCACGTCCCCAAGTCCCCACGCCCCCACGTCCCCACGTCCCCACGTCCCCACGCCCCCAAGTCCCCACGTGCCCCCTCTCCCCCACGCCCCTGGTCCCCACGCCCCCACGTCCCCAAGTCCCCACGTCCCCAAGTCCCCACGCCCCTGTCCCCACGTCCCCACGTCCCCAAGTCCCCAAGTCCCTAAGTCCCCGTCCCCAACCTCCCCCCAAGCCCCCAAGCTGGGCGTGTCCCCACGTCCCCCACGTCCCCCTGTCCCCAAGTCCCCCCGTCCCCAAGTCCCCACGCCCCCAAGTCCCCCCGTCCCCAAGTCCCTAGAGTGCAACCTCTCCCAGGGAGAGCTGGAGCTGGGCGTGGTGCGTCCCCCACGTCCCCAAGTCCCCACGTCCCCAAGTCCCCACGCCCCCATGTCCCCCCGTCCCCACGTCCCCCCCCGTCCCCCCCAAGAGTGCAACCTCTCCAGGGAGAGAAGCTGGAGCTGGGCGTGGTGCGTCCCCCACGTCCCCAAGTCCCCACGTCCCCAAGTCCCCCCGTCCCCACGTCCCCCCGTCCCCAAGCCCCCCGTCCCCACCCCCAAGTCCCCACGTCCCCCGTCCCCAAGTCCCCTGTCCCCGTCCCCCACGCCCCCTGTCCCCAAGTCCCCACGCCCCCAAGTCCCCCTGTCCCCACGTCCCCCCCCCCAAGCCCCCACGTCCCCCCCGTCCCCACGCCCCAAGTCCCCACGCCCCCCCCACGTCCCCACGTCCCCACGCCCCACGTCCCCACGTCCCCACGCCCGTCCTTATTCAGAGCTGATCAGTTCAATAACAGCTCTTTCCTCTGTGTGTTACAGCGTAACTACACGGTGTACGTCAACAAGGTCCCGCTGGCCCACGCAGACCTGATGGCAACCAACGGCGTCGTGCACGCAGTGGACGCCATCATCAAACCTCTGCGTGAGTCGCTACGCAAGTCTTACGGCTGTGACATCGCGCGGAGCGCGTAACATCACGCCACCCCTGACATACCTCTCTTGTTCTCTGCAGCTCTGAAGGTGGACCGAGAACAGAATGATGGACCTGCGACGGCCTTCAGACCGGTGGCCTCCTCCAGGGTGAGAGACCACTGATGAATGAGGTCATGATGGGGGAGGAGTCTACTTCAGCTGAGTTGCATGACCTATCAGTGAGCACAGATGATGGTAATATAAAATGACTGTAATAATTCTGCTGACCTTCACCCCGTCTCACAGGTCGACACCAAGAGCTTCAGGAACAGTGAGTTCTTCTTCTTCTCTGGTCTTCATCAGAACCCGTAAAGTTTCTAACTCTCTGTCTCTGTGTCTCCAGATGTGATGTTCCAGAAGGTCGTCCGCAGTCGCTCCAGCAGGACGATGACCCAGTAGAACTTAGCAGAACCTCTGACGAACCAGTAGAACCCAGGATAACCTCTGACAAACCAATAGAACCCAGCAGAACCTCTGAGGAACAAGTAGAACTCAGCAGAACCTCGGAGCAAGAATTAGAACTAAACACACCCTCTGAGGAACAAGGTGGAACCCAGCAGAACCTCTGAGGATCAAGTAGAACTAAACACAACCTGTTAGGAACAAGTAGAACCCAGGGGAACTTCTGAGGAACCAATTGAACCCAGCACAACCTCTGAGGATCCAGAGTGGATCCCACAACCAAAGTTCTTGAACACAGCTTGTTCATTTTTTTCATTAATTTAGTCAAAACATGTTTATAACCGCTGATTAATGATTATTGGATCGTGAACTCTGGAATGTGAGAAGATAGAAACAAAGACGAGAGTTTTGTTTCATTGCTGTTGTTATTAATGTTAACTTTTATAACAAAAAGCAGATCCGAGAGACACAAGGTGATCAATCACAGTGATCAGTCACAGTGATCAGTCACAGTGATCGGTTACAGTGATCGGTTACAGTGATCAGTCACAGTGATCAGTTACAGTGATCAGTCACAGTGATCAGTCACAGTGATCAGTCACAGTGATCGGTCACAGTGATCAGTCACAGTGATCAGTCACAGTGATCAGTCACAGTGATCAGTCACAGTGATCAGTCACAGTGATCAGTCACAGTGATCAGTCACAGTGATCAGTCACAGTGATCAGTCACAGTGATCAGTCACAGTGATCGGTTACAGTGATCAGTCACAGTGATCGGTTACAGTGATCAGTCACAGTGATCAGTCACAGTGATCGGTTACAGTGATCGGTCACAGTGATCGGTCAGTCACAGTGATCAGTCACAGTGATCAGTCACAGTGATCGGTTACAGTGATCAGTCACAGTGATCGGTTACAGTGATCAGTCACAGTGATCGGTTACAGTGATCAGTCACAGTGATCGGTTACAGTGATCAATCAGTGATCAGTCACAGTGATCAGTCACAGTGATCGGTTACAGTGATCGGTTACAGTGATCAGTCACAGTGATCGGTTACAGTGATCAGTCACAGTGATCAGTCACAGTCACAGTGATCGGTTACAGTGATCAGTCACAGTGATCACAGTCACAGTGATCAGTCACAGTGATCAGTCACAGTGATCAGTCACAGTGATCAGTCACAGTGATCAGTCACAGTGATCGGTTACAGTGATCAGTCACAGTGATCAGTCACAGTGATCGGTTACAGTGATCGGTCACAGTGATCGGTTACAGTGATCAATCAGCATGATCAGTTACAGTGATCAATCACAATGATCAAAACAATGATTTCTTCCCATCACATTAAAAGGTCAAAGGTCACTCGGCTGAAAGCCACTGATCGTTATTATAACTGATCAATACTCGTTAATCACTGTGAGAGGTTCTCGGGGGGATTTATTCACATTGTGAAATAAAGTTTCTTGTGTTAACTTGTTTTTTGAATAAAGGGAGACCTTCAAAGAGACATTTGTCTTTGTGTATTTAATCCAGACCAGAGTCTCTATAGAAAGACAATCAATACAGAATGTAGAGCATTATTATGGGATGTCTAATCACTTCGGCAGAACAGGATTCATGTGATACTTTTCCTCTACACTTTTCTTTTACTGTAAAAATAAAATCGTCACATCTTAAAAACAAAGTTTGAACTTTTACATAAACCATTCCCGTGTTGTTGGTTGTTATGTACTGTTTGTCATGTTGTCCTGTAGCATGCCAGCAGGCCAGAGCTCAAACCAACAAACACATTTTTAGGATCTCTCTCTAAAATAAAAACGATGATCCAAAAATGGAAACTCCCATGGGCTCACACCTGTGGGGGGACCCGATGGGGTCGGGTGGGGGGGAGGAGCCGGAGCTTGTGCGGGAGGTGGAGCGTTACCAGTTGGATCTGGTGGGGTTCACCTCTACGCACAGCCTCGGCTCTGGAACCACACTCCTGGATAGGAGATGGACTCTTTCTACTCCGGAGGGGCCCATGGTGTGAGGCGCCAGGCGGGTGTGGGGATACTCATTAGTCCCCGGCTGAGTGCTGCTACATTGGAGTTTACCCCAGTGGACAAAAGGGTCGCCTCCCTACGCCTTCGGGTGGTGGGGAGGAAACTGACTGTTGTCACCAAACAGCTGTTCAGAGTATTCAGCCTTTTTGGAGACCCTGAATGGAGTCCTGCCTGCATGGGGCTCCAGTAGGGGGACTCTAAGACTACTGGGACCTACTGGGAGACTTCAATGTGCACGTCGGCGATGATAACTGGAGAGGCGTGATTGGGAGGAACGGCCTCCCTGATCTGAACCCGAGCGGTCGTTTGTTATTGTACATCTGTGCCAGTCATGGATTGTCCATGAAAAACACCATGTTCGAACATAAGGAGGTTCATAAGTGTACGTGGTACCACAGCACTCCGCCGCATGTTTTGGACACTTGGGTAAAGACAGGGGAAGAGCTGTCAACTGATCACCATCTAGTGGTGGGCTGGGTCAGAGGATGGGGGAAGACTCAGGACAGACCTTGTAAACCCAAGTGCGCGTGAATGTCTAGAGGAGTTTTCCAAAAGATTTTCAACTCACACCTCCAGCGGAAGTTCTCTCATATTCCTGTGAAGGTAGGGGACATCAGGTGTATCAAGGGGCGGTAACCTTCGAACCCCTTGGTGGACACCGGTGGTCAGGGAAGCTGTCCGACTGAAGAAGGAGGCCTTGTGGGTTATGATATCTGATGGGACGCGTCAGCTGCAGGGCGGCAGCCTCTGCCGTGAAGGAGGCGAAGCAGCAAGTGCGAGTTGAGTTCGGAGTAATTATGGAGAAGGACTTTCGCTTGGCCGTTGTGACAAAAAGAGAGCTGAGCCGGAAGGAAAAGCTCTCAATCTACTGGTCAATCTTCGTTCCTCCCCTCACCTATGGTCATGAAGGATGGGTCATGACCGAAAAGAATTAGGTCACGGTACAAGTGGCTGAAATGAGAGTGGCTGGGGTCTCCCTCAGAGGTAGGGTGAGAAGCTCAGCCTCCTTTGCGTTGAAGGGAGCCAGTTGCCAGCCCCGGGGAAGACCCAGGACTAGTTGGCGAGATTATATCTCTGCACTGGTCTGCGAACGCCTTCGTATCCCCCAGTCAGAGCTGGTAGATGTGGGAAAGGGAAGTTTGGTGTCCCCTGCTGGAGCTGTTTCCCCCGCGACCCGACCCTGGATAAGTGAATGAAGATGGATGAATGGAAAAAATGGAAAGACTCAACAACCTACCAAGAGAAGGCCATCCCCCAAACGGACCAGGAGGAGATGAATTAGAGAAGCAACCAAGAGGCTCATGGGAACTCTGGAGGAGCTACAAATATCCACAGCTGAGGTGGACAATCTGTCCACAGGATAACTCTTATCGTGTCCTCTACTAATCTGTCCTTTATGGAAGAGTGGCAGAAAGAACAACGCTGTTGAGAGTAAACCAGAAAAAATCCTGTTTGGGGAGACATAGCAAGTGTGGAAGAAGGTGCTCGCTCAGAGGAGACCAGAATGGAACTTCTCTGTCTTGATGCAAAACGCTGTGTGGAGGAAAGCCAACACCACCATTACCCTGAGCACACCACCCCAACAGGAGAACATGATGGTGTAGTTTCATGCTTCTCTTCTGCAGCTACAGGAAACTCGTTAATGATAATTAATGTTTGAATTAGAATAATTAAGGCCTTCATTATTTTAATGCAAACTATAATTACTCTACCCATACATATAGTTATATAATGTTATGTAGGTATATATCGATATTTTGTGACACTTCACCAAATAAAAATCATAACCTATATATTAAATACTGCAAATGTTAAATTACATTTTTGTTTAACTAGATAACTAAGCACTTTTACATTCAAGATTTGATGAATTACTCAACTAAAACTCACAATAGGTACGTTGACATTTTGCTTTAATCTGAACTTAAAACGTTATTTTCTTTATGATGTTAAAGTTTTTAACGAAAACAAAGCGCCCAGAGCAGCAGGTGTTTTACTCCCTCCGTCCGGCAGGGAACGCTGCAGGCGGACCTTCCTGCTTCCGGTGTGTCACATTTACACTTGTCCGTCACCACCAGCAACAAAACCACACGTGAACGACACTGCGGCGCGATGTCCTCCGCGTTAAGAGACCGAACCGGGGAGGTTCTGTTACCGGGGGATGAGTTCTCCTTTGACACCGACGACACCATCTCTTTGACGGGCCCCGTCAAACCAGAGAAGGTGGTGTGTGGACCGGGTCTGAGGCGGAGCGGGGACCGGCTGCTGGTGTGTAAAAGCGGCGTCCTACGGCACAAGCCGCCGAACATGTTCTGGATGGATTCCCAGCAGAGGAGGGTGAGTTAAGCGTTTCCCTGTCGCGTTACAAGGTGACGGACTGAATTAGAATCATAACGGGTCGATGGCGACTGCGGCTTAAAGGCGACGCCATCAAGCCGCGCTGTGCGCCGTTACGGTAGAACCTGATGGACCAAAACCGCGCCAGAACAGCGAGCGGTGCGAATCCCCAAATCCGGCCCGCGGGGCGTCCAGTGCGGTCGCTTCTGCTTCTTTTACACCGATTTGTTCCCCCGTATCGTCTGTGCTGCCACCAGCGGCTCGACAGACTTTGCAATAAATCAGACACCGCTCCTCTCTTGGGCACAAGTTGTGCTCTTTTCCGTGTTTACATGTAGCAACAGAGTTGCTTCTTGTTGTGAGCTGTACCCAGCATGCAGTTCGGCGGGGTAATATTTATAAATTGTACAATTATTAGTGTTACAAATGGTTTTGTGTCACAAGCTGTTGTGTCGTGGTGTTTTACCCTGTTAAGGAGTGTTATTGTGTTATTCTTTGTTGTTATGAAGTTAAAACCATGACTCACTCTCAACACACAAGACAAGTAGCTCCGAGCGCTTCTTGATGACGTGTAGAAATGCATTTTGTGACACCCTATGAACGGTACTAAATGACATAATGTGGTCTCATCTCCTCCTGTAGTTGTTGTGGAAATTCCACAAATACCCGTCGTGTTTGGGTTCATGACCTCATCCTTAGTCGCACACAGCTCGGTGGATTTCAATGACTCGTCTGGCTGACCAGCAGCCTGTTGGATGACCTGTGGCTCGGATCGGTGCGTCTCTCGGTTGAACTGCCGTTCAGTCTCAGCTGCCTGTCTGGCTCCGGTGAGCGGCTGTTACAATACACATAACGTGTATTTGCAGCAGGACTGCAGTGATGACGAGCGGGGCATCTCAACGCCGGTTGACTTTTGCAAGACAGCGTCGGGCGGATTTTTTGCCACGGTTGAAATATTTTTATTCCATTCGCTTCTTCGTGTTTTTCGGGCCGCCTCATTTGCTTCGCGTTTGGCGTGAACGTACCATAAAGGAGATAAAGGAGTGTGTTCGGATGTTTGAGCGGTGCTTATGGGAGTCAATTCTGTCTCTGTGTCCTCAGTATGTTCCAGCTAAAGGTGAAACCATCATCGGCATCGTGACCGTAAAGTCAGGAGATGTCTTCAAGGTGGACTTTGGAGGAAGTGAGCAGGCGTCTCTGTCCTACCTGGCTTTTGAGGGAGCAACTAAGAGGAACCGACCCAACGTGCAGGTGAGACACAACCTGTGTCTCAATTCACTCGGCTACATCCTTGTAGCCTTCAGCTGCCTTCGCGGCTGGAAGCATCGCTCCTCCCGCATAGGCTGAACTGAGCGGAACTGATTTAATTTAATTTAGGAAGATGTGCTTCACCTCAGAAGCATGATACATTTGAGGCTGAGAGAAGAACTTTGGTTATTTTCATTTTTTTATTAATTATTAAATTAAGTCAGTTAGGCCACATACTTTCAGCTAAAAGTAATATTGCAATCTCAAGGCCGAGGAGATTCCATCAACACTGTCAATAAAAACTGCAACAACAGCAAACATGTATTAACTTGTATGCAGGGACTTTTTATTGGGTGTCAGGTTTGGGGGGGAGCGAGGCTCTTTAGTCCCAGCGCAACTCAAAAGGAGCAAGGCAGTGAAAATGCTGCACTCTGTGGAGGGCTGTTTCACACTCGGTAAAAGGGGTTCTGTTTTAAATGATCTTTGTGGTATTTTGACCAAAGTATTTCATTAAGATCCCAAAGAACCACATCAACTTGTGGTACAATGGGCACATGATGGTCCTTAAGATATTACAGGATGTGTCCACGCCACAGCAGCTGAATGTCACCACACACATGGTTCTCCTCCAGCGTGATGCTGCTGCCTCCTGCTCCATAAACACAACCAAATGTAAAGTTAGTTAGTAATCACACAACAAAACGAAAGGAGCAAAGCAAGTTCAGTTTCTGACTTAAAGACATATTTTGTGTCCATAACTTGTTTACCTGAGCTCACTTTGATCTATTTCTGTTCATAATATGAAGTATAAACTACATATAAAACCAACCTCCAAAGTGTAAAAGTGAAGGTTTAATAACTACAGACAAGCTCCTGGTAACGTGAGCAATGTGTAATTCTTTGTTAGTTTAAATACATTTTCTCCCTTTTTCATGTATACAGAGATTTCACAAAATGTTTGGTCATAGAAATGTTCTTACCCCTCCCTCCTTGTGTTACCTGTGCAGGTGGGCGACCTGGTGTTCTCTCAGTTCCTCTTAGCCAATCAAGACATGGAGCCTGAGCTGGTGTGTGTGGACAGCTCAGGACGGGCCAATGGGATGGGAGTATTTGGAGGAGGAGGTCTGCTCTTCACGGTTTCTCTGGGACTTGTCAGAAGGTACACCTCCGCAGATGTTTGTGTGAATAGTAGTGCTGTCCTGAGACACCCCCCTCACCTGGCTCCCCCCCCACTCCCAGACTGCTGACCCCCCACAGCGAGATCCTGTCAGACCTGAAGCAGCTGTTCCCCTGTGAGCTGGTGATGGGAATGAACGGCCGTCTGTGGGTGAAGTCCTGCAGCCTCCAGCAGACCCTCATCATCTCCAACCTGCTGCAGAGCTGCGACACCATGACGGCCCAGCAGAGACGGGAGCTGTTCAGGAGGGTGGCCCAGGGGGCGCTGTAAGACCACCTGCTGCACCTGAACCAGCAGAGGGGGGGCACACTGTCGACCACATGAGACCTCGGGTGCTCCTGCACCAGGTGTGCTGGATCAGAGGGAGACGAGCTCCAGCTGCTGGGACAACCCGGATCTTCAAGTCTTACAACCCTGAGATTTACTTTAGGATGAACATCTTTGTGATGATATGACAACATCAGGATGTTATATGTTTACTGGTTTTGAAGTATGAAGTACAGTAAAGTCTATTTTGTGACCACATTCTTCTAGTCTTTGAAAACTCGTGTCCAAGAAATGATGATTATTACAAAGAAAGGTTGTGACGTTGAGCTTCCTACATTTTGTGGAGCACTGTCCTTTGGTACAAGATGACCTGAAAATAAATGTACTATATAAATAGATGCATGTGTGTGTGTGTGTGTGTGTGTATATATTGATTATACTATATACACAACAACGTTTCACTTAACTGTTTCTATTTTCCTGCTTTAACTTTTAATGCTGTTGATCATTAGTTAATAAAACCAATGCTTTTTTCCAGTAAAACATTTATTTCAAATAGATTTAAGGAAAAATAGATTATTGTTTTCTTTATATTACTTTTTATACATAACTTTGTATTCATTTAGAAAAAAACATGTCAGATGGTCACACAAGGATTCTGGCTGAAAACCACTGAACTAAATGTGAAAGACGAGACAGACAGACGGGCGGGGAGGACTCTAGTAACCATGGGCAACACCATCAGAACTTTGGCAACACTTCAGACACCGTGATGATGTCACGGGAGGGGGCGGAGCCCGCAGGCATCACATGACATGTTTCTGGATACCCGGCGTGAACTCCTTGGCGTTAGGGTTCAGACTGCTTTTCATCTGGAGGACAGAAGGACAGCAGTGAGGCTTGTGTCCAACGTTTCCCATGTCCTCTGTCTCCACACCAGCTGAACTCACCACAAGCTCCTGGAGCTGCGGGAGGTCTCTGGAGGGGATGAACCACTCCCACTGCTCCTCTTCCTCCAGCATCTCCTGGAAGCATCGCTCCATGAACTCCTCCTCCCAGAGCTGCTCCTCCACCTGAGACACACCGTGCAAACAATTCTGTAGACATTAGAACATGTTTACGAGACAGAGCAGCCGTAATATCCTCCGTGGACACGGATGGACATGTTTCCCCTCTGAGGACATATAGCCGTCTAACACAGATGTGTGTATCCTCTAAGGACACATGTACCTGTCTGTCCTATGGGGACACTGACCTGCCGGTTGAACTCCTCCTCGTTCTCCATCCACATGTACTCAGCGAACGGGTCATCCTCGGGGACGCGGTTCAGAACCAGCTCCGTGTTGATGGTAGTGGTCTCGCTGCTGAGTCTCGGGTCCCTCATGTCTCTGCTCTCGGACGTGCGCCACAAGGACACGGTGAGACCCGCCGAGCACCTGCTCCGGTCCGTCTGGGTCGCTGTTATGGCCGCTGACAGACCGACCTTTAGTGGCCGTTGAGACACCGGAAACGGAGTTAAGACACAGAGACGCGCCCGGATACGTTCCGCCAGAGGGACTGAACAGCACGAGCCGCTGAAGCCGCGGGAGTAGCTCACAACCCGGATCGATCCACGGAACTCCGACGGCAGCTTCTCCTCACCGTAATGGCTGCTTCTTGTTTGTTTACATTGGTGACGTCAGGTCGTGCTCGCTCATGAGTGGACGAACCGCACTGCTGCCTTCACGTGCCCGCCGGGCCCGTTGAAACCAAGCGGTCCGAAAGTCGGGTAGTGGGGTCCGTCACTTAAGTTACATACTGTCGCTCTGTTTCTCTCTCTATATATTAATGTAATATATAACGTTAGTATATTCTTCAGTATGGAGACGCGGTGTAGCACACATCTGGAACGGCAGTCGGCAGCATACGTCATTTCATCGGTTCGAGGTGCGCAGTGAACCAAATAAGACAGAAGAAGAAGAAAACATCGCGATACTTCAGTCTTCACGTTGGGTACTTTGGCTAGCTCAGCTAGCTATCACCTACGCATCCGATTTAGGTAACGTAAGTTCCCATTCACTAATTCACGCGATTATATGAACACCATTAGAAAGCTTTATGGAAGACAAACATGCATGGAACTATAAACCCGTTTAGCCAGCGGCTAGCAGTGGATTTATGCTTAAGCTATTCACGGCTCAAGTCATCGAACATTAATTAGTTGGCGTTAATACTAGGCTGGATGCTAAAGCTAGCTTCGTGTGTGCGGTATTGTTACATTCACCTAACTTAATGTCACACGCTAGTGCGATTAAAGCGTTAATCGGTGGTTAAAGTCTTTCGGCTTCTTCGGTTTAAACTCGTGGTGCAGTAACCGCATGCTAGCACCATTAGCGTAGCTGCTAGCACAGCGTTGTCCTCCATGCAATTTAGTGAAGAACCGTTACAAAGTAACGTTACATTTACGTTAAGTGCTTTACTTCCGTTTACAATCGAGGTCCTCTTACATGACTTGATTATATAACATGTTTATGTCCTTCCTGTACAGTGAAAACCACGTGTCAGAAGTGTTTACTTTGAAGTATTCAATTATATTACAGTTCTTCTAATTCCTAACTAGCAGGAAGACACTTGTCTCAACCGAGGAAACGTTTGTGTATGTTCTCCTTAAACACTGTCTGCCCAGTACTGTACACAGCGTGGATCGGTTACTATAGTAGGACTCTACTGTAATAATCTGCAGGGATCAGATACTTGTGGTTGTACTACAATATCTGCTACCTGCGTGTCTGAGAATCTTTTAGCGGACAGAGGTTTTTAACAAAAAAAGCATAAACATGACAAAAGTATCGTTGTTGTCACAACATCCAACTAAATAGATACGTTAAATCAGTCGTTGTTTTTAGAGACACGTGGTTCTCACAGGATGGAGCCCGATGGTGCTTTGATGTACTTGATGTGTTACTTGAGTGGAGGATCTACTTCTTCAGCCGCTGATCTCTACTCTTCTCTCTACTCGTTGACATTTGAAAGGAAATGATTCAGATGGAAGATGATTTTAATTACATCTGTCAGAGCTCCTCCTTGTTCAGTGAGGAGATCTCCTTCGTCTCCTCCTCCGGTCGCTCTTCACAGCTTGTTGTGTCTCCTTTCCTAGCCTCCTTTAATACATCCTCGTGTCCACCTCCTCTGGCTCCTGTGTTCTTATCGGAGGCCACGCCTCCTCCTCCTCGTTGTGTTTCTGCAGACGTCCACAGAAGAGGACTTCCCTTTGGCGCTCCAGACGTTCACTGATATTAACCCCCTCCCCCGTCCTTCAGACTCTTTTCTTAATCGCTTGTGAAGGAGCTGTCCGTCATGTCTCAGAAGTCTCAGTCTGACGGGGGTCAAAAACACTTCGCCGTGGGCCGCGGGCTCCTCGCTGCCGCCGAGACCTTGAACTTCAGCATGAGCGAGCAGCGGTCCGGCAGGCAGATGGGGGCCGGGGCCTCGGGCGTGGGGGTGGGCAGCGGCATGGACAACCAGGACGGGGGCTCCCAGATTCCGCGGCGTGGTGGTGGTAACCACATCGGCAACACCATGAAGCTGTTTGCCAGTCTGGGCCTGTCGCCCTCCGACCTGGACGCTCTGGCTGAGATCCCAGAAGAAGACATCAGCGTGGAGACCCTGCCGCACATCCTCATGCAGCTCAAGAGCCGTAAGGGGGACGCCTCGGAGCGGCGGGGGGCCGCGGCCGTGTCCTCAGACGGCGGGTACCGAGGAGGACGCGACAGCTGGGACGGCGGGAACACGGAGAGGATGGGCGGTCCTTCTCTGGGGCCCGGCTCGGCCCGGGTCCAGACTTCTGCGGACTTTGGCTACAGTTCGCTGCAGGACGGCGTCCCCAGCCGCGGCTACGGCTTGAGTTACGGCAGCGGGGGGGGCAGCAGAGAACGTCCGTACTCGGAGCTTTCCCGCCACGACTCCTACAGCGGGGTCGGCATCGGGCCGTCGGCCTCCGACCCCAACTTTAGGCAGAGGAGGATGGGCTCCCCGTCCAACGGGAAGGTCCAAGACTTCTTGGGGGTCATGCCCCCCATGTTCCCCCACGTGTGCTCTCTTTGTGACTTTGACGTTCATTCCAACATGGTGAGTACACCAGCTTCCCGTCTTCTTCTTCTGGTGACCCCACAGCATGTCTTCTGTTTCTTTATAGTGGTGCAGAAGTTCTCTCCTGGTCATCTGTTCCTCCTCCATCTAGAGTATTCACACATAACAGGCAGGCTTAGTCCGGAGGGCGTGTCCATCCCGGACCAATCAGCAGCTCTGTACACGATGACATTGTTACTTTCATGGGATTCATAGTATTCTGGTTGAATCTGATCTTTCATTCTCCTCACCCGGAGATGAAAACACATTACAGTCCTCTGCTCATGTTATCAATAATAACAGGAGCTCCTAACATTATCAATACGGATCAGTCTTGATATGAAATGTTCTTTGTTACGAGGCGTCGGCGTGAAAGTAAGAAGATGTCGAGGCTCTGATGTTTAACTCGCTGACTCTGTCTGCGTCGGCAGGAGTGGAACCAGCACACTAACGGACTCCGGCACGATGAGAACAGACGGCTGCTGCTCAACATGTGAGTGTCCCACAGCGACTGGCGTCTCTGAGTTCTGCTTCTGGTGCTGACGATGCCCTCTGTGCTTTCAGGTATCCGGACTGGGACCCTGGCATGTCCTCAGGCAGAAGGTAAGAGGCAGGAAGCCCCCTTGGACAAAGTGAGCTTGAACTCTAGCGCTGATCAATCATGTATAACATTTAATAAACACATAGAATGAAAGTCCTGCAGGTTTTACCACTTTGAGGACTCTCGTAGTTTAGTTGCACTCAGGGGTAGAGAGGGCGCGGTTTGAGCCCCGGCTGCCCCATGTCTCATGTCAAAGTGTCCCTGAGCAAGACACCAAACGAGTTAAACATGTAAGTCGCGTTGGATAAAAGCGTAATGTGATGTGGACGTTAGACAGACTCACTGAATGAGAAGGTGGAGCTCAGAGGAAACATCTGGAGCAGAGCTTCCTGTTGACAGCTGTCTCTGTTCCAGTCTTCTGGAGACCCCCAACATGTCTGCAGGGCTGCTGGGACCGGCCCCCGTGTCTTCCTCTCAGACCGGGAGAGGGATGTCCTCCAGCTGGGGCAAGACCCTGTTTTATTATTATTTGTGTTTTATTATTAGCACATTTCATTATTACATTCATAATTATGATTATTGTCTTAATTCATTTTATTCTTCATAGTAATTGTATTGATATGTTATTATATTCCTAATGAATGTCCTCACTAGTATTGATATTTATTAGGGATAACTGTTTTTAAAGTGGGTAGTTTCTGCAGACTAATGGTCAGTGTGTTTCAGGAGGAGGTGGAGGAGGTCCTGGTCTGTCAGGAAAGAACCAGTCGGGACAAAATAAGGTCAGTTTGTCCTCCGGTGTGTCTTTAACCAATGTGGCGTGTTTCTTCAGTAGGACGTGATGGTGAGGAGCAGGGTGGTGCTGTGTAACTACCGTTGGTCTCCTCAGGTCAGGAGCAGGGTGGTGGTGGTGAAATACGACAGGAAGCCTCTGAGCAACAAGACTCTGTTTTCCTTCACCGAGCCCTTCGGCTGTCTGACGGAGCACCTGGTCCTCAAGAACAAGGTAAACACCTCCGCTCAAGTTCTCCTCATCTCCGCTGTGGTGTCCGGTATCTGACCCCCCCCCCCCTGTGTCTCCACCAGGCCTTCCTGGAGATGAGCAGCCACGAGGAGGCTGTGGACATGGTGAACTACTACGAGCAGAACCAGGCGTCTCTGTACGGGAAGGAGCTGAGCTTCTACCTGTCCAAGAGGCTGCTGGTGATTGAGGTGCACGTTCTCCTCTTCCTCCTGTAGTCCCGCTGCTGTCCCACCCCCTGAGACCTTCTCTGTTTCTCACTCAGAAGGACCAGCGGGCCGCCGACAGGTCTGCCCGGGAGGTCAAAGGTCAGGGCAGCCAGGTGGTGTTCTTTTCCAACCTGCCCAGAGAGGACGAGAAGAAGAAAGAGCTGCTCACCATCGCGGGACGCTTCGGCACTGTGGAGAAGCACCTGTTCCTCACTGACCAGGTAGACCATCGAGGTTCTCTTCAGTAGGTCTGTCGCCATAATCAACGTATTGACTTATCGCACAATAGATGAGAATGAGCGTGATGATTGTCAGTGTGAAATATCTCATAATCATTTTACATACAAGTGTCATCAACATTTTAGTCCATCGGGAGGCGGAGCTTAGGCAGCGTCTCCACACACACACACACACACTCCAATAACAACAACAATAATAATAATAACTGGTCTAAATCATCCATCTATCAATATATTGATCCATTTGTCCTCCAGGCTTTTGTCCAGCTTGGGACTCCGGAGGACGCTGAGATGTTGGTGAAGTATTACAGCGTGAACCCTCTCACCATCAAAGGCAGACCGATCCGCCTCAACATCTGCACCAAGTACAAGACCCTAACGTGAGCTCAGAACATCTGGAACCATCACACAACCGCGTTCTTCATCAGCTCCTCACAGATCCGTCTCACGCTTCTGTTTCAGCGTCAACCGCAGACAAGGAGGAGAGGATCGCAGCCAGAGGAGCAGCGGAGCTGACACCTCCTACTCCTCCGGAACCAGGACCTCCTCCAAGTCCTCATCTAGAACCAGGGAGGAGGACAAGAAGGAGGAGGACCAACATACAGCGGGGAGGAGGGAGGAGGAGGAGGAGGAGGTGTCAGGAGTTATGGATGGGGAGGACCAAGGGGAGGAGCACGTAGCTGATGGAGTTGCAGAGGGGGAGAAGCCAAAAGGAGGCACAGAGGAGCAGGAGGAGGTTAGAAAATTCAACATGTTTAATCTCATCCAATGATCACTGATTTACAGAAGCTCTCTGATCTCGTACACACAGGTTCCTGATGGGGATGATGTCACAGAAGACCCAGCTGGAGATGTGGGTGGGGCCGAAGCAGAGTTCAAGCAGGAGGCGGAGTCAGAGGAACAGGCCGAACATACAGAGACCAAAGTCTCTGCCGAGGAACCCGAGATTAAAGAAGAAATGGAAGCAGAACCCGGAGAAGGTTCAGAGACGGTGGAGGGAGACCTGTCTGCTGATGCTATGGTGTGTGTGTGTGTGTGCGTGTGTGTGTGTGTGTGCGCGTGCGTGTGTGCGCGTGTGTGTCTCCCTCCCCACAACATGAAGTCTGTTGTTGTCGTTGCTCAGTTTGATCGTGACTTCCTGGCGAACATGGAGGACTTTGTGACGCTGGACGAGCTTGACGAGGACGAAAGAGACGGAGAGTCCGACTCCACCGGTACCTGAAGGTTTCTCCATAAAACGTCCTTAGATGTTGAGATGAAAGCTGTCATTGACCCTTTGTGTCTCCTCTCTTCTGCAGACAACACCAGGAAAGGGGTGAGTGTCGGTCTGTCCACAGAGACGGTTCTGAGACCGGAGCGCAACGTCACCACTGACATGCTGCTTCTTCTGGGTATTCTCCTTCTCATCCTCTTCTTCAGGGAATGAGGGTGGTGAACATCGTGGGCTTCAGACGAGGTTACAACTTCATGAACGAGCTTCAGGGACTTGCCAAACCTTTTGGGAAGGTGGTGAAACATCTGGTGCTGGACCTGAGACCGGAGGTACCACCCCCCCCCCTTACCGGTCCATCAGCATCCCGTGTGTCTGCTTTATTAAACGTTCCATATGTTCTTCAGGCGTACCTTCAGTTTGCCACAGAAGAAGAAGCTCGTGCCATGGCCAGCTTCTACAACGGTAACATCACGGCGTCTGTGTGCGGCCGCCCGGTGAGGGTCAGTCACTCCCTGAGCTACCCGACCATCCAGGTGAGTGGGCCAAAGGGTTACATCTGATTTACTCTTTAAGTTCCAAAAGTCGAGAGGAGCTCTTATCTTTATCTTAAAGCATTCTGCTCCTGTGCTGCGATTATATTGGATATCAATCGTTATAAAGGTGTTCTAAAAAGAACACAACATTTATGAAATACCTGCGAGTAGTCATGCATCAAGCACACGGCAAGGTTTTCCTCCTCACCTGCGAATAATCTAGTTGAAGATAACTCTCACACACGAGTTCCTGTGAAATCATCGCGACACCCACAAAGGTCTCTCGTCTGAAGCCTAGTTTATGCTTCTGCCTTTTCAGGGACACGCAAGAGTCCCTCGCGTGTCTTTTCACACATGAAGGCCCAATTTCCAATGTCGCCCCAAACCGGAGGGTCCTCTTAAACCTAGTTTATGCTTCTGCGTTTCCAGAGAGACGCAAGGACACGCAGACGCAAGAGCCGCTTGCGTGTCCCTTGCGTGTCTTTTCACACCTCCTTGCGTGCGTCGACCCATTTTTGTAGACCAGCGTGTAAAGCGACTGGTCCTCCTGCAGCAGCAGGCTGTGATTGGTCTGCTGACTACGTCCTTTACGGAGTCTCACGTCTCCGTTTTCACAGCACAATACGGCCGTTATTAAAAGGAAGAACGTTGACGAGAGAACGGATCAGATTGAAGAGCTTTTAAATATGAGCGCTTGTACAAGCCGTCATTGGCGGACTATGAGGACGCCGGATGGCCTCTGATTCTCACGTGTAAAGACTCAAACATGCGGCAGCCTTTAGTGGCACCGACTAAGCTACGGTTTCCTAACAAAAGTGCAAAGTACATTTTACTGTTGCAATGAGAATAAACCCAATAAACTAAACAATAAAAATGTGCACAATAGTTTTATTGCAATTTTAACAGAAACATGTCTAAGGATCAAAGAGGTGTTGACGGTCATATTTGACATTTACAAGGGAGAAGTTGAATGTTTGGGTTGACTTTGTTGACGTGTTGATGTCTCCTGTGTTGTTAGTGCGGCTCCAGCAGGGTAGTCTACGTGGGTCAGATCCCCAACATCAAGTACTCGGACGACGCCATCTTGAAACTGGCGGAACCGTTCGGGAGGGTCGAGAAGTATTTCCTCAACAGGTTGAAGAGAGAGGTACGACCGCCACGGCAAAGCGCTTCTCATTTAATTCAATCTAACATCAATTCCTGCTACAGCCCAAAATAAATGGAGGGCTTTGTGGTCTTCACAGCATCTTCCATCCTGAACGGAATAAAAAAGTATCGAGCATAATAATCATGGTATCAGTATTACAAATAATAACAGCAGCAGTGGATACCGTAAATGGTAGTACAATAAGTAATAGTAATGTAACTGTCTAATAGTAAAGATGGCAGTAAGTATCAGCAGAAACCACAATGATTCATTGAACGGGGTACTTAGTAAGTCTGGGCCTACAGCAGATGGTCCGAGCTGACCGAGCCGGCCCTAGCTGTGGCGCCGAGCCGGCCCTAGCTGTGGCGCCGAGCCGGCCCTAGCTGTGGCGCCGAGCCGGCCCTAGCTGTGGCGCCGAGCCAGCCCTGTCTCGTGTTTTTGTCCTCAGTGTTTCATAGAGATGGAGAAAGCTGAGGAGGCTGAGAAAATGGCAGAAGATTGCAAATTAAATCCTCCAAGGTTCAACGGGAAACGTTTGACGGTTTACGTCAGCAGGAAGTACAGACAGCTCAAACACGGGTCAGTTTCTTCTTCTTCAGTGGGGAACAAGCAGTTTTTAAAAAGACAGAACTATCGTCCATCTAGTTTATCAATTGGTTTTGTTTTTAGACACCGATGTCCAGACAGAAAGAGAGAGAACAGCAGCATCTCTCCCAAATCCTCCAAACATCCTGAAGAACCTCCGGCCAAGAAATCCAAGGAAGATAAGAAACATGAGGAGGAACATGGGGAGGAGATGGAGGAGAAGGAGAGAGAGGAAGAGGTGCTGAGTTATGAAAACAAAGAAGAAGAAAAGCCATTGGAGAAGATACCTGACGGTTCCGATGAGAACCAGAAGATCTGCCAGGAAGTGAGTTTCCTCTTGTTATTGGTTTGGCTGTTGGTGATGTCATGAGTCATTCTGTGCTGCTCCGACCTGCAGGAGGTGCAGTCAACGTCCAATGAGAACACGCAGACCGAGGCCCCCCCGCCGGCTGAACACAAACCCAGCGTGGCGTCCCTGCCGCTGGCCCCCCATGACCCCAACACCCCCGTTGGTAAGTCCATCGTAGACAGATGATTGTCCAATGAGGGACACGCGAGGGGCTCTTGCGTCTCTCTGGAAACGCAGAAGCATAAACTAGACTTTAAGGTTAAACTGATTTTCCACTAAACCCGCTTCTTTAAACGGACACAGCTTGTGCGTTGAGAGAGGAGCTGCGTCTGTTTGGAGGGTTTTTGGTTTGTCTGTCGAGCCGCTGGTGGCGTCACAGACCCGAATGGCGAACAGCTGTTCAGGTCAATGAATTAATGTTTACTTGAAAAAACACGGTCAGATTCTGAATCTAAATACCGTGATATGGACTTCTGGTCATAGCGTGCAGCCCTACAAGTCATTGTCACGTTCAAGACACCAGTGTGAGATATGAGCTTTGACACTGGTCCTAAAGGGATGGAGGTGGTCAGCAACAACTCAGGCAGGCTGCCCCACCCACCACCACCACCAGCACCACCACAACCACACCACCGACAGCCTGAACCGTTGGTCCTGGTCCAACTAGTTCCACTGGTGATGGATCCAGCCTTAGTCCACATTCTTCTTCCAGGTTCCACGTGTTGTGCGTTCAGAGATGGTGTTGTGTGTTCCTTGGTTGTAACAAGTGGTTAGTTGAGTTCCTGTTGCCCTTCTATCATCTAGGACCGGTCTCCTCTGACCTCTCACACCAACACGGAATCGTCGTCCACATCGCAGCTGCTATTTTCTCTTTTCGGTATCAACCTCTGAACCCTGGAGATGGTCGCGTGTCCTGCAGATGAGCAGTTTGGACATACTCAGACCAGCACCAACGACCACGTTGATCCCCTTTCTGATGTGTATGTGTCTAAATGCACTGAGTTGCTGACATTTGATTGGCTGTTAAAGCACCTGCCGTGTGTCGGTTCCTTTGGGTCTTGATGAATGTCTGGAACACTTTGGTCAAAATACCACACAGATCATTTAAAGCAGAACCCAGGGTTAGGGTTAGGGTTAGATCCAAGTGTATCTGAGGTTCACAGAAGCGAAGCGCTTTGGCAGATATCGTAGTGCGTGTGTCACACGCTAGGCGGCCGGCAGGTGTTCCCGTGTTGTGGTTAAACGGTAACGTTACAGCTCACTGTTGAAGAATAAAAGGATTTGTACAAGAACCAGGACGAATCGCGGGCGTTGTCTTTGGGTCAGTAGATGAGCCGGATACCCAAAGCAACAGTATTTCCACAATCTGTCCCCTTTAACAAGCAGTGCGTGTGTGTTGTGATCATGTTCTGTGTGCCAGGTGTTGAACATGTGAAGATGGGGTTTTACTGCCGCGTCTGCTTCCTGTTTTACTCCAACGAAGAGACGGCCAAGAAGACGCACTGCAGCAGCCAGGCGCACTACGACAAGCTGCAGGTGAGACCAGCTCCACCCACGGGGGTTTGTTGTCGCCGCGTCACTGCAGACAGCTGCTGTCGTTTCAGAAACACCTGGAGAAGGAGCAGACCAAGGCCGAGAAGAAGAAAGGGAAGAAGAGCTGCTGATCACCTCGCTGCAACCGAGGAGACGAGTGTCCTTCAGAAGGTTCTTGTCAGTTGTGCTGTCTTGTGCGTCCCAGAGCCGTTGTCACGGTGACGAGGTCGTTTCCTGTGTCGACTGTTGCTTCACAAGAACAGCAGCTGAAGTTAAGTTAGTCCAACAGAGCCGAGCATGTTTAGAAAGTAGTTTGAGCCTTTTAGTTAGTCAGCGTAGGAAACTATTCCTGTCGTCATCCTCAGAACTATGTGTTGAACTTTTTACGTTGACGGATTTTTGAATTAAACGATTTTACTCAATGTTATTCTGTTTTGTTTAATAGTATAGCATTTAGGTGATGCCCCCCACAGAGGTTATTCCAGGGGAAACTAGTTTGATGGAAGAACATAAATGACAAAGTTCTGTTTGATTCTTTACTTCTATTTTTATCTCCATACATTTACAGACGGGTTCATCAAGTCACACCAGTTAGACTGCATTCATTTTAAGGCACTTTAACAGTGATTCATTCACTTATCGAAGGTTGTTGGTCTGAAGGCGCACACACACACACACATATATTATTGCGAGAATCTGTTGCATTCTTTGGTCCAAACTGGATCAATAAATGTTACGCTCTTATAAGATCCTGACTCAGTCTGATGGTTCAACTTTGGCTGGAAGCTGATCAATTGGAGGATTAAACCTGATTATCAAGAGTCAAAACGAATCCTGTGAACTGCTCAAGACTAAAAGGAGAATAAAAGTCCTGAGACAACATGGGGCACAAGGCTGGAGCTAGCCACAACAGCTAGCGTTATCATCACATCTGGAATATTTCCAGTTTTTTGATGATGAATAATGATCGTTGTCGTGGAGACAACACCTCCAGTAAGGCCTCCGTAGTGCATGAGATATGAATTAAAGTGGGAGGGGTGTTTTGGTGGGAAGCCACTGCGTTCCTTCTGCGGCCAGTATGTTTGGAGGAAGGAAAACGTTTGAGTACATTGTCAGTAGAAGTTAACTGAAAGACAGCAACTATGAAATATGTACTAAACTTTGGTTTGAGAGTCGAAACTGAAGGTTGCACATGGAAAGGAAGTGAAATTTAGGCTCCATCACATAAAAGCTCCTCTCTGCCGTGATGAGTGAGATGCCCCGCCCCTTATTACCCACAACCCCCCTCCAATAAAGGTGGTGGTTGTCTCCTTTTCCTATGAAGGTCCATGGTGAAGGTCTGATGTTGGAGTCAGCTGACCCTGCCGCTGGTCGTCATGGTTTCCCCACGTCCACTGTGATCTTAGTGAAGAGATCCAAGCGCTCCGTCTTCACCACGTTGTAGGAGAGAGAGTTGATGCCGTCTTTGTGCATCGTGTCTCTGGTGTGAGCGATCCGGTCGAACCTGAGACACAGGAGATCAATCATGAACCTTATCAATCACCCCCCAGATCGATCCTAAACCTCATCCATCACCAGACCAGTTCACATGTTTCCGCCCTTGAACGTCTCCTTACAACCTTCCCCATGGAGCACAACCAACGACATCTGCTCTGAAAGCGGCTCACGCTAGAACATCTGGACAGGATGACTGTTCTGATGTGTAATATCACTATGACAGCTTTCTGGTTAAGAAAGGAATGAAGACGGCACACAGAAAGAAAATTCACTTGCAGGGTATCCGTCCCTCTAGAACCGGATCTGGACTCAGAAGCCGTCCTTTGCATTCCAGGCAGGACAATATTGTCTCAATACTGAGACCAGACGAGAGAGGTAGCAGCAAATTACAAATAAAAAGACCAGAGGAAGAAAAGAAGGATAGCGACAATTGAGAAAAAGAGACAGAAAGACGGGTGAGAGGAACAAATGGACAGCGGAAGTAGAGAATTTAATCCTGACTGGATTCTGATTGGATCTTTTGTTGGGTGTAGATCTGCACCGTCGCGTCAGACACATTTTCTAACTCTTTCAGGGCTGGTTGGAGTCGTCAAACAGTGTGACATCATCATGTTTGTTTGTTTGCGTACACGGTTGTCGGGTTGGAAGCAGCAGCAGGATGTGAAAGTGACAACTTCCTGTTGCCATTAGGTGGCGCTCTTACTATTATTCTAATTATAGGCATATTGACGTCTTCATGATCAAGATGTCCAGACACATGAGACATCTTGAGCTGAATAGACAAAGGACGGAAGTCAATCACATCCAATTGCCGTGAAAACGTCCTGTTGGGTTTCCTCAGGTTACATCTGCATAAAAAACCCAATTAGACAAAAACGTCCTCGCCTGCCACGTGTCCCCACATTGCTAGTGTCCCAAGCACCTCGCTAAGAATTATATAAAGGTGACAGTCTTAAGACACATTGAGTAAGTTCTTCAGGATGAATTTGTTAAACCTGATCAGTCGATGACCCAATCGATCAATGAGAAGGTCAATTATTAACATGATCAGTCCAGATATCGACGATTAACCCGACTGCGGATCAATAACCTGGTCTCTACCTCTGAGGGTTGGGGTCGTTCTGCTTGTCTCTGTCGTGGCGGATCATCCTGCACTTCCCCACATCTCCACTGGGCCTGGAGATGGACATTCCTCTAGAGGACAACCTGCAGACAACGGGACAAAGGTCATATATAAAGATATATATGCACATACTCGGGGCATCGTCAGGCTTATTTTAGCCCCTAAAATCATTTGGCATCATTGGCTTCCAAAAAAACATTAAAAATATTTGGGTTAAATCCTTAAATTAAACTATAGTTTTCTCACGTGGACAAGTTATAAGTTTATAACTAACATGCGTGTGCGTGTGTGTTCTGTTTTGTATAGATATATATATGCAAATATGCCACTCCCCTTTGGGCTAAGCCCCCCCAACCTCCCAATGAAGTCTGTTTGAGCTTTGCGCACACAAAGGGGATATTTAGTGTGACAATAAGATAGTTTTTATAATAAAATACCAGCTGTCAGTAAGTGAGCAAGAGTGAACAAACAAGAAATAACTGCATTGATGTGAATGTGTGTGTGTGTGTGTGTGTGTCGTACCTGTTGAAGATGTCGTCGTCTTCTCCTCCCCAGCCCCAGTAGTTGTTGGGGAAGCCGTTTATCTTCAGGTATTGTTCTTTACTCATTGAAGACACGCCTCCAAAATACTGATTATAGGGCAGCCTGAAGGACACGAGGACACATTTAGTCTCCAGGAAATAACAGTCCCTGTAATGTCCAATGTGAAGTAATGAAAACGAGTGCATGTGTGTGCGTGCGGTTACGTGTACGTGGTGTCTGTTCTGCCCAGAGGAAACAGGAAGTGGCCAAATAATCTCTTCCTCTGTGGTGTCTGTCAGCACTTCCTGAGACACATGAAGGCCCAATTTCCAATGTCGCCCCAAACCGGAGGGTCCTCTTAAACCTAGTTTATGCTTCTGCGTTTCCAGAGAGACGCAAGGACACGCTACGCAAGACCCCCTCGCGTGTCCTCGCGTGTCTTTTCACTCCTCCTTGCGTGCGTCGACCCATTTTTCTAGACTAGCGTGTAAAGCGACTGGTCCTCCTGCAGCAGCAGGCTGTGATTGGTCTGCTGACTACGTCCTTTACGGAGTCTCACGTCTCCGTTTTCACAGCACAATACGGCCGTTATTAAAAGGAAGAACGTTGACGAGAGAACGGATCAGACTGAAGAGCTTTTAAATATGAGCGCTTGTACAAGCCGCCATTGGCGGACTATGAGGACGCCGGATGGCCTCTGATTCATGGAGGGAGATCTCCACCAACGAGGGGGACAAAGTCGTGGAGGAAAATACGGGACAAATGTGTCCGTGATGAAAAGCAGCAGTGTGGATGCACGGGGCAATAAAGTCTATGATCAATAAATAAACCCACCAGCGACTTCCACACACAAAGACGTGACTCTCCAGGTCGTCTTCAGCAAAACACGTGACTCCACCTGTTGTTCTGGAGGTGAATCGCTCTGCAACACACGCAGGACTTTACAACCAGGAAGTGAAACCAGCGCATCGACGCGTAAAGACGCAGAAACATGCGGCGGCCTTTAGACTAACGTCCCCATGGTGGACGTGCTCTCACATACGAGCACATCCTTTGTGTAGTATTGTGTGTTTTCCTTTACAACATTAGAATATCAGTAAAGCTGCTGCATGCAGAGCCGTGAGAAACGTCTTTTAAACCTTTTTGTTGGACACAAACCAGTGAGACGTTAAAGAGGACTTCCACAGGACGCAGCTGAATAAAACACATTACGGGTTCAACACCATTCAACCAGTTTTTACCAGCGATATTGTTCTTGTGATTAAATATGAGCATGTGTGTGTATTTCCAGCCTGTGTGTAGTGTATTCTAACAGTGTAAAAACTGGGAATTAGTAAAACGTATGGATTATGATTAGTGTACATTAAATATTAACACTATATTGGAACTTACGCCGTTTCTCTGTCTTTTGCTGCAGCAGCGTGTTGCTTTCTTTCTAATTACGGGTTCATACTCGTACGCTTGCATTAACATTTGCAGCTCAATGGGTGAATATACTGTTTGTGGTGGTTGTCATGGTAACTCGTAGTATCATGGATCCATTCATGCTGCCTTCATACTGTGAGTCAACCTACTGGAGTTGATGTGAGCTGCTGTGAAACCAGAAACTCAGAGTTTAGGGTTTCTTTTTTTTTAAACGCCATTTAAATAACGCAGCGTATTAGTTCAGCTTCATTTATACTTCTAAACCTAACATTATATTTTATTCCTCGTGCAGTGTTGTCTTGTCGTCCAGTCAAATGCCTTCTATGTCTGAGATATTATGGCAATAAATGTTTCCTGATTTGCCTCCGTCTGTGTCGCTGATGGGTGCTGATGCTAGCCGTTAGCCCGTTTGAACCATAGAGAGACACCGTGTGCTCGAGCACAACCAAACGCCACTGAGCCAAAACCAAATGCTGCTTCCTGTCGGAGTGTTTTTCCAAATTAACCTCAAGGTGAAGGAACTGAGGTGGTTTGATCAATTACGACCACAGGCAGCAGGCGGGCGTCTCACCTGAAGCCAAACTTGTCCATGGAGACGGACAGGTGTCGGGGCTGACTGAAGCACCTGTAGATGTTGCGGTCGTCCATGGGGATCAGGTCCACGTCACTGAAGACGAAGCACTCGTAGTCGTAGTCCTTCAGGGCCTCCTGGTAGCCCACATTTAGCAGCTTGGCCCGGTTAAAGACTGCCTCTCCGTCCTGGTCGATAGCAGATCACTTAGAGACACACAGCATCTACACCCTCCAGCCTCAGCAGACACACTGTTGCACTGTGGGTAATCTACACAGAAGGTCCTCGTCACAGCGTTTAATAACGACCAGTAGCTCCTCGTCAGGTTTCTATGGACGCTATTGTGCTGCAGGCCGCAGTAAACATACCACAGGTTGCTAGGCAACCAAGACCTGTATGAGCTCTCAGGTGTGAAGCTTCGTTGACTACCTGTGAACGGCACAGACTCCACGTGTAGGAATCATCATAATGATGCCAATAAGCACGAATATCAAAAACGTACGTAAATATACAAGTATCGTATTTGTGGTATAGAATTGAATATCATGATATTTATGGCCCTTATCGAAGTCATCCCTTTGGTACCGTGACAACCAGACCCGAAATACCAATTTGTCAGTAAACAGATATGAACATAAATAAAGGGGTCAGGACTATTTAACATGCAAGGTCATGGCGAGTGGAAGAGAAGCTTGAGAGGCATTTTGGCTGTAAATTATTATAATAATAATTATTATTATTATAATGATTATTATAATAATAATAATAATAATCGGCGTGATCCAAACCGCGAGATTTGTGATGCGTTGCACCCTTAATATAATACTGTGTGTAAAAAAAGGTACATGAGATACGTTACCAGGTCAGAGTACATCAGGTGCATACAATAGTCTAAAACAGCTGGAACATGAATGACTGAAGCTTTTCTGCGTTCTGCTGCTGGAAACAGAAATCAGAAGGAGGTAGAAAGAAGGAAAGCCTGTATTACCAGAGCAGATTGGTCTGCAAACACCAGCTGCTATTGGTGAAAACCAAGCAGGAGCAGGTCTCAACAGCTCCAGCAACCACAACCATTGGTCAGAAGCGCCTAACATGCAGAAGGAGGGTGAGGGAGGCGTGTGAGCGGTGGAGCCAAAGTGGGGAGGGAAGTAGAACAGAGGAAGAGGAGCACAGAAGAGCGAAGAAGAGAAGAACAACTGTGAATCACAAACAAACAAAGAGGAGGAAGAATTTAGACAAACAGAGGGCTGATCTTTGTTTAATTCGCTCTCGTTTAATCCTCACACAGGATTTTATCATCTGCTAAAGTCCGTTCACACCAAAAGCTAAGTGAATTTTAGCAACGCTTTACTTGCGTGAGTTTACCCGCCCGACTATTTGTGGTCAATTCCCGCCATTCACGCAATCACTTCCTTCGCACCGGAGAGGGGGCGTGGAGGAGGTTGAATACAAGAGCACGTATCTCAGCGTTCGGTGTAAATGGCTTTATACACATGTGAAGACCAGTGCCGGGTACGAGAAGCTGCAAACCAGGTTGAGATAAGAACCCAGGTGAGGATGAGGGTAAAACACACTGTTCCTTTGTTTGAGCGCCTGTGAGAGCAAGTTAACTTCTTCAGACACAGCTGCATATGGAAACCTTAAATCTTTCTGCTTTTGCACGTCAGGATCAAATACACACACTTGAGACACGTGTTTAGCACAAGACAAATGTTACAACATATTTTACCATTACATGCATCTCACACTCAGCATCCTAATAAGATTAGCTCATCTCGATCAGCAACGTGATGGCTAGCTCTATACCGTTAGCAACGGGATGAGGTTAGCTCATCTCGATCAGCAACGTGATGGCTAGCTCTATACCGTTAGCAACGGGATGAGGTTAGCTCATCTCCATCAGCAACGGGAGCAACGGGATGAGGTTAGCTCATCTCCGTCAGCAACGTAATGGCTAGCTCTATACCGTTAGCAACGGGATGAGGTTAGCTCATCTCCGTCAGCAACGTGATGGCTAGCTCTATACCGTTAGCAACGGGATGAGGTTAGCTCATCTCCGTCAGCAACGTGATGGCTAGCTCTATACCGTTAGCAACGGGATGAGGTTAGCTCATCTCCATCAGCAACGTGATGTCTAGCTCTATACCGTTAGCAACGGGATGAGGTTAGCTCATCTCCGTCAGCAACGTGATGGCTAGCTCTATACCATTAGCAACGGAATGAGGTTAGCTCATGTCCGTCAGCAACGTAATGGCTAGCTCTATACCATTAGCAACGGGATGAGGTTAGCTCATCTCCGTCAGCAACGTGATGGCTAGCTCTATACCATTAGCAACGGGATGAGGTTAGCTCATGTCCGTCAGCAACGTAATGGCTAGCTCTATACCATTAGCAACGGGATGAGGTTAGCTCATGTCCGTCAGCAACGTAATGGCTAGCTCTATACCATTAGCAACGGGATGAGGTTAGCTCATCTCCGTCAGCAACGTTATGGCTAGCTCATCTCCGGCCAGCAACGTGATGGCTAGCTCTATACCGTTAGCAACGGGATGAGGTTAGCTCATGTCTGTCAGCAACGTAATGGCTAGCTCTATACCGTTAGCAACGGGATGAGGTTAGCTCATGTCCGTCAGCAACGTAATGGCCAGCTCTATATCGTTAGCAACGGGATGAGGTTAGCTCATCTCCGTCAGCAACGTGATGGCTAGCTCTATACCGTTAGCAACGGGATGAGGTTAGCTCATGTCCGTCAGCAACGTAATGGCTAGCTCTATACCGTTAGCAACGGGATGAGGTTAGCTCATGTCCGTCAGCAACGTAATGGCTAGCTCTATACCGTTAGCAACGGGATGAGGTTAGCTCATGTCCGTCAGCAACGTAATGGCTAGCTCTATACCGTTAGCAATGGGATGAGGTTAGCTCATGTCTGTCAGCAACGTAATGGCTAGCTCTATACCGTTAGCAACGGGATGAGGTTAGCTCATGTCCGTCAGCAACGTGTGGCTAGCTCTATACCGTTAGCAACGGATGAGGTTAGCTCATGTCCGTCAGCAACGTGATGGCTAGCTCTATACCGTGCAACGGGATGAGGTTAGCTCATGTCCGTCAGCAACGTAATGGCTAGCTCTATACCGTTAGCAACGGGATGAGGTTAGCTCATGTCCGTCAGCAACGTAATGGCTAGCTCTATACCGTTAGCAACGGGATGAGGTTAGCTCATCTCAGTCAGCAACGTGATGGCTAGCTCTACACCGTTAGCAACGGGATGAGGTTAGTTCGTCTCCGTCAGCAACATGAGGTAAGCACTGCACCGAGATGGGCAGTATTTACGTATTTAAATATTTATAATTAAAATTACTTGAGGTGTAATCATTTAGTATAAATAATCTAATAATCTCCACCAATCAAAAAACTGTTCACAAGTTCAGTCTTTTAGGTCTTCAAGACTTCATGTCTGTCAATGTAAATATGACATCAATAAGATGTTCAAGAAGGACCATTAACAAGCACAGAGGGAACCACAGATGAAACCAATCATGTATTTTTGGCTGTGTACAATAGGGCTGTCAACGAATATTCTAAATTCGAATATATATTCCAATAGTTAAAACAACTATTCGAATGTGAAAATTAATATTCAAATATAGATTAACAAAATAGACTAGATGGGCTACAACAGCTTCATGCACTGGTTTGATTATTTGACGTTTCATGCCATGTTTACCACAGCACAGCTCGCTCGGAGCGTTTAATGTCGGTTCCATACTGTAAAACTTCAATTAATGTTAATACTATTTGTTTCAGTCACTGACTGAAGCCTGCCATATTTTGGACAAGAATAGCGAGCTTAAAATGCTCGCACAAAACTCTTGATCAGCAGTCAGCATTTGATTATTGTTGTCGTTCATTTAAACCGCAGAGAGCGTGACGGGGGGTTGAAGAGAGAGTTCATGTACTTATTTTTGTGTAGGTGTTTTGTGTTGTGTTCACCAGCGCTTTGTGTACATTATATGGCCCCAAACCGAATGCTCTGCTATACCAAATTGTGAGAAAACGGAAGACAAAAATTTCAAAAATGGCCAAACTAGCAGCCCCAACAGCTAACGAGCTAACTCGCTGCCAGCGAGCAGTGAAGGTGGCCAGCGTTCCTTTCGCCATCAATGAATATACGCGTTTACTCAAAAAAGAAAAAAACCATAATTCTGTCATATTATTTGTTACCACACAGCCCCAAATCGGTCATATCAACTTCTCCTCCACCAGAGGCCTCAGCTGATCAGTGTTCTGACCTTCTCCTTTCTACAGCGAACAGCTCAAGGAATACACAGAAAGTATTCTGATAGCAAGAATTTGAATATTCACCAAGATTACTATCAACCTTCACTGTGACATCGCTGTGACAGCATTAGACCGGGGGAAACCTGGTCTGAAGCAGTTTGTCGTGGAGACATGAAGAGTACCTGGTTGATGACGTAGACTCCGTAATCTAGCTGCTGTCTCTGCAGGATGGGGTGCAGGTAGAAGAGCCAGAACTTCAGGTGCTCGTCTCGTCTCCTGAAGGGGATGATGATGGCCACCTTCGCCAGAGCTACGCAGTCTCCAGGTCGGAAACGCCCCCCCGGCTGCACGTTGGGGTTCATCTGCTTGATCTGATCAAGGTTCACCGGGGTGTTGAACTCTATCCGCAGAGGCCCCACTGAGGACAGACATGAGACACGTTCAGACTGAGGACAGACATGAGACACGTTCAGACCGAGGACAGACATGAGACACAATCAGACTGAGGACCGACACGAGACACAATCAGACCGAGGACAGACACGAGACACGTTCAGACCGAGGACAGACATGAGACACGTTCAGACTGAGGACAGACATGAGACACGTTCAGACTGAGGACAGACATGAGACACAATCAGACTGAGGACCGACATGAGGCACGTTCAGACCGAGGACAGACACGAGACACGTTCAGACCGAGGACAGACACGAGACACGTTCAGACCGAGGACAGACACGAGACACGTTCAGACCGAGGACAGACATGAGACACGCGTTCCAGACCGAGGACAGACATGAGACACGTTCAGACCGAGGACAGACACGAGACACGTTCAGACCGAGGACAGACACGAGACACGTTCAGACCGAGGACAGACACGAGACACGTTCAGACCGAGGACAGACACGAGACACGTTCAGACCGAGGACAGACACGAGACACGTTCAGACCGAGGACAGACATGAGACACGTTCAGACCGAGGACAGACATGAGACACGTTCAGACCGAGGACAGACATGAGACACGTTCAGACCGAGGACAGACATGAGACACGTTCAGACCGAGGACAGACACGAGACACGTTCAGACTGAGGACAGACATGAGACACGTTCAGACTGAGGACCCACTGTAGTCCAATTCCAATTATTAACAGCAGCAATTGAAAGACATTTTCTCCATGAAGACCAGACCAGAGGAGCAGACTTCCAGCTGTGTGATTAGAAGCTGGACCCACGCGAAGCTTTAAACCACGGTGATGAATACCATGTTATGAAGATATACAGAGTTAAGCTCAGAGGACCTGATGGGTCCAGAGTGGTCCTGATGGGACCCGGTGGGTCTAGTTCTAAGAGCGGAGCTGTTGGACATCAGAAGGGGTCCCAGCTGAGGAAACACGAATCAACCGACTGATAATAAACATCTGTGATCATCCAGTTCATGTGAGTTAAGGTCACTGAACTCCACAGACCACCAGATACCGCATCCAGAGCTGGTCCAGTCACAGTCTTGGTCTTAACCCTCTTTTATACAATCCTGTTCTATGCAGGGTTCTAAATACGAGTCTTTAAAAGCTCTATACACTGATCAGCACACGGTTTACGTACAGGTCCACATACGGGTCTTACCCAACAGAGGCGATGTCTCGGGACATTTCTCCAGCTTCTTCTCTGGTTCTTCCGCCTTCTTCTTCTCGTCCTCCGGAGCTTGAGACTCGTCCCCCGTCTCCTCCTTTGGGACCAGCTCAGCTGGCTCCGCTTTCTTGGTTTCGCCCTCCTTTGGTTCAGTTTCGGAGGTGAAGTCTAGGTCAACGACCCGGTTCGCCTGTGTGGAGACGTTATGGGACTGCTGGTTCTGGACGAAGGCGAACCGTATGTCCAGAGAGCGGACGTAGAAGAAGAAGGTGACGGAGATGTGGAGGAAACACAGCAGTACGACCAGCTTACAGGTCCGATGGAGCAGGGTGAACCTGACGGTGGAGTCGGCGGCCATCCCGGTTCCGTGGTTCACCTCCGGGCAGGAGACAAACAAGGTGCAAACTATGGGGAAGAAGGCGGAACGGGGACCGCGCATGCGCACACCGTTAGCTCTCGGGCTCCATTTTCACTCAACTTCAACGGAAAGTTTCCAACTTTCGGATCCCGATGTTCGGTCAACTTTAGGTCGAAAAGTTCCCACGAAAGAAGTCGAACAACAAAACAAATGTTTGTCAGCAGTTCGGGCTCGATCCGGGTCAGACAGTCGTTAGCTTTAGCAAGCAACGTTAACTTTTAATGTGATCAACTTACAGCGGCAATTAGCGGAGGAACTCGTCTTCTTTACAAAAACACATTTTACTCTTCAAATGTGTTCACCAACAAATTATAACAGAGCCTCCGGTTGTACACGGGTTAAGAAGAACCGGAGGAATTCGACGGACTGGAACTTGTTTCAGACTCTGCTCCGCGGAGAGGGAACACAATGTGTCAAGCGGAAGACATTATCCGTTACACTTCCGCTGACATATTTCTAAATAAAACACAATCGGTTGGATTTACCAGAAAATGGGTTAAGTGATCCTCTTAATTATAGATTTCCATCATGTTTGATTATAATTGATCAATAACTTGTACATAACCTCAACACGTCATATCAGAATCCTCTAAAAAAAACAAAAGCAACTAGCTGAGCGAACGTAAACAGAAACTCAAATATATACAGATATAAATTCTTATCCCTGCCCGGGGACTTCACGACCTCAAAGGTCAGGGTGGCGGGCCTGTTGGTCATTCAGTTCTGTATTGGAATGTTTCCAGGGATTCTACTGCAGTTTCAATGTTTCCTTTTTAATGTTACTCTCTCATTGTCCTGTAAACTAGACCCACTGTTACACTTTTATTTTGAAGGCAGACCCACCACACCTCCGGCGCGTTTGAAGCAGCTGTCAAGTGGCTCGGGGAAAGGGCGTGTCTGCCTCACGTGTCAGTCTGTGACGACACACCGCATACGTTTATGAATCATTGATTATCGTTTGTTTGATCAGACCTGACTCAGGTCAAGGCAATAAATCAATTGATTTATATACATAGAACGAGTCAAACCTCTGTGTCACGTGGCCGTTTGGTTATTGATCAGTAAGTTCAAACTGTGAATAGATCAGCTAATGTTCCAACAGTAACTACAAACTACAAAAGTTAACTTGTTAGGATGCTGTTATTGTGAAACTCTGGACCATGAAACAGGAAGCAGAGAGAACACATGAAATGTAAACACATATTTATCTCATGTGAAAGTTTAGAAATCATAACATAATTAAAATTCGCTCTATGTATCTCACTTAACGCACACACACAAACGTCCGCACACACACACGAACACATACTAACACAAATACATATGCACACATAAATACATATATACACATAGACACGCATACAAACAAATGCACGTACGTCTATACAAACAAACCCACGCACACACACATGCATATATGCACGTATACAGACACACGTAAAGCCACGCGCACGCACAGCTGTATTTTCCTCCTGAAGCCGCGAACCTCCAGCTCGCCGCAGTACGACGTGCTGACGTCACTCGCTGTGCGTCAGTGTGGAGGAATGTGCGGAAACTTCTTGAGCACTTTTCTTTCTGCGCTGATCGTCAAAAGAAAAAGTCCCAGAGCCTCAAACAAGTGAATGAAAGTGGATTAAAGTTGGACCCGAAGAGTCGGTGAGTTTCCTGCCGAGCTTTGGTGCTTCACGTCCGGCTGCTTCTGCCGCGGCTCGGCGGCGCGGAGCAGCTGCAAAGTTGTTGTTAGTTAGTAGTAAAATGGAGTCGATGAAGAAGGCGCTGTCCGGGGCTGATCAGCACCAAGGCTAACACTCACACGGCCGAACCTCTCCGAATCCACCCAGCGGCTCACCAAACGCGGCCGACACCGAACTCAATGCGTTAGGATAACTTTGCATGTTCAAATGTAAAGGTCGCTCTTCTTATACGAGGTGCGCTTCCGGAAACTTAAGTTTTTCGAAGCTGAAATGGTCGCCTTAAATCACAGCCACGTCCCCTGCGGCGTCGTGTACGACCACCCGATGCACTTTATAAGAACCGGAGTTCAAACCTCATTCCAGCCAATAAATCAGTTTAGTGCAATATTGAAACACGTGTTGATAAGCACACTTTCACTTTTTAATATTTTGACCGACTTTAGATTTATGAATTCATAACGTTTTATAACGTGCTCGACGGTTTCTGTTTTCTCCGACACGTAAAACTACTTCGTCAACGTGCGTTAAAGTTTGTTGGTCGCTGTCGACTCGCGCTGGTGCTGTTTCAAAATGGCCGACAGACGAACCACTCACTGAGCCCTCTGAGGCACATTTGCAAAATAAAATGAATTGAATGGAATTTTTCAAAAACAATGTCACATACATTGTGATTACATGATTTGTCTCTTTTTTGTACATCACAAAAAGTTTTAACAGGGTTTTTTATATGTGCTGTATGTTCACACATAAAACACACACATGAACGAGCTCATATGTCCCTAAACATCCGTTGTGTCCTGCACTCTGCAGAGGTGAAGACCTTCATTCGACATGGCCGCTCAGACGGTGTTCTCGGTGGGGATGTTTCCCGTTGGCGGTCCCCTCATGGAGGACGCTCATGGCGACATGCCAAAGAACACCCTGCCGGCCCCTCAGCTGGTGATGCTGGCCAACGTGGCCGCCGTCACAGCGGCGGAGACCGGCGATGGCAGCGCGGCAGATGAGAAGGAGATGATGGAGCTGAAGACGGTGGGCTGCAGCTACTCGGACAGCGAGGAGGAAAACGTTGTCAGGTAAGGAGGTGGCCCTCTCCCAAGGGATAGGTGTTAGCCCGCCCCTGGTGGTCAGGAGTTTTCCCTGCCCCGTTCACCATGTCACGTGTGTGTGTGTGTGTGTGATCAGGTACAGCTACAATAACCAGAGCTACAGAGAGGTGTGCATCCTGGAGTACCCAGAGTCTCCGAGCCCAAACATCGTCGCCGTGGTTGTAGGAAACGAGGCGGAGGAGGAAGAAGGGGTCAAAGCTGAAGACCTGTCTCGTCACACTAAGCCCCGCCCCTCTGCTAAAACAGCAGAGCGGGTGGTGGAACATCAACGTGGGCCCATTGCCGCCACGGAGGGCAACAACAACAACAACAACAACAAGAAGAAGAAGCCCTTCCACTGTAAGCCGTGTCACTTCCAGGCTCAGAACGAGCAGGAGTTCGTGGAACACCTCGGCACTCACGTCATCAGCAAGATGATGGTGGTGAACCGGGTGGAGGGCCGGAGCAACAATAGGACCAAGGAGGCCACTGCCCCTGAGGCCCAGGAGAGCAGAGAGCGGCGAGGAGGCAGCCGGCGACCTCAAAGGGCTGATCCGGTGCGAGCGCTGCGGCTACAACACCAACCGATACGACCATTACATCGCTCACCTTAAACACCACAACAAGGAGGGCGAGGACCACAGGTAACACGAGTCAGCTGGTCAGTCAGCTGGTCGGGGTTGACAATGACCTTTTGCTGTGTCTCTGCAGGGTGTTCAAGTGCACTCTGTGCCCGTACACCACTGTGAGCCAGTACCACTGGAGGAAACACCTGAGGAACCACTTTCCCAGCAAACTTCACACCTGCAGCCAGTGCTCCTACTTCTCCGACCGCAAGAGCAACTACATCCAGCACATCCGGACACACACAGGTAGGACACATGCGTCTCTGTCCGTCTCTTCCTCTTGTCCTACCTGACAAGAGTTTAATGTCTTGATTGTTTGTTGTACAGGTATTCGTCCATTCCAGTGTCCTTACTGCGACTACTCCAGCTCTCAGAAGACCCACCTGACCAGGCACATGAGGACTCACTCTGGTCAGTCTTCATCACTGAGTCCTCTAACATCCTTCTTCAGTACTGAGGTGTCTGTGAACCCTCACAAACGCCTCCCATCACATCCTGCTCATAGTGGGAGCAGAGGTCTAGACTTGAGTCATGCTGAAGTCCAAACCAGAACATAATGTGCCTGACTTAGGAGTCCAAACTTAGTACGGGAAAGTCCTGATTTAGGGGGGGTAGTGGTGCCCCTGTTTTTCCGCCACGTCAACCATGGAAGACCTAGCGACTCTGTACCTGTTGTGGAAGTCTGATAAAAAGGGAACCATACAGGTGTTGTATTTATTCCTTCTACAGATAAATATACCAGTATTGTGTTGTGGTATTTTATCGGATTTTGGTGTTGTGTCTCATGATATTGGTGGTAGGTATTGTATCAAAGTAATTATTTTGGTACAACGCAACTTAACGGTCTTCTTGTCTCTCTCTTTAACAATGAGTGTTGCTCTCATTAAGGCAGCCACTTTGGATTAACATGGTAAAGTGATTTGGAGTAGAACTACATCTGTGTTGTGACTTCCTGTTCTGTTACTTCCTCCTGTTACTTCCTGTTCTGTTACTTCCTCTTGTTACTGCATGTTCTGTGACTTCCTCCTGTTACTTCCTGTTCTGTGACTTCCTCTTGTTACTGCATGTTCTGTGACTTCCTCTTGTTACTGCATGTTCTGTGACTTCCTCTTGTTACTGCATGTTCTGTGACTTCCTCTTGTTACTGCATGTTCTGTGACTACTGTTCTGTTACTCCTCTTGTTACTGCATGTTCTGTGTTACTTCCTCCTGTTACTGCATGTTCTGTTACTTTCTCCTGTTACTGCATGTTCTGTGACTTCCTCTTGCTACTCCACTTCCTCTTGTTACTGCATGTTCTGTTACTTCCTCTTGTTACTGCATGTTCTGTGACTTCCTCTTGTTACTGCATGTTCTGTGACTTCCTCTTGCTACTGCATGTTCTGTGACTTTCTCCTGTTACTGCATGTTCTGTGACTTCCTCTTGCTACTTCCTGTTCTGTGACTTCCTCTTGCTACTTCCTGTTCTGTGACTTCCTCTTGTTACTGCATGTTCTGTGACTTCCTCTTGTTACTCCATGTTCTGTGACTTCCTCTTGTTACTGCATGTTCTGTGACTTCCTCTTGTTACTGCATGTTCTGTGACTTCCTCTTGTTACTCCATGTTCTGTGACTTCCTCTTGTTACTGCATGTTCTGTGACTTCCTCTTGTTACTGCATGTTCTGTTACTTCCTCTTGCTACTGCATGTTCTGTTACTTCCTCTTGTTACTGCATGTTCTGTGACTTCCTCCTGTTACTCCATGTTCTGTGACTTCCTCTTGTTACTCCATGTTCTGTGACTTCCTCCTGTTACTGCATGTTCTGTGACTTCCTCTTGCTACTGCATGTTCTGTGACTTCCTCTTGTTACTTCCTGTTCTGTGACTTCCTCTTGTTACTCCATGTTCTGTGACTTCCTCCTGTTACTCCATGTTCTTTGACTTCCTCTTGTTACTGCATGTTCTGTGACTTCCTCTTGTTACTGCATGTTCTGTTACTTCCTCTTGTTACTGCCTGTTCTGTGACTTCCTGTTCTGGTTACTTCCTGTGTCTCTCTGTGTACCTGTCAAAGTAGATCAGTCTGTAAACCTCACACTTAGAAATAATATGTATAACGGGGTTCACTCCATGGACCCTGTTTGAGCCACATTGTGTAGTCAGACCGGTGTGTATCTCCTACCGCTTCCTGTCTCACATGTCTTTGGTGCATCACCTGACCCTCAGTCTCCTCTGTGCAGGTGAGCGTCCCTTCAAGTGTGAGAGCTGTAACTACCTGGCTGCCAACCAGCATGAGGTGACCCGCCACGCCCGCCAGGTACACAACGGACCAAAGCCTCTGTCGTGCCCCTACTGCGAGTACAAGACCGCCGACCGCAGCAACTTCAAGAAGCATGTGGAGCTCCACCTGAACCCTCGTCAGTTTCTGTGCCCGCTGTGCAAGTACGCCGCCTCCAAGAAGTGCAACCTGCAGTACCACATCAAGTCCCGGCACTCGGGCTGCGACGTGACCCTGGACGTTTCCAAGGTCAAGCTGCGCGTGAAGAAGGCCGGACCCGACGGCGTGGAAGAGAACCAGGACTCCGTAGCCAGCAAGTTTGACAGTTTATCCAGCGTGGAGGAGGACATTGACATGGAGGAGGAGGAGGAGGAGGAGAAAGAGGAGGAGTCGTCGAGTCCCATCAATCTGTCAATCAAAAAGAGCACCCGGACAGGCATTGCCCAACCGGCTCAAACCGAAGCACCCGAAAGGCCTCCGAAGAAATCCAGTCTCTTCGCTGAGAAAGAGAAACTTCAGAAAGTAAAGGAGAAGGGGGAACCAGAGAAAAGAGTCACCACAAGGCAGAAGAAGACTGAGAAGGTCCTCAAGAATCCTCTGGAGAGTGAGGCAACATCTGCAGACAAGGGCCAGAGACGAGTCAAGAAGAAGACGGTGCAGGACCAAGCAGCAGTAACCAAACCAGACCAGATGGACCGATCAAACCAACTGAGGCCGGAGGAGGAGAAGGCACGGAGGCAGAAAGAGGAAGAAAAGTTGAGGCCGGAGAAGGAGGGACATCAGAAGAACGATAGCAGCAGGAAGAAAAACAAAAGCCTCAACAAGCTGAGGAAGTCCAGATCAAAGTCAGAGAATATAGCAGAAAGTGTGGTGGAAGCTCAGCAGAAAACCGAGAGCCCTGAGAAGAAGAAGGCTGCAAAGAGGAAAGCGGCGGAAGCTCTCGATCTTTCCAAAAGCTCCTCGTCTGAGACTCCGTCCAAGGCCCGACGGCTGAAAGAGAAGCTGCAGGTGAAACCAGCTCCAGCAGACACTAAGGAGGTAAACGATGCAGCTCCTGCCCCACAAAGGTCCAGTGGGGCCTCTCCTGCTAAGCAGAAGAAGACCAGGAACACCGGCAGGAGGTCCAGGAGCCTTCAGCAAACTGTGGATCCAGTAAAAGACCAGAAGACCCCAGGCGGTCCACGAGCTTCGGCTGAGCCGGACCGCCCGATGCAGAAGAAGACCTCCACTGGGAAAACCTCTCCAACACTCCCAGAGAAGACTCCCAACAACCCCCCCTGCCACTCGGGTGAGGACACGCCTCCTCCGGATGAGGACCGCCTTCCCCCCACCTTTGTTAAACCCACATCGCCTCCTTCACTGGTGCTGCCGGGCCAGCGTCACAAGCCCAGCGACCCAGAGGAGGACGAGGGGATCCACAGCAGCCACGAGGGAGGAAGTGACATCAGCGACAGTGCTTCCGAGGGCAGCGAAGACTCCGGCCTCAACGGCGCCGGGTCGGGAAAGATGACCAACGACCCTGAAACCCCCACCGAGGAGATCCCCACCCCGACAGAGCTCAAGAGCCACCTGTGCATCTTCTGTGACCGCACCTTCCCCCTGGAGGCGGAGTACCGGCGCCACCTCAACCGCCACCTGGTCAACGTGTACTACATGGAGGACTCCGCCAGGGCGCCGCAGTGAGGAGCGTCTCCACGGCAACAAGGTCTGCAGTCAGATACAAAGCCATGAACTCACTCCGGCCTTTCGGCTCAACTGGTGCCAAAACTGAAGTTTGATTTAGTTTTTTATATTTTTTCATCCCACCAATGCGTTCTCTTGGTTTGTAACATGAATCAGATGAGTTTCATAACCAGCTCACACTTCTGAATATTAAATCTTGTGATTCTGATGCGTGGGGGGCGTTTGGACCCGGTGGTCTGGCTCTGGTTCTGCGTGTTTGTATTGTGTCATAAATCATACTTCAGGATTTCGTGTCACAATACAAAATGACCATTTTAACATTTCTGAAGGAAAGTTGGTCCAAATATTTTTGATTCGACACCTTTCGACAATCACTTGTGTATTTTTCCTGTTTTTAGACTTCTGATTGGTTGAGGTCACCGACTGACGTCATTTATCATTTCTTAGTTATCGCTGATTATCATCTGAACTTTAACACAATTAAACACAGATTTCTGGTAACAATTATGTGTATTTGAAGCATATGTTCTGATATTAAAGAGCTGAAATGTAAACGTCTTATTAAGTTTGATACAAAGAAAATAAACATGAATTATCATGCCTCAATAATTCTGTGATACAAGTATTGATTCTCACGAATATATTCAGTTTACTGATTATTCATGTTTCTGTTTTAGCTTTTAAAACCGGTTTTATATTACTGGTGAATGAAACTCAATATAATGTAAAGATTAACATTCTTTGTCAGGGATTCATAAGTTAAATAACAGATCACTTTGATCGGCTTGATATTTTACTCTTGACTTTTTTCCAGTTATTTGTGTCGAGAGGAACTAAATATGTATTTTGATACGCATATTATACAGTATACCTATGACTGATTATGTATTGATATATAGTCCAGGGTGTATTACAACATGAAATACAGCAAATTGATATTTATTAATGTAATAATTTGAAGCCAACAGCTGATTCACTTGTAAAGACACATTTTATTTAGAACAATGAGGCGAGACGTCGTTATTAAAGAGTGATGGAAAATCAAAAAGGAACATCTGAGCACGGATATGGCTTCATCCGGATGTGAGACTCTTCCTCACTCCGAACCACAGCGGTGTTTTCCTAACTACTGACATCAAGACTCCTCACTCCTTCAGATGCGTTTGAGGACACTCTGGAAAGGTTTCTCCATGTAAGTGAATCCAAAAGGGTTGCTGACTGAGGAGGAAGCAGCCGTCACCATGGAGACGGGTTCCTCCTACCTGCCTCACTTCTTCTTCTTCAGCTGCAGCCTCTGGTCTGCGCGGGCCGACAGGCCTCCGTCCAGAAGACCCGGAGGCTTGGTGGGTTTGTAGGCTGCTGACTTCCTGATCCGCTCTCCCTTCAGGGTCACAACGTGAGGAAGAAGAGCGGGGGTCCTCACGCCGATACCTACTGCTGGAGGACCCAAGACCCTCAACAACACCTGGTCTCCTACTGCCGCCGTCACGGCAACCCAGCCTGAAGAGGGAGAGGGGGGGCAGATAGAAGGAGAGACAGGGACAGGTGGTCTCAGGTGAGCAGCAGCTCCGATCCACATCATCAGGATGAACTCTTGCATGACGAGATGTTAATGTACGGATGTCTATGTATGCACGACTGCCATCATCGGTCTCCAGGTGAAGTGATGTTCACCTGCAGAAGACAGTTTGACGTCAGCAGCAGCCTCCAGGTAGCCCCGCCCCTCCAACCTGAACTCCTGAGGAACCAACGCAGGAAACTGCTTCATGCGCTCTGACCCCCCCAGAGGAACCTGAACACGGCACCACACACACACACACACACACACACACACGTCAGCATGATGTCACTGAGTGAGTGATGTCACTGGGACCATGTGACCTCACCCCTAGCAGCTTGTGTCCCGCATGCTTCTCATAGACGCGGTCGGCTTTCTCCACACTGGTGATGTGAACCGGGACCCGACTGGAGGCCAGGACCGAGAACCAGCAGGACCGCCCCCCCTGAAGATCAATAAGCAATATTTTATACCAGCAGGACCGCCCGGTGATCAATAATCAACCATCTATACATTAAACCAGAAGCCGCCCCGAGGAGACACACATTTAAGCACGAGCTGATCATCAATAGTGTGATGTCACCTCCAGGAAGTCGATCCTGGCCACAGCTCCCAGTAACAGACTGGTACCGGGCTTCAACACAAAGGTCCTGGGAACCAGAGCCTGAGTGGGAACCACTGACATCACTTCCTGTTCAGTCAGTATGCCGAGGACCTGAGAGGGAGACACACACACACACAGCAATTTATTATGACAGACTGAATTCTGATGCTAACGATGCTAAAATCAGCAAAGGTCCAAAAGATTATAATGTGACTACTTAGTGTGATTAAAGAGAGTTTGCATTAATGAATCTAAAATCTATTTTAACAATTACAGAACAGTTTGATAGAATATATTTATCACTCTTTTGGTAAGCGGAAGAATGCATGAGGCGATATCATCATCCTGCCTGGAATGCAACGACTGGTCGAGTAGTTTCACGTTGGGACGTTTAGCTCCAATGCTACTGGTCTGCGCTTTAAATCACTACCGTAAGGTACCAGGTCGAAAAGTCACATTTAAATCAAAAACGTCTTTTTTTTAGCCTTTGGTCCGGATGGGACGTAAACAGAAGTCGCTTTAACTGCATTAAAATATTTGATCACATTCATCTCGGCCACATTAACGCGTTCATTTTGACCGCCCTAGACGGATGGATGAACCCACGTCGCGCTCTTTCAGGATTCCCGGTGTGTCAAACAGCCAGTGAGCATCTTTCAGCTCGTTGAAGGAGAACTCCTCAGCGCTGGGAGCTGAAAGGTCACACAGAGGTGAGAGGTCAGACTAGTTTAGAGCCAACATCAGATCGATGACATCAGACACTGTTCATCCAATGAGAATCTCACCTGTTGAGCTTCTCGTCTCTCCATCGTCATTCTCTCCAAAAGCCAAACTGTCAGGATCAAAGTTTATCTCATCTGACCGGGTCCTGATGTTAGACCGGAAGGTTCTGCCAACACGACCTGGATAGGTGGTGTTGGAATAAAAAGCTACTGAGGTTCGCTAATATAAGGTTCATTGTAAGTGGACAGAAGGTGGACTGATACATGGTGTCCTGAGATAAACAGATGTTAGTGATGATTTATGAACCAGGATATTGTGATATCCAGATACTGTGAAGCTTTATGGCCTTTGTGTAAACAGCATTTGATGTCCTTCGATCATGAAGGACAATGCTCTCTCTCTTTGATGTGGAGGTGACCAGTGGGAGCTGATCCAGCCCTCCCCTCCCCTGAGGAGGGGGCACAGATGTTTATATAGAACTAATGAAGGAAGAATCCTTTAAGTGGCCTTGATGCATGTCTTGTATGTGTGTCAACTCTGCTTCATGCTTGCAAGCATTTAAATGTCCTGTTCAATGATTTCACGCGTTGAGTAACATTTTTCAAACTGGACAGGTATACAAGAGGACAGGTAGACAGATTTAAAAGTATGAAGAGGGTCAAGAGGGAGACAAGACCACAGGCAGATGGTCAAATCACAGGGGGGAAGGTATGCAAGAGGACAAGTAGACAGGAGAACAGGTAGTCAGGTATAATTCAATTCATTTTATTTTGTATAGCCCCCCCCCTCTTACCCACTAGGTAGCCCTGCTTGCTGAAGTGTCTCAGTCTCCTCAGCTCGTCGTGGGACAGCTCCGCCTCCTCCTGTCTGGCCGCCTCCTTCAATCTCTCCTCCCGTCTGAACATCCTGTAGGGAGTCGGGTTGCTGATGGGAAACTTCAGCAGGTCTAGAGTTGTTCCTAAAGGCACCACAAGGGAATGTCTCAACATGTGAACATATATGTTAACATATGAGCGGAGGCTGGTGCTCACCGGGCCACGGGGAGATGGTGGCCTTGTGGACCAGGTCTGAAGCCTTGGACTTGCAGTAGTCAGACTCCAGCAGCGTGTTGAAGAGGGTGGACTTGCCCGCGTTGGCGCTGCCCACCAAGTACACGTCCCCTTTGTACTTCCAGGACCTCTGCAGGCCGGAGATCAGGCCCTCCACGCCGTAGCCGGTCTTGGCACTAATCAGGTGGACGTCGGTCACCTGGTCCCCAAAGCCGGCATCCCGGCAGTATCCGGAGAGCTGCCGCCTGATGCGCTGCAGGTAGTTTGGGGAGTCGGCAGGCAGGAGGTCGATCTTGTTGCCCAGGACGACTACGTGCTTGTTGGACCCCACCAGGTCTGGCAAGTTCGGGACGATTGAGTCGGGGAGGTCCAACAGGTCCACCACGAGCAGCACCAGAGCCTTGTGGGGGCGGATCCGGCGCACCACGGCCCGGTACTGGTCCGAGGTCATGTGGAGGCTCAGGGCCTGGCGGTGGTGAGTCAGCAGGTGGCAGCGCTGGCAAGTGGCACTACTCAGACGCTCCTCCTGCAGCAGAACCTTGAACTTCTCACTGGGCAGGTATCCCGGGACGGAGGCAGCTGTGCAGTGCAGGACGGCGCCGCAGCCCGAGCAGCAGGTGTCGCTGACCGGCTGGTCCATGTCCGGGGTGCCGAACACTCGGTGCTCACCTGCTGTCTTCTTCTCCTTCCTTTTCTGTGAAGAGACCCCGCTCAAGTCCAGAGGGAAGCCCACGTCCTCAAACTGTATCAGAGAGTCAGGCTCAGTCTCCTGCTGGGAGACGCCCCTTAGCACCGTCAGCTGATGCTCCAGAGATCTCAGATGTCTCTGAGGAGGAACCTGGGGATGAACCAAAAGAGGAACCAGATGAGGAGGAACCCGAGGAGGAGCAGCAGAGGAGGAGAGGCTTAGCTCAGGAACGAGGGGTTGGCCCTCCTCTGGATCTGAAGAAAAATAATCAGAATTAGGAACATAAACAGTGACTACACTTCCAAGGATGCAACTGAACATTTGTAGTTTCTGAGCTCTCCATGAGGTTTATATAACTTATCATGATTAACTGAATGATTTAACTCAACCTGTTACTCTCACTACTTGTAGGACCTACAGTCTCACCTGAATACTCTACAAACACGAACTCCTCCTCCCGGTCCGGATCTAAAGTCCAAGTCCCGGTCTTCCTCCCAGCACCGCTGCAGAGTTGCCGGGTGAAATCCCGACCTGCCGCAGCCTCTGAGCCAGGTGCCGACGCCCCAGCGGGTAAACGGCGGTCAGGAAAAGCGGCTCCTCTCGTACCCGCCCGGCGGACCGCCAGCCGGACCGCCTTCCACATGTTTCCCTCCTCCGACTGCCCCCGCGTGGAACACACCGCGCTCACCTTGGAGCTCCTAAAAGCACGCGCAGCTGGAGCTGCTGCGACTTCCTGACCGGATGTGACGTAAATCCCGTCATCCGCTTGCGTTCTGCTGAAAAACCACAAGCATTTCATTTCGAAAACTGAACGTGGATTATTGACACGCGATGACATGATGGGAGATAATAAACGCTGACTAGAAAGGGGATTATTGTGACGTCAACGTTCTCCTGAGGATCTTCTTGTGTCGCTGTGGTTACAGCGGCACTCTTTCCTCCGGAGAAGTGAGACCTCGTGTCTCAGAGGATCTACGTCACTCTATAAACCTCCTGTTTGCGCGCGCTGTCTCACTTCCAACATGTTGCGGCTCCGGAGCTGCTGCAGGAGATCCGCTGAGGTCCTCCTCCCACCTGCTGCTGCTCAGGTGAGTCCAGACCAGACTAGAACCAGGCCAGAACTAGACCAGGCCAGACCAGACTAGAACCAGGCCAGAACTAGACCAGACCAGAACCAGACTAGAACCAGGCCAGAACTAGACCAGACCAGAACCAGACCAGAACTAGACCAGACCATAACCAGGCCAGACCAGACTAGAACCAGGCTAGAACTAGACAAGACCAGAACCAGACCAGAACCAGGCCAGGCCAGACCAGACCAGGCCAGAACTAGACCAGAACCAGACCAGAACCAGGCCAGGCCAGACCAGACCAGACTAGAACCAGGCCAGAACTAGACAAGACCAGAACCAGGCCAGACCAGACCAGACTAGAACCAGACCAGAACTAGACAATAATTAGACAAGACCAGAACCAGGCCAGGCCAGACTAGAACCAGACAAGACCACTTCTGGTTTACTGTATTTTCTATGTTACACATAGAGGAATTTGACTCGATGAATTGGGGCAATTTAAGAATAAGATTAAAATATACAAACAAAATACTACACAACAAGATATTTTCATAGGAACCACTGGACCGTCCTTTACGAAAGGACAGAATTCCGTCCCACACCAATATTTAAATCGTGACGTATCATTGGTCCGTTCACGATAAATAACAATCATGACTGAGAAACGCAGATCATGTGAGGAACCGTTGCTGCTTCACCAATGTCAACCCTGACCCCTTCTGACACACACACACACACACACACACACACACTCCTTCTGGACTTTGAGTCGGAAGGTTTAGTTTTTGTGTTTCTGTGTTAATTATTTGCCTGAAGGAATTACCCAAAAGTAATGGCAACGTGACATTTAACGTGATGATGATGAGTCTATGAAGTATGTATTGCACATTCATTTGTCTAGCACATTTCCAAACATCAGGCTCTGCTGGTTTTTGGTTACCACTTGGTGTCTCACTTATACTGTATTCCTTTATTAAACCCATAGCCTTATATTTTATAATATTTTATTCCTCTTACACTATGTTGTCTTATCTGTCTGCTGCTATGCACCAATCGCCAAGTCAAATTCCTTGTATGTCTGACATATTTTGGTAATAATGTTTCCTGGTTCCTCATACGGGTCACAGTCCGTTCCATGTTTTATTGTCAGAGTGAGCCCTCTGCTCTCGTCCCTCCTCTCCGCAGCAACGGAAGCGTCTCTCAACTGGTCCCCAACAGAAACACAGATCCTTTTATGAGTTCCGCACCTACAGCATCCGCCCAGACCAGAATGCTGCCTTCCTCAAACTGACCAATGAGAAGATCCACCTGCGCACCGCCCACTCTGAGCTGATTGGCTACTGGAGCGTCGAGTACGGTGGCCTGAACAAGGTCTTCCATATATGGAAGTATGGTAAGAACGTCCCTCTACTCACAGGTTCTACGCACGGCCCCACCATCAGGGTTCCCCCTGTCACACCGCCAAGTGTTCGAGCCATAGCTGCGTCTCATTTGGAAGGCTGTATCCTCATGAGGACCCGTACTTCTGGTCTACGTGGGCCGTGTCCTCCAACGACCACATGAACCAAGGTGTCTCTGAAAGGAGACGCTCTGGCCTACGGGGAACTTCTTGTTCGCATCATCAGCTTTCTGTCCACCGCTCATGTTGCCTAGCAAACGCCTAAAACCCCAAAGGTATAAAGTACAGATAGAAGATAATCTTCTTATTTCATTTAGTTCAGGAAGATATGGTTCCCCTTCGGAGCATGATATATATTTCAAACTGAGAAGAACATTTTAGTCATTTGAAAATCAAATCGGTACTTTGAGCAAAAGTAATATTGCAATCTTAAGGAAGAGTAAAAAGAAAACGGTCAATAAAAACCACAGCAGCAAGAACAATGATTGACTTGTATGCAGACTTTTTGTTGCTAATTTAAAAGGTAACTTAAGATATTACAGAATATGTCCAAACCAGCTGAACGTCACCACACACATCGTTCTCTGCAGCATGATGCTGCTTCCTAAAACTACTAAATGTAAAGTTTATAATCTTACCACCAAACCGAAGGAGTAAACCAACCAAGTTCAGGTCTGCGTCCCTCGGCCTCGTTGAAGGAGCTGACGGAACGGGACAGTCGGTGAATGATGAGCAGCCTCCGGAGGAGGAGGAGGAGGAGGAGGCATGTGACCGCAAAGTGCCAAAAGGTCACAGGGTCAAGGAAAGATGGCTAGGAGAGTTCATGAGGAGTTAGGAAAAGACGTTGACGGTGATCAACTCTACTCCCACTGAGCTACGTAGTTGTGATGGACGGAGACGCGTGTTGATGAAGTCGGTCTGCAGCATCTCCGATGCTTCGTGTGTTGTTACAGTGTCATGCAGACGACATCCAGGTGAAACTATTAACAAGGCTGCAACATACATGAGTGATGCCAACGGTTACTCTCATGATCTGCGTTTCTACGTCATCGTTATTTTTCGTGAATGGACCAATGATACGTCACTATTTAAACATTGTCACTGCAAGGTATTGTGGGACAGAATTCTCTCCTTTTGGTTCCTATGCTAAAGGGCTAAGTAAGCAAGCATTGAAGCCTCTCTAGAGAACAGCCCTTATCATGGCGGCCACACATTTTCATTCTGTATCCCCCTAGCCTTCTATTTTATACTGTAGATTCAAGTTGTAAATTGAACATGTTATTTTTGTCTTACTGTCCAATGTCATGCACCAACCGCCATGTCAAATTCCTTGTATGTCGAACGCATTTTGGCAATAAATGTTCCTGATTCCTACGTCCAGAAACCAAAAAGACTGTTTGAATCCAGCCTGGGGTTAGGGTTAGGGTTTGGCTTTCTTCATCTGAAGCCTTTAAAGGTACCTTTTTATTCCTCCTCAGACAGTTATTCTCAGCGGGCAGGTGTCCGGGCAGCTCTGTCTCAGGACCCCTCCTGGATCTCAGAGTACATCTCGAAGGCAATACCGATGCTGGTGTCTCAGGACAACGAGGTGAACTACCTGGTTCCCTGGAGTCACCTGCACGAGCCCCCAAAGGAGGGCGGTAAGCCCCGCCCCCACACTGTGACCGCTAAACACTTGCTCTCGATGACATCACGCCGATGACACCTGCTGGGTTTCAGGTGTGTACGAGCTGGCGTCCTTCCAGATGCGCCCTGGTGGTCCAGCGGTTTGGGGAGACGCCTTCCAGGCTGCTGTCACCTCCCATGATGCACCTGGGTATGGCAAGCTTGTGGGAGCTTTCCACAGCGAGTGTGGGCTGCTGAACAAAGGTACACTGTAAAAATAGACCAGACACTGCAGAATATATAGTGAATGATGTAAAACATCCCACACAATGTAAAACATTTACCAAACGGATGAAAGCAGGAAGTTTTATGTCCGTATTATTGTTGACACATTCCTTTGCGAGTCGTTCTATTTGTGTGTCAGTTCACGCACTTTGGTGGTTCGAGAGCGCCGATCAGCGAGCTGAAGTTCGACACAAATCTCACACTGACGCCCGAGTAGTAGCTGCAGGTAAGACTCCGCCCACCTGACGGAGAGCGATGATCACACAGGATGATGAAGTGCCCTTTATACGTGTCTCTCTCTCTCTTTCAGTCCGAAACTGTGTCGCCCATCTGGACTCTCAGGAGAATAAGCTCATGTTTCCTTGTTCCTTCTCTCCACTGAAGTAACGTCAGGTCGATCACTTCCTGTCCTCACGCCTGTGTCTCCAACACTGTCTATAAAACTACCCCTTCAAGACCTGAACCTCCTGCATCCTCTAGGATCCAGTTAGGCGTTACTATGTGGTTTAAATGGATGAACGTGATTAAAAACACTAAATCAGATGGAGTAGCGAGCGGCAGCGTCCGATCCTGTGGCTGGAATGTATCGTGTGTGTGTGTGTCCTGTATTTCACATGAGACTGACAGGATTTAACATCTGAATAAAATAGAGAAACAAATGGTGTGAATCTGTGCATCAGAGAGCAAAGCAGGGACGGTGGATTTATTTCTTTTATTGAGGTGTTTGGGTCGGTAACATTAAATAAACATGGCGATCAGTGCAAACGCGAGCCGAGGGTGTGAACAGGTAACGTGCCGAGGAGGCGGAGCTCCGTCAGTCGGATTGATCAGCTGTTCCACTATTCAATACTCTTGAGGTATTTCACTGCTTTGCATCCTTCCTCTAAAAAAACCAATCCAGTCTTGGCCCAATCCCAGTTCCCCGTGACCTCTCAGTACCTCTCAGGGACTCGCCTGGTCGGAGGTTGAGTGTGCGAGTCTGTGAGGGCTTTAAAAGGTGTCACCATGACAACCTCACACGTCATGTGATTTACAACTGAGTGTAGTGATTTAATACTTGTTTTGCATTTGAAATGTGACTCCTTGCTGCTAAGATGAGGTCATTTTAAATGTTTTTACTAATCTTTGTCAAAACTCGGCGTTGTGACGGTGGGGAACCGAATCCGGACAGAGTGAGGGGGGCGGATTGGGGATTGGGCCTCAGTCTTCTTTGTGCAGCACTTTGCATTGAGCACGTTGATTGGCTGTTAAACACTACAGGAAACCGAACTGCCCCGCCAAAATAAGACAAATCGCACTCTGCTTCAGCTACACATAAATAAAACCGAATTAATCGTTTTCTAAAAGTGATCGTTGCAGTTGAGCCGTCGGCCAGTGATTCATATTCTTCCTCGTTGGTTTGGAGAAACAAAGTAGCTACAGAGTTCATCAGAGCAGGAGAAGAAATCACAGGCGCTATCTAAGTGTCTGATGGGCGGCGGCTCCACGGAGAATCATTTGCATTGACTGGCACGAGGCGGTGGGTGACTCCGCCCACACGTGTGACATCACGACAGATGAGGAGGCATGGTCTATGAAATGATCACATGACGCTCTCCTTTAGCATGACCTCCCCCCCAGAAGCTCCCGGGGGGACCTCGATGACGACGTCTCGGCGCCGCACCGAGTCTTTGGAGTGGTAGTCGTCACTCTGGTCCTTGGCGAAGTTCACAAACACCTGGAACCAAAAACCCCGACCAACAAGATCATTAGGAAGTCTACTTTCTACCTGTTCAGGTGTGTTTGTGTGAGTGTCTAGTCTTTCTACCTGCTGAGGTGTGTGTGTGTGTCTAGTCTACCTGATCCAGGGTGGTCTGGGTGACGGAGTAATCCTCAATCCTCAGCAGCTCCTTGTTCTTGGCGAGGATGGAGAAGATGTGGGTGAGGGAGGTGAGAGAAGATGGAAGCTGGTACTGCAGCATGTTCCTGTGCTTCTCCTTCAGCGTGCTGCCACTCAACTCACTCTCAATGAACTTCATGACGGGCTGAAGGTCACTGTCCGGCCCCCCCACCCGCAGGATGATGGTGTACCCATCACCAAACCTGGTATAGAGAATCACCATTGCATCACCTGACCAATAAAGTGTATCACCTGAGGGAGAAGGAGGACATCCTCATGCTACCTGTTCTTCAGGTGCTGAACGCTGCCGAGACATCTGAACCTCCCGTTTACCATGATGGCCATCCTGGTACACAGAGCCTCACACTCCTCCATGCTGGGACAAGGAGACAAGGTGTACAAGGGACAGCATGTTGTAAAGGGACATGGTGAGGACACGGTACAATGGGACAGGGGGAGAAGCCGTTATGGGGGACAGGGTCTCCTACCTGTGGGAGGTGAGGACCACGGAGCGTCCCTCCTTGATGATGCTGTGGATGCAGTTCCACAGGGCTCGGCGGGCTTTGGGGTCCATGCCGGTTGTGGGCTCGTCCTGTAACCACAACAACAGAAAGGTTGAGGTCGGCCCAAAGGTGGTGCCGGGGGCCATCTTCTGTGCTATGTCTTTCTTCTTCTCTCCCCGGAAATCAGCAACTGATTTAACCCCCCCTCTCACTGCCGATTGGCTACGATTGCTCTGATGCTGCTGTGTAACTTTAACACTGTAGGCGCTATATCTTCTCCCCCCTCCTCCTTTTCCTATTCCTCCTACCCTCCTCTTCTTCATCCTCTTCATCAACACACTCCTTGAGACACCTGGGCCTTGTTCCTCGTATGTAGTAGTGTGTGTGTGCATATGTATTGTGTATATATTGTATGTTTAGTGTGTATATATGGTGTGTTTTGTGTAAGCATATTGTACAGTGTGTATATATTGTGTGTACTATATATTGTATATGTATGGTTTGTTAATATTCTTTGTACTGTGTACGTATGATGTTTACTGTGTATATATGGTGTGTTTTGTGTATGTATTATGTGTACTGAGTACATATTGTGTATATAGTTACATGTGGTGTGTTTTGTGTACGGTTTACATATTGTGTGTATTGTGGGTACCAGGAAGACGACGGGTGGCGCTCCGATCAGAGACATGGCCGTGGACAGCTTCCTCATGTTTCCTCCGCTGTAGCTTCCTGCTGCTTTCTCAGCGTACTTCATCAGACCCAACTTCCTGATGCCCCACTCTGCCACCTGTCAATCAAAGGGCATCATCACAACCTCATGGTGACATCATCATTATCACGGTGGCGGTGACCTCGCTCTGACTCACATCACAGACTTGTCCCTCGGGGACCCCCCTGAGGACGGCGTAGAGCTCCAGGTGCTCTCTTCCTGTCAGCAGCTCGTTGATGGAGTCAAACTGAGGACAGTACCCCATGTGCTGGTGGACGGAGTCGATCTCCCTCAGGATGCTACACACAGACACACACATCAACAACGCAGCGGCTTAAAGGTGAAGCAAGCTCAACGAGCCATTCTACATATACCCTAGTACTTATATCATGTACTCCCAGGTATATCGTCGTAGCGCAGGGGTTAGAGAAGGTGTGCTGGAAAGCACAAGGTTGGTGGTTCAATTCCAGGCTGTTCCATGTCGAAGTGTCCCTGAGCAAGACACCTAACGCCTAATTGCTCCCCGGGCAAAAATGTGATAAAGCCGTGTGTTTAAAGTGTGATGTAAGTCGCTTTGGATAAAAGCGTCTGCTAAATGACATGTAATGTAATAAATACTGCACTCTTAAATACTCTGGTATTCATGATGTACTCTGCTTCTAAGTTCTTTTAGTTTAGAAGTCGTCGGCTTAAAGTTCATCATCGTAGCAAATCTGCTGTGTTTGGCGGCAGTAACCACGGCAACAGGCCTAACAACAGACCCCAGGTCAGCTCACCTCTTCCCAGCCAAGAAAGCCTCTCCACTGGTCACCAGTGTGTCTCCAGTCAGCATCTTAAAGGTGGTCGTCTTCCCAGCACCATTAACCCCAAGCAGCCCGAAGCACTACACACACACACGGACACACACACACACACACACACACACACACGGGCACAATGATAAATGGTCTGTACTTCATGACATCACTCACACCCCGATGACAGTAGCTACGTTAGAGACACACAGTTGTTATTGTTGTTACCTCTCCAGGAGGAATCCCGACACAAAGTCGATCCACAGCCGGCTTCTGTTTCCTTTCAAACACCTGCGGGACATTTATGTGTTAAAGAAAGGTTACAGTTAAAGTGAATGTGTCTCTGTGTGTGTCTGTGTGTGTCTGTGTGTGTCTCTGTGTGTGTCTGTGTGTCTCTGTGTATGTCTCTGTGTGTGTCTCTGTGTGTGTCTGTGTATGTCTCTGTGTGTGTCTGTGTGTCTCTGTGTGTCTCTGTGTGTGTCTGTGTGTGTGTCTGTGTGTCTCTGTGTGTGTCTGTGTGTCTGTGTGTCTGTGTGTAAAAGTGTCTCTGTGTGTGTCTCATCTGTCTCTGTGTGTGTCTCTGTGTGTGTCTCTGTGTCTCTGTGTGTGTCTCTGTGTGTGTCTGTGTGTGTCTCTGTGTGTGTCTGTGTGTCTCTGTGTGTGTCTGTGTGTCTCTGTCTGTGTGTCTCTGTGTGTCTCTGTGTGTGTCTCTGTGTGTGTCTCTGTGTGTCTCTGTCTGTGTGTGTGTCTCTGTGTGTGTCTGTGTGTCTCTGTCTGTGTGTCTCTGTGTGTCTCTGTGTGTGTCTCTGTGTGTCTCTCTGTGTGTCTCTGTGTGTGTCTGTGTGTGTGTCTCTGTGTGTGTCTGTGTGTCTCTGTGTGTCTCTCTGTGTGTGTCTCTGTGTGTCTCTGTGTGTCTGTGTCTCTGTGTGTGTGTCTCTGTGTGTGTCTCTGTGTGTGTCTGTGTGTCTCTCTGTGTGTCTGTGTGTGTGTGTGTCTGTGTGTGTCTGTGTGTCTCTGTGTGTCTGTGTGTGTGTCTGTGTGTCTCTGTGTGTCTGTGTGTGTGTGTGTCTCTGTGTGTGTCTGTGTGTCTCTGTGTGTCTCTGTGTGTGTCTGTGTGTCTCTGTGTGTCTGTGTGTCTCTGTGTGTGTCTCTGTGTGTCTCTCTGTGTGTGTCTGTGTGTGTCTGTGTGTGTCTCTGTGTGTGTCTGTGTGTCTCTGTGTGTGTCTCTGTGTGTCTCTGTGTGTCTCTGTGTGTGTCTCTGTGTGTCTCTGTGTGTCTCTGTGTGTCTCTGTGTGTGTCTCTGTGTGTCTCTGTATGTCTCTGTGTGTCTGTGTGTGTCTCTGTGTGTGTCTGTGTGTCTCTGTGTGTGTCTGTGTATGTCTCTGTGTGTGTCTGTGTGTGTCTCTCTGTGTGTGTCTGTGTATGTGTCTCTCTGTGTGTCTCTGTGTGTGTCTCTGTGTGTGTCTGTGTGTGTGTCTCTGTGTGTGTCTGTGTGTGTCTCTCTGTGTGTCTCTGTGTGTGTCTGTGTCTCTGTGTGTGTCTGTGTGTGTCTCTCTGTGTGTGTGTGTGTGTCTCTGTGTGTGTCTCTCTGTGTGTCTCTGTGTGTCTCTGTGTGTCTGTGTGTGTCTGTGTGTGTGTCTGTGTGTCTCTGTGTGTCTGTGTGTCTCTGTGTGTGTCTCTGTGTGTCTCTGTGTGTCTCTGTGTGTGTCTCTGTGTGTCTGTGTGTGTGTCTGTGTGTCTCTGTGTGTGTCTCTGTGTGTGTCTGTGTCTCTGTGTGTGTGTCTCTGTGTGTCTCTGTGTGTCTCTCTGTGTGTGTCTCTGTGTGTGTCTGTGTGTCTGTGTGTGTGTCTCTGTGTGTGTCTGTGTGTGTGTCTGTGTGTGTCTCTGTGTGTGTGTCTCTGTGTGTGTCTCTGTGTGTCTCTGTGTGTCTGTGTGTCTGTGTGTGTCTGTGTGTCTCTGTGTGTGTCTGTGTCTCTGTGTGTCTCTGTGTGTGTCTGTGTGTCTGTGTGTGTGTCTCTGTGTGTCTCTGTGTGTGTCTCTGTGTGTGTCTGTGTGTGTCTCTGTGTGTGTCTCTGTGTGTGTCTGTGTGTGTGTCTGTGTGTGTCTGTGTGTGTGTCTCTGTGTCTGTGTCTCTGTGTGTGTCTCTGTGTGTCTCTGTGTGTCTCTGTGTGTGTGTGTGTCTGTGTGTGTCTGTGTGTGTCTCTGTGTGTCTGTGTGTCTGTGTGTGTCTCTGTGTGTGTGTGTGTGTGTGTGTGTCTCTCTGTGTCTCTGTGTGTCTCTGTGTGTCTCTGTGTGTGTCTCTGTGTGTGTCTGTGTGTGTCTGTGTGTGTCTCTGTGTGTCTGTGTGTGTCTGTGTGTGTCTCTGTGTGTCTCTGTATGTGTCTCTGTGTGTCTCTGTGTGTGTCTGTGTGTGTATACCTTGGTGAGCTGACGGAGCTCTAGGATGTCCCCATGTCCCAGACCCTGGACAATCCTCTGCCTCTCTCGGGCTACGTCCTCGTCCTCGTCCCCCAGTGGTCCCAGTTTAGTGAGTGTACTGACTGGCCTATTGAAGGACACACACAGCCCAGATAGTACTTCTACATGTAGTACTGTGTACATGTAGTACTGTGTAGAACGTGTAGCACTGTGTACTGGTCTGTAGTACTGTGTACCTGGGTTTGATGAAGAACCTGTACTGGATGAGGAGGGTGATGATGAAGAAGACGACTCCCTCCAGGGCCATCGCAAATAGGTTCTTTCCCACCATGTCCCACTCGAGAGGAGAGCGTAAGCGGTTCTCACCTGAAACATCCACCCGTACACAGGAAGAACTACACCTTAACTGTGACAGTGTACAGTGACAACTACGCCTCCACCTAAGAGAGTGTGTGTGTTACCAAATCTCTCCAGGGCATCGGCCATTGCCTGGTTCTTCACCATGTCGATGAGTCCTCGACCGAGACAGAAGTGAGGAAAGATGAGGAGAACATTCTTCAAGATGTCGTTAATTCCCCCAATCTCCTGAGAATAAATAACAAATCCACGTTTACTGGATTTGAGATGAATCCTGGTCTTCACATTAAAACTGTACTTGAGATGATCCCTGGTCTTCACATTAAAACTGTACTTGAGATGATCCCTGGTCTTCACATTAAAACTGTACTTGAGATGAATCCTGGTCTTCACATTAAAACTGTACTTGAGATGAATCCTGGTCTTCACATTAAAACTGTACTTGAGATGAATCCTGGTCTTCACATTAAAACTGTACTTGAGATGATCCCTGGTCTTCACATTAAAACTGTACTTGAGATGAATCCTGGTCTTCACATTAAAACTGTACTTGAGATGATCCCTGGTCTTCACATTAAAACTGTACTTGAGATGAATCCTGGTCTTCACATTAAAACTGTACTTGAGATGAATCCTGATGTCTACGCACGTTGTTTCCGAACAGCTCCATGACGAAGGTGGAGATGCTGCCGTTGATGCCGATGAGGATGTTGACACTGGTGAGGACCACATAGGCCGTGCTGGGGATCTGGAAGAAGAAGGAGGCTGGGTACATCAGAGGAGTGATGGACCAGCTGCGAACAAGAAAACAGGAGAAGATTCTGTCAGAGAACTTAAAGCTTCCTGAGAACAAAATGAGTGACGGATCCAAATCCGCCCAAAAGATGTACGGTTAGATTAGAATCATTTACTATGAGATAACTGCTGTAGTAATGTGTACTAGTACTGTGTACTAGTACTGTAAACTACTACTGTGAACCAGTACTGTGTACTAGTACTGTGTATCTGTACTGTGTACTATTACTATGTATCTGTACTGTGTACTAGTACTGTGTATCTGTACTGTGTACTATTACTATGTATCTGTACTGTGTACTAGTACTAGTACTAGTACTGTGTACTAGTACCCATAGAGCAGCAGCAGCAGAGCGAGCACCGGCAGGTTAGTGGATGAAACGTAGGCTTGTTGTTGGAAACAGATGAAGATGACAACGACCAGCGTTGCCGGGACGACGTAGTTACACTGTGGAGAGACAAAAACAACATCAACAAGGATGATGCACACACACGTTACACACTTCCCTTTGGATGGATAATATGGACGGGATCTTTGCTCACCATGTCCCAGGTGAAGTTGGCCACCCAGTAGAGCAGCGGCTGCACTCCGCTGATGAACTGCATGTGTTTGGCTTTACTGACTCGCTCCTGGATGAGGAAAACCACAAAGCTAGCTGGAACGAAGGACATGGCGAAGATCACACAGATGGACACCAGCACGTCCACAGAGGTCGTTACCCTGGAGACAGGACAAAAGGTAAACAATGGACCGTTCTCTCAGTCTCAGGTGTACTTCCTGTCTAGTTACTGATATCAGGTGTGCTTTCTTTCAAGAGAGTCAGCAGTACTTCCTACAGGTGAGTAGTCCCAGTTATTCTTTTGTTCAGGTGACAAGGCTCATGTGCACTTCTTGTGGTCTGACTAGTCCCAGGTGTACTTCCTGTTTGGTGAGGCTTAGGGTTAGGCTTAGAGTCTTAGGCTGGACTTTTTGCTTAGGAAAGTTCCTCACTGATTGAAATGAAGTGAAGTAGTGGAAGTGGCGCCATGATGAGAGCTGTTTGAATTCTCTAATGCTAAGGAAAGGAGCTTCAATGCTTCCTAACTTATCTCCTTTAGCAAAGGAAACACCGTCCTTTACAAAAGGAAAGGAGATAATTCCCTCCCACAATTCTTTGCGGCAGCAAATAGTGATGTGTCTAATAGGCGTTAGGAGGTCATTTCTTGAATATTCAAATCCAGCCAGTGCCTAGTTACTAGTCTCAGGTGTACTTCCTGTTACGTGAGTACTCACAGAGCCACCTGTGACAGCTGTTCCTTGGTGAGGTTCAGAGGATGGTTGAAGGCCCTGATGCCGTACAAGTGTGGGTCCTTCCCTTCAGGTAGGTTCGCTCTCAGGATGCCGTTGTTCATCACGTTGATGAACGCTCCAATGCTGTGCCAGCCTTTGTTGTTAAACCAGATCTGAAGACGGTTCACACGCGTTATTCATTAATCACTTGTAATAATAAAAACACTGGTTCGGTAGAAACAGACAGATCCTGAATCTTTCAACCACTTTGTAGGGACGTCAATCATCTGATTCTCACCTTTACATTGTTCTTTGTGTCCAAACCGTTGATAAAACCTGAGAGACTGTCGAGGAATCGATCTGCTGCCGCTCCCTGAAACAAGGAGTTCAACATTGTCTGCACTTCATCTAGATAGTTCGTGTAGACAAGGGTTGCCCACAGATTTTCGGCTCCCAACCTACTTTTCAATCGACCAAGTCATAGTGATCTACCCCACCTGCCGGCCGGTCCCCATAACAATACTAATACTAACGAGTAGTAGCAGGTTTACTTCAACTGACCTTCTGCAGCTCAAAGATCTTTCTGACTCGTTCAATGGCATCGTCGATCTCATTGGCCGGCGGGAGGACCTGAGTGCTCCTGGCGCCCAATGAAAAGCCTCCGTACCTGCAAAGAGAAAAAGAAGATCAACGTGTGACAAAGAGGAAACAAGATTTGTCGTTTCAAAATAATAGCATGAAGAAAAACACTAACCTGAACTCATTCACCCAAACTTTGTTCTTCAGACTGTGAACAGAAAGCAGCTTTTTGTCACCAACACTGTGTGCTGTGTACTTTTGTGTGTGGTGTATCTGACGTGTTTCTACGGCGTATTTTTGTGTACTACAGTGTATTCACTCACCTCTTGCCGATGATCTGAGCGTATGTTTTCACCAGGTAGTCTGAGATGTTTCTTCCTGTCAGGTTCTGCAGAGTATCGTTTGCGCTCAGCTTCATCTGAAAAACATGAGTAATACCTGTAAATCATGTACTTTAATACATATAATAACAGAGGCTTAATGATTCTGGTTTGGGGTCAGGTGGTCTGACCTCGGGGGGGGGCAGTCCTCCGGCTCCAGCGGGGCAGTGCGGCAGCATCTTCTTCTTGTCGTCACAGCTGCAGAAGCAGGCGGGGGACGGGTCCTCCATGGTCCAGTTGGAGGAGCTGAAGAGCTGCTGGAGGCTTTCAGGGACTTCAGGAACATTCCAATCCTCATCGCCCATCGTACAGGGAGCTTCTCTGAGGACCAGCACAGCATCATCAATGATCAGAGGAAATGAGTGATTAATGAACCCATAAGCATACAGGTCAAGGGAAGAGAAGGTTACAGATTGTATTACATTCTATTTGTGTTGTCTATTTAGTATATTGCATTACATTATCTATATATAGATATAGACATATATAGATATATATATAATAGGAATGATGGATATAGAGAGAGTTGGGTAAAGATCGAGCAGATTCACTTCTCTTCTTACGGGATGGGATGTCCGTCCATGCAGCGAGTCCCGAGGCCCGGAGAGTCCAGGAGAGAGTTCAATAACCTCTGCATGGTGGGGTCTCCAGGAGCATCGTCACTGACACACAAACAACACACACACACACACACAAAACACACAACACAAACGCACGCACACTTTTGTTCAGTGCAATGTGGGGCGGTTGTGTACATTGTGGTGTAGTTGTTTACAGTGCGGGTAGTTTAGTGTACATTGCGGGTTGCTGTGTATACTGTGGGTAGTTGTGTACCTGATGAAGGTCACCTGGTCCTCATACATCCAGGGCTGCAGCTCCAGACTCGGGTATTTCCCAAACGGTGGAACAATGAGACTGAAGACGAGAGCGATGCACACAAACACAGCAGGGAGGACAATCTGCAACAATCACATGAACATTATTTGATCATACGTGCACAACTATTAAATACATTAAATATATGAAATGAATCTAAATCCTCAGCACCTGAGCGAAGAAGCCCTTCCTGGAGCGCCGAGCATACAAAAATCGTTTCCACATCAGAGCAACAAACTGCTGCTTCTTCAGACTCCAGCCGGTCACCTGATAGGAGCCTTTACCATCAGTGTAGTTCAACCAGTCCTTCTCCCTGCACTCTGAGGGGTCACATGGGTCACACAGGTCACATGAGGTCACACAGGTCACATGATGCAAATGATTCTAAGCAGGAATTTATGTATTTGTATGTGTTTTACCTTGATTTGAATGAAAAATTATTAGCTGAAGCCCAGAAGAAGCCGAGTAACAGATGATCACAAATATGTGAGGGACCACAAGGTAAGGAACAGATACACATGTGTGTTTACCTGGATCACCGTCCGACTCGTTGCAGTTGTTGTCGTCGTCATCGGTTAAAGGTCTGAGGCAGCTCTGATGGTCTCCTCCACCAAAGGCATGAGTCCTCCTCCGCCTCCGGACAGGAAAGGTACCATCTGAACACCCCTCACCCCCACACACACATCACACACGTCACACACACATCACACACACGTCACACACGTCACCCCCATCACACACATCACATCACACACATCACACACACGTCACACCCACACACACATCACACACGCACACACACGTCACACACGTCACCCCCACACACACATCACACACATCACACACCGCGTCACACCGTCACACCACACACACATCACACACACACACACACGTCACCACACACACACACACACACACGTCACACACGTCACACACACACGTCACACATCACACACACGTCACACACGTCACACACGTCACACACACGTCACACACACGTCACACACGTCACACACACATCACACACACACACACGTCACACCACACACCCACACACACATCACACACACGTCACACACATCACACACACATCACACACACATCACACACGTCACACACGTCACACACACACACACACACACACGTCACACACATCACACACATCACACACACACACACACACATCACACACATCACACACACATCACACACACCACACACACGTCACACACACGTCATCTTACAGCACTGGATTTCAGACTTTTATTAATGTCAAGGTCAAAGGTCACTCCCCACCTGAAGGCACTTCAGTGTCGACTCCGTTGTCTTCAGCCACTTTCAGGAAAATCTACAAAGAAATATCTTTTTGTATTGATTTTATTTTTTTACCTATAAATATAGTATATACATACTTTATATACAGGAGGGTGAGTGACAAACGGACCACTTTACGCAGGCTAAGCTAGCTGCTAGGAAAGCATCCCAACATCTACCCTGCAGAGGACACTACTGTGTCGAAAAAAACTAAAACAAAAACAAACTTTTAATTGTGATATGTGCGATAAATTAGTTCATTTTTTTAAATATATATATGTGAGATTGTTGTATTCACACCTGCTGATAAATATGTCATTTTTTATGTTTAAATGGTTAAACTCTGACATTAAAACAAACCTCCTCCAGTGTGGTGTCCGACACTCCGTAACTGGAGATGCCGAGGTTGAGCAGCTTGAGGTCCAGGTCTTTGAAAAGTGCCACAAAGGCTCCGTCCTTAGCGGCGCTGTAGGGCAGGACGTAGGTCAGCTCGTGGCCCAGGTTCTCCACCAGCCGAGCGGCCGGGACGTGGCCCAAGATGAGACCCGAGACTAGGGTCGCATCAGGAGGCCCCAAGGGGACGGTGCAAATGGAGGCCGCAGGCCCGTTTTCTGAGGACATGAGAAACAGATCAGAAACACCTGGAGGTGAACAAATCAAACGCTCTGCACGAACAGAGAGCTCACCGATGGTGGTGGCCTCACTTTCATGTTCGCTGCCGAGTCCTGCGTCACTGCTGCTGACCGAGGTACTCTCCTCCTCCTACGCAGAGTACACAAGGCAGAGTACTACGTTAGAGTACTACACATAGAGAGAGAGCAGAGTAGTGTGTTAAAATACCAAAGAGAGAGAGAAAAATACTAAATAGTAAACTACTACAAAAATAGAGAAACAAATACTTTGTTAAAATACTACACAGAGAGAAAAGAGTACTGTTGAAGACCTCAGTATATAAATCCTGGCTTTTTTAGATGAACCGGTTTCTTCTGTCACTGTACACCATAAAGGGAGACACTAAGACACCGTTCAGAGAGACATTGTTCACTTTGACACTGTACAGTGGGACACATTGTGCGGTGTAACTGCGGCAGAGACCTTCTTGGTGAAGGACACGGTGCTGGAGGAGTTTCTGCAGGAGCTCAGCGCCTGCTCGGGTTCCTTCTTCACCAGCGTCAGGTAGTAACCTGTCCCCAGCTGGTTCTTCAGGTACAGAGAGGAGCCCACGCAGCACAGCTTCCCGTGGGAGATGATGGCGATCCGGTCCCCCAAGATATCAGCCTCGTCCATGTGGTGTGTGGACAGGATGATGGTCCGACCTGAAGGGAGACGGACCTTCATTCACAGTCCAGCTTCATAGGATAACCGTAATCGGCCTACCACAACGACTCACCCTGCCGGTACTTCAGCAGCAGATCCCAGATCCCTCTACGGGCGAAAGGGTCAACACCGGCAGTGGGTTCATCCAGGATCACAACCTTTGACCCCCCGACAAAGGCCAGCGCCACAGACAGTTTCCTCTGCATGCCTCCGGACAGCGCATTGGCCCTAGAGGTGCGTTTGTGGGGCAGCCCGGTGTCCTGCAGAATCTGCTCGATCTCACCTTTCACCTGCTGCTCCGACAGGCCTTTGAGCCGGCCGTAGAACCAGATGTGCTCCTCCACCGTCAGCCTGCAGAGGGGAACACGTTAAACAAAGTGACACCTCCAACCCCAGACCAAATGCGTTGTGTCTTAGGACTCACATGCTGAAGAGGACGTTGTGTTGAGGACACACTCCAAGATTTTGTCTGATGGCACTCAGCTCGGTCCGGATGTCTCTGCCGAGGATGTAGGCGGTACCAGAGGTGGGAGGGAACAGGCCAGTCAGGATGGACCTGCAGGGACCGGATGGTTTCAATGAACACGTCTGTTTATGTACTTCACATATATAAGTACCTGTCTCTGATTCTGTACCTGTATAAGTACCTGTTCCTGTTCAATACTCACATAGTGGTGGTCTTCCCTGCTCCATTGTGTCCCAGGAAGGAGGTGATTTGTCCCTCGTAGAAGCCGAGCGTCAGTCCGTCCACAGCCAGCTTCTTCCCGTGGCGATACACCTTCACCAGATTCTCAATGTAGACACCAGGCTCCAGGTGAGACGGCTCCTCTTCTATACACACAGCTAGAGAGAAAAAACACACGTTACCGCTTTGTCCAGGGAGTCCTTTTCAAATGAGAACTCTTATATTTGTGTTCAGAGTGTTCCCTTTATGGGTACAGATTTGTGGTGACTTTGAGTGCAGCTATCACCCCACTGTGGTGACTGAGAGCTACAGCAGCCTCACCTTCTGGGTTTTCCTTCTGGATCAGTGGACCTTTGTTGGACTTCCCGTCTTTCTCCCCAAACCAGTAGGCCTTAGAGAAGGGGAAGTACCAGGCTCGAGGGATCCCGTACTGACCTGAGACAAGCAGAAAGTAGACCTTAGGCTCAGACTAAAGATAGTTTAGGGAATAACTGTGGAAGGATGTTAAAGTTATTTTAATCATCAGGGATTTCATGAAGTTTTAATGTCAGTGTGTTGTTTTCTTTCTTTAAGATTTGAGAATATTGTCTGTTGACTCCGAGTGCTCTCACCTGGAAACACGCCCTCGATGTACCAGGTAAGGACTCCGTACAGGAAGGAGTCGAAGTACATGATGACGATAGCTGTGCGGAGGCTGAAGTCGTCCTCCTCCATTGGACTGGAAACAAGGTTCTTCCACTGGATGCCGACTCCTTGCTCCTCAAACAGGGCGAAATACTCACAGCCAAATCCGAACGCCACGGGCGACAGGAGGCTCTGCGGAGGAGGAGACATGTGACTTACTCCGTGCAATAGCAACATTCCGTCAAGACAAAAAGCAAATTGCAAGATTTCTTACAGCGAAGACCTTGGCCCCGTAGCCGATGTAGTCCTGCCAGGCCACGCAGAGCACATAGGGCAGGTAGAGGGTGAAGTAGATGATTCCTCCGCAGGCGGCGGCAAGGTTGGCGCGGGCGAAGGCTGTGCTGAGGAGGAAGCACTGCATGATGGTTACCACGGCGAAAGATCCCAGGAAGAGGAAGACGACGCCGGGGTCGCTGTAGGGCAGCAGATTCCCCTTCTGTTTAGAGAGCAGAGAGCATAAACAAACGGACACCAGACAGAAATGTGCTGTCAAATAAGCATGAAACAATAACTAATCATCACAACCAGTGGGAGACTTAAAACCCACTACGGAGCTACGAGTCCCACAAGGCTCTGTGCTTGGACCCTTTCTATTCACCCGTAAAGGCTTACTCAAGGCAATATCATCAGAACAAGTGTTAAGAAATGATACACAATTATGTCTGTACATATATCAAGCCAAACTTGTTGATGACGCCAAGCTAATGAATTGAAATTCTGTTTGACTTGAAGAATTAATTGGCAATTGATCAGGCGACGTCACATAGACATCATGGAACATTTACATCTAATCAGTTCAACGTAAAATATAAATTATTTTATTTTAGTCTACTTTATTTCACTCATTTCACTATTTCATCATTTTTTTTAGATTTAGATCTTGAATCTGGTTTCCGAAGCAAGATGCAGCAAATAAATAAAAAAACAGTAGAAGTACAGGTACATCAGTGCTCACCTTCAACAGCAGCACCAGCAGACCGGCGCTAACCAGCAGAGGAATTAGACTGCTAATGAACCAGCTGAACCACAATATGCCGTTGTTCAATCCCATGATCCTCATGGTCTCTTTCAGGCGAGCCTCCTTCTCGTACACAACACTCTTCAGGATGATCGCCACCGAGTACATCCACGCAAGGGTCATGAAGAGAGGCATGGAGCGGCTCATCACCCGCAGGAAGCTGTGAGGGGAGGGACAACAGTTAGGACGGCTTAGGACATGAAGGACAAGTTAGGACATGAGGGTCAGGTTAGGTCATCGGGTTAGGACATGAAGGACGAGTTAGGACATGAGGGTCAGGTTAGGTCATCAGGTTAGGACATGAAGGACAAGTTAGGACATGAGGGTCAGGTTAGGTCATCGGGTTAGGACATGAAGGAGGAGTTAGGACATGAGGGTCAGGTTAGGTCATCGGGTTAGGACACAAAGAAGGGTTTAGGACGTGAAGGACGAGTTGGGACATAAAGGACGGGTTGGGACATGAGCGTCAGATTAGGACATGAGGTTAGGACATGAAGGACGAGTTAGGACATAAAGGACGGGTTGGGACATGAGCGTCAGATTAGGACATGAGGTTAGGACATGAAGGACGAGTTGGGACATAAAGGACGGGTTGGGATATGAGCGTCAGATTAGGACATGAGGTTAGGACATGAAGGACGAGTTAGGACATAAAGGACGGGTTGGGACATGAGCGTCAGATTAGGGCATGAGGTTAGGACATGAAGGACGAGTTGGGACATAAAGGACGGGTTGGGACATGAGCGTCAGATTAGGGCATGAGGTTAGGACATGAAGGACGAGTTGGGACATAAAGGACGGGTTGGGACATGAGCGTCAGATTAGGGCATGAGGTTAGGACATAAAGGACGGGTTGGGATATGAGCGTCAGATTAGGACATGAGGTTAGGACATGAAGGACGAGTTAGGACATAAAGGACGGGTTGGGACATGAGCGTCAGATTAGGGCATGAGGTTAGGACATAAAGGACGGGTTGGGACATGAAGCGTCAGATTAGGACATGAGGTTAGGACATGAAGGACATGAGAGGTTGGGACATGGACATAAACATGGACGATTAAAGGACGGGGTTGGGACATGAGCGTCAGATTAGGACATGAGGTTAGGACATGAAGGACGAGTTAGGACATAAAGGACGGGTTGGGACATGAGCGTCAGATTAGGACATGAGGTTAGGACATGAAGGACGAGTTAGGACATAAAGGACGGGTTGGGACATGAGCGTCAGATTAGGACATGAGGTTAGGACATGAAGGACGAGTTGGGACATAAAGGACGGGTTGGGATATGAGCGTCAGATTAGGACATGAGGTTAGGACATGAAGGACGAGTTAGGACATAAGAACATGAGCGTCAGATTAGGGCATGAGGTTAGGACATGAAGGACGAGTTGGGACATAAAGGACGGGTTGGGACATGAGCGTCAGATTAGGGCATGAGGTTAGGACATGAAGGACGAGTTGGGACATAAAGGACGGGTTGGGACATGAGCGTCAGATTAGGGCATGAGGTTAGGACATAAAGGACGGGTTGGGATATGAGCGTCAGATTAGGACATGAGGTTAGGACATGAAGGACGAGTTAGGACATAAAGGACGGGTTGGGACATGAGCGTCAGATTAGGGCATGAGGTTAGGACATGAAGGACGAGTTAGGACATAAAGGACGGGTTGGGACATGAGCGTCAGATTAGGGCATGAGGTTAGGACATAAAGGACGAGTTAGGACATAAAGGACGGGTTGGGACATGAAAGACAGGGAGGACAGGTGAGTACATGGAGGAAGGGTTAGGACATGAAGGACAGGTAAGGACATGGAGGACGGTTCTTACATGTCGTCCACGTAGCAGGGATAAGGCATCTGCTGAATATAGACGCCCGTCTTCTCCTTGGTGCCCGTCATTGCTCTTATGATACCTTGCTCAATAACGTCCTGCAGGTATGAGAACCCACCCCAGATGTACCGCATGTCCTCAAAAGGGTCGGCACGAGGACCTGGGTCCCAGTACCTGAAGAAGAGGAGGACAGACAACATGTTGTTTACCTTAAAAGCTAATCCTCTTCTGTCCAAAACATAGTAAATCCTATGTCTGAGTCTGTCCTATGTCTTACTTACAGTAAGTGCCCCACGGCCGCTTACTGTAAGTTACTTCATCAAAGGTAAACAGCTACGGAGTTCAGCTAAATAAAAGTTTAATAAAAGATAAAATCATTAACGCAACAGTGCAACTAAATGGGAAAATCAAAAGGTGGACTCTTAAATATTAGATACCTGTCATCTAAAGCTGTGTTCATCAATCAATGAATTAATCACCAATTCAATTCATCTAATTTTGTAAAGCCCAAAATCGCAAATTACAAATTGGCCTCAGAGGGATTTACAGTCTGTTTACATTGGAGTCACTTCAACACTTGATGTGTGAGCGTGTGTCTTACGCGTCTTTGATCTTATTGGTCCTCTCAACGTTGTCAATGTCCATGCGGATCTTGTAGTTGAGTTTGGCCGGCAGCTCAGTGGCGTTGGGGTCGACGTCCGGGAACACGATCCCTGCCCAGAACTTCTTGTCCTCCAGCAACACCATGGACTGGTCGACCATTTGCTCCTCGCTGGAGACCGGCTCCAACTTGTCCAGGTTCACACACTGACACACACAGACATACAGAGAGAGAGAGTCATGTGATCTTCATTCACCAACCACGGTCTGCATACCTGTCTGATCAGGGCCTGGTGCTCTAGCTCTAAACTTAAATCAAAGGATGTAGTCTACACACCATGTGATGGTTTATCACGACCCACACATCAGTGAACTGTGTGCTGTGTGTGTTCTCACCAGTTCAAGACAAACCCAAACTAAACACGTGTTCTGAAGCTGCCACCACTGACCTCCATGAAGCGTGAGATGCTCATGATGGCCTGGTCGGTGTCGTTGAACACCTCCCTCCAGGTGAGGGCGCCACCGGGGCCTTGGGCAACCCTCTTGGACAGGAAGTAGGAGACGTCGTCCACAGTCCAGTCGGTGTGGGTCAGCTGAGCGCTGAATAATCTGGCGGTGGCGTTGTTCTTTAGCAGGGTCTGAAGGAGAGACCAGGGCTTTTACATTTATATTTATAAGCATGAATATACAGACATAAATCACACAAATTGATAAAGGTGCAAATTAACAAGATAACATGTAGAGACAGGCCTTACCCTGATCACGTCCATCTGCTCGCCGTTCTCCATGAAGCTCCAGATTTTGGGTCTTACCTCCTCCCACATCCCGCCCAGGTCCCTGAACACACCGAGCTCCTGGAAGGTCCGGTTCACCTGAATGCAGCACAAACCGTTAGACATCCCTCGTCCCACCTGCAGACAGCAAGGACACACATGACAAGTGAATGTGACAAGTGATGACACACCTCGTGGATAACCCTCTGAGTGGCGGGAGTGTGGGGGGTGTACAGGATCTTCCCCATCAGCAGAGGCTTCAAAGCCTGCCAGATCATCCGGGACATTGGGTTGGAGTCCATGTTCCTTACCAAGCTGTTGCAGTAGGGAGCTGGAGAACACACAGAATCATGTACATATAATTCACACGATCACACACACACACACACACACACACACACACACACACACACACACACACACTCATACACGCACACGCGCACGTACTGGACGAGTTGTCGTAGAGGGACGTGGACTCGTCCTCGCTGCTGTTCTGGCTCCCGAACAGGGCCTTGTAGTTGCTGTCCTCGTACCAGTTGAGAGACTTGATCTGCAGGCCGCCTCCCTCCGGGTGACCGCACACGATCCTGGAGACAGCCTGGTACATGGCGCTGGGGGACGAGGTGGCGTTCTGCGTCAGGAACACAATCTCGTTCCTAAGGTCGATCCAGCTCTTCATGCCGGCCAGCTGACCCGGGATCAGAGAGAACGGTCACGTAAATCACCCCAATTAAGTTCTAGTATTTATTGCTTACTAAGGATGTCTGTCCTCACTAAAGACGTCTGTCTTCAGGAAGACAGCTGTCCTCATTAAGATGTCTGTCCTGACCATGAATTATAATTCCACAATAGACCTGACCTGTCCTCACTAGATATTTGCTGACAATGAGGACGTTGTGACTTCCCGTTTGTTGAAAGTTGTCATTTAAAAGTTCATGACATCAAGTTTGTTTCAACATTGTTTCTTCAGACACAGAAGAACACAACACCCTCCCTAAAGTACACAGTGTACTCCACTAAACATAGTATCCCTAAAGTACACAGTGTACTCCACTAAACATAGTATCCCTAAAGTACACAGTGTACTCCACTAAACATAGTATCCCTAAAGTACACAGTGTACTCCACTAAACATAGTATCCCTAAAGTACAGTGTACTCCACTAAACATAGTATCTCTAAAGTACACAGTGTACCCCACTAAACATAGTATCTCTAATGTACACAGTGTACTCCACTAAACATAGTATCCCTAAAGTACAGTGTACTCCACTAAACATAGTATCTCTAATGTACACAGTGTACTCCACTAAACATAGTATCTCTAAAGTACACAGTGTACTCCACTAAACATAGTATCTCTAATGTACACAGTGTACTCCACTAAACATAGTATCTCTAAAGTACACAGTGTACTCCACTAAACATAGTATCTCTAAAGTACACAGTGTACCCCACTAAACATAGTATCTCTAATGTACACAGTGTACTCCACTAAACATAGTATCTCTAAAGTACACAGTGTACTCCACTAAACATAGTATCTCTAAAGTACACAGTGTACCCCACTAAACATAGTATTTCTAATGTACACAGTGTACTCCACTAAACATAGTATCCCTAAAGTACACAGTGTACTCCACTAAACATAGTGTCTCTAAAGTACACAGTGTACTTCAGAGACACTGGGCAGGAACACTGAGAGGTACACTATGAGGCACTCTGAGAGGTGTACCAAGAGGGACTCTGACAGGGACACTATCAGGTACTCTGAGAGGGACACTGAGGGGGACACTATGAGGGGACGTTGGATGTTTGTTGTTTGTTCAGACTGTAAAGTGAAGACCTGCTGAGAGTCTTTGTTCAGCTGGAACTCATCTGTCTTTCATCTGCACACAAAGACCTGAGATGCTGAGAGCTGCCAAATAAACCCAGTGAACCCGGTCGGCTCTACTGGAGGACACGTCTGTCCTTGTAGAGGGAACCAGGTGTGTGTCTCACCTCGACCGCCAGTGAACCCAGACTGTCCAGGAGGTGGTTGGTCGCCCTGGCAACCAGTTGGACAGCCTCGGGGTCGGCTCTCAAGTCCCTCTGAGAGACACAGATGGACACGTTAAAAAAAGTTCTGCAGAAACTCCAAATCAAAAGGTATTGAGATAGTTTACTGCAGTAAAGCTACTAGTACTCACTGTAGTACAACTGTAGTACTACTCACTAAACTTTGAAAGTTTTTTTTCTGCTTTGAGTTCTGACAGAAGGTTTTTAAAGGATTTCGGCTTCCGTTGCCGCGGTAACATTTACTTTCACACAGTCAGTCAGCAGCTCGTAGATTTCTGCTCACAAAAGAGCCGCCGCCTCTCTGACTGGGGAAGAACGAGTCCTCCGGCTACAGAAAGCTGAGCCGGCAGAGGGACGGGCCGGGACACGCCTCTTCCCACTAAGAAAAACACCTTTACTGCGTGTCCTCAGAGGAAAACCACCCCCAGCACTTACTTTAACAACTCCTCGTGTTTCTGCAGCCAATAAGAGGACAATGTATTGATGGACTGACATTAAATGATCATGTGACCTTTAATCATAACTGCTGTTCTATTAAGACACTAGTCAATAATGAATGCTGGTGTTTTTATGGTGTTTTTTTAAGACTTTTTTTTACAATTGAACAACAGGTAAACATCTCGTATCAGCTGACTGCTGTCAGACATCTCCACCAATTAGAGCTCTGCCATGTGACCCGAGGCCCCCCCTCAGCAAGTGTATTCTCACCTGCACAGGTTTCAGGAAGTCCAGGTTGTTGAGGAAGTGCTCCTCAGCCTGGTTCAGCCAGGTGCGCGGTGCCTCACAAAGGACTTTCTGTACCATCATCGACACCTGCTGGTCCGCGATGGTCACAAAGTCCCCCAGACGGCGCTCGCCCCCCTTCCTGGGACACATGTCTGATAGGTGAACTCCAAAACCTTTCAGTAGGACCTGCGAGGGATGGTACAAGAGGACAAACGTTAGTTGAATGTTTCTTATTCTATAATCAGAATACCACCTTCAGGTCCCTTGTAACTTCCCTTGTAACTTTGTCTGAATGTTCGTCCTACCTCGACGGCCCGCACCTACCAGGTAACCTGGCGAGGATCTGTGTTGGAACCTTGTCCTCTTACTACTGGAGTTCCTCAGGGTTCCGTCCTGGGTCCCCTTCTCTTCTCACTCTACACCAAATCTCTCTGCGCTGTCATTCGCTCGCATGGCTTCTCCTCCCACAGCGATGGCGATGACACCCAACTAATTCTCTCCTTCCCTCACTCGGATCTCTGCCTGTCTGACTGACATCTCTCAGTGGATCCGCCCACCATCTGAAAATCAACCCTGGCAAGACTGAACTACTTCTCTTTCCGGGAAAAGATTCTCGGACCCAGGACCTGATGGTTAACTTTGGCAACTCCGTGTTAACGCCCACTTTGACTGCAGGAACCTCGGCGTGACACTCGACAGCCGACTCTCCCTGACTCCCAACATCACTGACAACACGATCCTGTACATACACGCTCTACAACATCAGGAGAACACGTCCTCTTCTCACTCAGAAGGCTCCCCAGGTACTGATTCAGGCTCTTCTCCCTCCTGGACTACTGCAACTCTCTCCTGCAGGTCTCCTGCTACCACCATTCCACCTCTGCAGCTCATCCAGAATGCAGCAGCTCCACTGGTCTTTAACCTTCCTAAGTTCTCCCTCACTCCTCCACTCCTCCGCTCTCTTCACTGGTACCGGTGGCTCATCCAGTTCTAAACATGGTGCTCACGTACCATGCTGTGAATGGATGGGGTCCAGCTTCCATCCAGGACCTGGTCCAACCCGACATCCCGACCCGCACTCTCCGCTCTGCATCTGACTGCTTGTTCATCCTCACTGAGAGCAAAACACTCGACTAGATCTCCACTCTTTGCTGTCCTGCTCCTAAATGGTGGAAGGAGGTCTCTGAAGACATCAGGACCACAGAGAGCCTTCACATCTTCAGACTAAAGACACACCTCTTCAGACTCTACCTCCACTAACACACTAACTAACTGTAGCACTTACATTGTACTTGTAACACCACTTATCTATAGCAAATTGTAAATTGGCTTATTTGAGGAAATTGCACTTTCTTGTTTCTTGTTCCTCTGAGTTTGTACCCTATGGTTGAATGCACTTATTGTAAGTCGCTTTGGATAAAAGCGTCAGCTTAATGACATGTAATGTTAGGTGAGTAACCCTGGCGTCCTAACCTGTTCCAGGTCCACGTCGGCGTCTCGGATTTGTTGGATGTGGTCTTCGGACATCGAGGTGTTTCTAAGCAGGAATAGAGACAGCGTCTCATTGTCTCGCAGGAAGTGCTTTAACTTGAATCCTGAAAACAACAAAGAGAAGATCAGTTTCTGTCCACGGAGAGACCTGCTGCCTCCTCCTCAGGACACAGGTATGACAGACCTATACAGGTGAGACAATATCCTGAGGCTACAGGTGGGACAGACTAAAATAAAGTAATACAGGTGAGACCGATTTACACGAGTGAGACAGTGTCCTGAGGACACAGGTGAGACAGACAGTTTTATTTGAGACAGTCGCCTGAGGCTGAAAGGGACACAGACAGCTACAGATGAGACAGTTGCTATGAGAGAGACAGATGCTACAGAAGAGACAGACAGCTACCAGTAAGACAGATTCTAGAGGTGAAACAGTTGCCTGATGCTGAAGGTTCGACAGACAGCTACGGGTGAGACAGATGTGTTGACTATATTTGGCGTTCTTAAGGGTGTTGCAGTACGTAAATGATAAGCACAGGACTATCACTAGTCTTCAGCTACATGTTGTCACTTGTCTGCAGGGTTAACTTCCCACACAGGTGGAGCTCAGAGGAACAAAGCTTCGTGACTATTCACACTCCGCCTTTTCTTCTTCTACAGGTTTAAACAGATAGCAGTGAGAAGGGCAGACCTTGTCAAACAGTCACACTAAATGTGTATGAGATCTGACGCCGTTAGTGACGGTCAGAGGACATGTGGAGCTGTCCGAGTGATGTGATTGGTCAAATTAGTACCAGTAACCTCTGAGAGCTCCAACAGAGGAACACGTCAGATCTAATCAGAATCATCAAAAGAGACTCTCAGCCAATCAGACGCCAGTATTAACCCTCCAGAACACCGTGCTGGAGGTGAATCCAGGACTAACAGCAAGACTATAGCTAAGAATACGACTAGGATGACCTCAAAGACGATAACACTAGGATACACACCGGGCCTATAAATAACAATAAATCAGGACTAACGGCAACACTACAACACTAAAATAAATCACTCTGTAGTTAGATCTAGGAGCTGTTGGATCAGCTCATATCCAGCTTCTGCTGCTTTTATTGTGAAACTCTTGACACTGTAACAAGAAGCTATTTCTTTGAAATCTTTAATGATGGCTGATTTCCTCTTGTCTTGCCACAACTAGAACTTAATAACCTGTGACCTCCTGAATGTGGGACGACCTCTGCAGCTGAATAAACTCTCAGATCTCATCCAGAGCAACTTGTCTGAACTCTGAGACTCAGCAGGGAGAGGAGACACGCTGACTGACCCACTGAGTTCTATGGTTCCGGTCTGAGGTTTCTGGGTCTACACTGAGCTCTCAGGTTCTGAGAGTCTCTGGTTGTAGTCTGAGGGTTAGGGTTCTGGTCAGCTCTTTGGTCCTATAGTCTGAGGTCTATGCTCCACCATGAGTTACGGGTTATCTGGTAACCTGAGCCAAACCTTCTCAGGTGAGTTCACCCTGTGAATATTAGATCTGATGACCTTAGACCTTCAAAGGTCATCTCAGGTTGTAGACCTGGTAACCTTAAACCTTATCCTCGTTCCAGGTTCACGTGAGATCACCCGACCGGGTTCTTCCAGGTGAACCTTCCCAGAAGATTCAACCAAGTGAATCTGGTGTACTTGGTACCTGGTATGTGAACCTTTTCAGGTGAAGTATTCCCTCCCGCGCACACACCTCAAAAAAGAATCATCTCAGAATTCTTTAATGAGACGTGATTAGAGGGAATAAAGCAGCATTTAAAACGGGCACTGGGGGCTGGGGTGGGGGGCAGGTCAAAGCAGGAAGAGAAAACAAGCTCTCCCCCGCAGAGAGAAAAGAAACTGCAAAATAACTCACACAAAGGAGGGAAATTCTTTTTGTTCAATGAGCCCGAAGAGGACCAGAAGAAACCACCCAAGAGTTTCATAATATTCATTATTATGAGCAGAAGAAACTGACTGAAGATTTGAATGAAACACAATGAACGTAATGATTTATCTCATCTGATAATCTGATATCTGTGTTCCTCACATTCAGGATTATGATGAATCATTACATTACATTACATTACAGGTCATTTAGCAGACGCTTTTATCCAAAGCGACTTACATTACACTTTAAACCCATGGCGTTTTCACATTTTTGCCCGGGGAGCAATTAGGGGTTAGGTGTCTTGCTCAGGGACACTTCAACATGGAACATGGGGCAGCCTGGAATCAAATATAAATCACTCGTCTCTTCCGAGGCTGAAGATGAATGTGGGTCCAGCCTGACTATGGGCTGATGGGGGGGTTATGATGCACCATAGTGGGAAGAGAGGGGGCATCTTTGTGATCTCATGAGTTTGAACCACTGTTTATGAACTGAGATGGTTGGAAGACATGTCATGGCAGCAGACACAGAGGTAAACTGGCGAGAACTGGTTCTGGTTCCTACCTGATTGGCTCCTCTGCAGCGCATGCAGAGCCGCAGCAAGCTCTTTGAACCCATCAAGGTTTTTATCGTTCTGACTGTACAGAAGAATCTTCTTGGCGTCGAGAAATAGACGAGAAATTCTGTGAAAACAGAATCAAAGTTTTCTGTTAATTAATACTAATAATGCATTCATCTTGTGTACTTTTTAGAGTACTCAAAGTACATGTTAGGGACACAGATAAAGTTATAAATGAAAAGGCCTAAGTGACTAAAAAGTCTTTAACAGCAGCAAATCTAAATGAAAGACCACATCAGATTTTCAGAATAAAAGTCAACAGATTTTCAGAATTAAACTCTCACATGGAGTCATTGAAGTTGCCAACTATGCCCGGTGACTCGCCCGGCGTTGGGCTCCTGAAGCACGGGTTGTTGGCATTGCAGAGGATTCCCTGAAGCCAAGGCAGTGTGCCGGCCGACGGCATCGCCTTGTTGGGAAAATGACCTTCAGACAGACAGAAACAAGACGGGGAGGGACCTGTTTACCAAAGTAAAAGTCTGAACAAGATGAGAGAAACAAACAGACGAAGACCTGTGAAAAGGAGGTAACCCTAACACAAAGTAAAAGTCTGGGAAACGTGACTGAAACAAATACATGTTACATGGCTGGATTTGAATGGTCCGAAAAATCTCCTAATGTCTATTCCTAAACTTTCCTTGACTTCTGTGGAAAATGTCACGGAGTCAAGGAAAGATGGTTAGGAGAGTTTGTAAGGAGTTAGGAAAAGACACCGCGGCGTTTCCACTGAGCTACGTAGTTGTGATGGACGGAGACGCTTGTTAGTGACGTCAATCTGCAGCGGCCTTCATGTCTTGTTACAGTGTGCAGACAACAACCAGGTTCAAAGTAAAACTTTATTAACAAGGCTGCAACATAAATGAGTGATGCTAATGGGTACTCACATGATCTGCGTTTCTAATCTGTATTTCTCGTGAACGGCCCAATGATATGTCACTATTCAAATATTGCCGCCGCAAGGATTTGTGGGATGGAATTATCGCCTTTCCTTTTGTGAAGGATGGACTAGTGGTTCCTATGCTAAAGGAGCTAAGTAAGGACGCATTGAAGCTCATTTCCTGAAATGCGATGAAGATGAAGACACTAGATGAAGACACCCTGCTGTGTTGGAACAGACGGTCCATTGGTTAACCTGGACACAGGACAGGTAGATAACCTCTGATTGGTTGGTTATCAGCTGCATCATCAGCAGAGAACTTTACCCCCACACGCCCCCCCGACAGCAGAGCAAAGACGCTGCTATCAGAGAACCCTGAGGAACCGTGGCCTCGTTCTAATCACAACGATTAGATAACAGCTCAGTCCCAAAGCTGACGATCAATAAACAGCCGTCTTCATTCTTCATCAAGCTACTTCAGCTCCTCGGTTAATGAACATTTATGGAGAAGATTCTCTCCTGTGTTTACCTAATAAATAATATATTTATACATTTTACTGTTTAACAGAAAATAATCTAGTTATATTACTCACTGATTAACCAATAAATAATATATTCATATAAGTCACTATATAACTATAACTAATAAATAACATATTTTAGGGATATCAAAGTTAAAGCGTTAAGTAATTACTGTGGCAGACATAAATACGATCAAATATTTTAACACAGTTAACGCAGCTTTGTTTCCTTCCAGCGCGCGTTGACCCCTGACCCCTGATGCCGCCGCGTGCTGCAGTCAGTTAGATGCACAGAGCGAGTCGCTGAAGATGGAGACGCTTTTTCCATTGGAACAAACAGAAGAACTGAGCAGAGGAATTCCTCCACGTGTCAAACAGAAGGGGGACGAGTGCAAACGGACCACTTTACGAACCGCTAGGCCAAGCTAGCTGCTAGGCTAAGCTAGCTGCTAGGCTACTTCCATCTCAACATCCACCCTGCAGAGTACCACCACTGTGTCCCTAAAAGACAGTGGTTTGAAAACGTCCTGCTAAATGTTGGACATTGTTGGCACTTCAAACTTGTTAAATGAGAGTTGAGAGCAAAGTGAACGAGGAGAACAGGAAGAGTTCAACATGTTCCACCTCCAACATGATCACATGGCAGCCTGATCTCCAAAACCTGTTCGTAAAAATGTATACGAAAATCTTACATCATACAAATTCGTAGTGATACATACTAAATAAAAACGGACTGCAACTGATGACGTCACCCCTATTCAAAGTGAACAGGGACCTGCGCCCCGTAAACACACTTCGTGAAGTCTAAACATGTAAAATAAACGTGTTATGATTGCATTTTTAACGAGAAATCAATGTTAAATTGTAAGAATAGAATACTAACCCTAACCCCCTCAAAACATCCAACATGGCAGAGAGACGTTCACTCAAGAATCCAACATGATCCGCCATGTTGTTCACTCAAGGGGCGTGGTTAACCACCGCCAGTTCCTCTGTATTGTTACGAATTTGTATGTTGAGACTCAAAGCCTGAAGCACCTTTTTCTCTGTGAGACAAGTTTCATCACGTCGGAGCTCAGTGCCGGTGAGTCACTGCTCAGATATCTGAGAGCTTCTGTTGCCCATGAAGACCTGGTTCCTGTTAGTCTTAGTCTTGGTCCCGATCCTTGTGAAACCTGGTCCCAGTGTCTGTGAGACCTGGTGTATCCATTCTCATCATCATCATCTTCACGATCATCACTGAAGACTCTGTTCCATACAAAGTGTCAATAAATTCTGAACTCACACTCATGTTGCTCGTATGGAGGGTAGTTCAGCCGAACGGCGATGAGGATGAAGAAGATGAAGAGGGGCCAGACGATCTCCACAAGAAGTTGCAGCTGAGGATCAAACAGGAAGTTACACACACACACACGCAGTGAAACAGGAAGCAGCTTCACGTGTTCAGGATAACAAGTGATTCACAACTGATGACAAATTCATCGACTCTCCATAGAAATACAATCCGGTCAGAATCATATCTCCCAAGATGCATCAGCTGTTATCAGGAGGCTGTGACCTTTGACCTCCCTCAATGTTGGTCCAGCTCTGTACTTTGTAGTAGTACAAATACTACTTTGTACTACTACAAAGTACTACACTGACCACGGAGAGCTGCTGTGTAACACTAATGTGCCTTGAAGGGGGTAAATACATTCAAAGGAAATTGGGAAATACAAATGTTTATTTTTAAATCATCAGATATTTGGTGTGAGCCTGTATCTCACTAGTACTTTACAAAGTAGTACACACGTGGACTTGTTGGTACTTATATTCATATAAAGATTCTCTCATCTCTTATAATTTCCACTTTGATATTAAAGTATAAATGATGTGTTCATCTATCTGACTACCAAACAATCAATTAATAAGAGATGACTAATTAATAGATCGTTGATTGATGACAGTAGAAGGTGATCGATAGATGACTACTGACCGTCTGTCTTCGTCTGTAGGTGAAGTTCTTCCACAGCAACAGACCCAGCTGAGTGGAAACAGACATGTCTGTGATCTGTTGACCGGAGTCTGTCGCTCTGCAACACACAGGAACAACTGTAAAAACACATTTTGGAGGGTAGTAATTATTCCCTTGCAAATGGTTTAAATTTTACTGGAAGTGGATAAGTCAGCAAACATCCATAATTATGGATAACAGTAAAGCTCACCTTCCCCGATTAAGTAATGGTTAATGAGTCATATGTATTGTTATTTTGAATAATAGGTATTAAGTGCTTACAATCTAAAGTATATATTACCTCTTTTTTTGTAAGTTATCAGTTGTATAAATTGTTAGGTAGACTTTACCTAGTTTCTTTTAGTTAACTAGGTATAGGTATATATATATATATATATATCAGAGTCTGAAGAAAATCAATAAAGAGCATCACAAACAACCCAATACCAGTGTGATTGATCAGAGATGTACTCTGTGTTTCTCGTGAATGATTGAGGGAAGGGGGTGCTGACCAATAACGTCGTTGAGTTACTGAAAATGTACCAGAGGATCAAATCATAAATAGAGATGAATATACGTATATAAATACACAAATATATACATACATATATATATATATATACATATATGCGTCTCAGGAGGAGGGCATGCTTTATATCTGCTGTGACCTCTGATCCTTGTACCTTTGAGCTGTGTGTTGGCTTATCCTGTGCATATATATATATATATATATATATATATATATATATATATATGAAGAGAAATGATCACGTGTTCTACAATTAACTCCTCAAACAGAAAAGTTATTGAGAATTATTAAAGACTTCACGCAAACACCCCAAACGCACACACACACACACACACACACACACACACACACACACACACACACACACACACACACACACACACACACACACACACGCACGCATAAATATGGTTCTCCTGTACGGAACATTCAGAAACGTCACATCGAAGATGATCAGCAGCATGTTCCCGTTGAAACGATCCGGTTTTAACGGGAACAGACTTTAACGCGCGCTGTCAATCACATACAGCTACTGAAAGAACGTGAAGTTGTTGAAGAGAGTCAGAGGGTAAATACCGCGCCGTGATGCGTTCAGGGTCCTCTTCTGACTCCACTCCGCAGCATCTGACCCTCTGCCAGCTGCAACTCAGGAATTAAACTCCGCGGAGTCACGAGCAGCAATCCACCACGCTGCTTCCGCCAAATCCCTTCAGAATAAAACGAAGCACGCGGTCATGAGAGAAGGTCTGATTCACCGCGTGGTCTTTTTTTAATGGGAATTATTGTTGGAATGCTGATTCAGCGTTTGTAAAGGTTACTTATGGGTTTTAAGATTCTATGAGTCTTTGGAACGGTTATATGTGTGTTTTAAGGTGCAATGAGTTTTTGTAAAGGCTACAAATAGAATGAGGAATGACTCCATGATGGAAGATGAAGTCATTTTTGATGTGCTCCGGTTTCAGAATAAAGGTCTCATCTCTCAGTGTTACAGTAATTCATTCTACAGTGTCGGGATCTCCGATCCCCACGAGTTGGTTGATGAGAAGGATCGCAACACGTTGATCAATTAAAGTCAAAAAGTTAACATTTATTTAAAAGAGAAAAAGGGTCCCCAGGGTCAAATACAGACACTTGAGACATGGGTTTAGCACAAGACAAATGTTACAACATATTTCACCACTACATGCATCTCACAATTCCCCCGTTTGATCTCTTCAGAGATCACCCCAAGGATGTCTGTTGGATCAGCCACCTCATCTGAGCTCTCGCCTCCTTTCCAGGCCAATGGCATCGTGTCTTTTGCCGACCGACCAGCCATGTAACATGTAGCGTGTCCGACCACTTCCTCTTAATGACACTCAGGAGGACCCAGGCTGCGGTCTGGGGGTCGTGGGCGTTCTGATCTCCTGTTTTGTCTCGCACCGTGTCCGCAAAATCTGAAACGAGAGCTCGTAGATCATTATACGACATGCATACTCACCTGGCGGAGCCTCCGGGTTGGGCCTGAGCTTCAGGCCGGCGCTGGGTCCAGGGAACTGTCTCCCGGTGGTCAGTATGTACGGGGTGAGACCTGTACCTTGATTTACTGAGCTTCTAATGGCCATTAACGCGAGTGGGAGCGCTTGAACCCACGTTAAATTTGTCTGTGCACAGATTTTAGCCAATTTTTGTTTGTGCCCCAGATCCCATGTGTCTCCTGTAAACACTTGTTTCTGATTCCCGGCGGCAGTACTGGCCGACCATCAGGGGACCTCCAGAGGCCTCCAACCTCTGTAGCCCCTCTTTGCTTCCACACCGTTTTTTCCTGAGGAGACGCCCCCTTTTGGGCTTTCTTAACTTGTTCCTCATTAAGTTGTGGCCCCAACTATCCCTCATCTTCTGCACTTACCATTTGGAGCCCAATTTGGTAACATGCAGCCTGTTTTGCAGCTTGGTCTGCTGCCTCGTTTCCCTTGGCCACCATACTGTTGGAGTTCTCGTGTCCTTTGCACTTAATAATAGCCACGGTGCTCGGTAGAGCCAAGGCTGCCGCCAAATCTTTCATTTCTTGTTCACGTTTAATCGGTTTCCCTCCAGCCGTCAGAAAACCTGCTCTTAACCACTGTCCCAGCTCCACATGAGCTGCTCCTACTGCATACGCCAAGTCAGTATAGATGTTCACTGCCTTCCCTTCTGCCAGCTGTAATGCTCTTATCAATGCGAGTACCTCTGACTTCCTTGAAGTTTCTCTGCTTCCAGAATCTCTGTCCCTGCCCCATGGCTTCTGACTACCGCGTATCCCGACTGCAACCCCTTCTGTGGATGTCTAAAGCAGCTGCCATCAGTGAACAATTGCCAATCAGAGTGTGTCAGTGCTGTGCCTTTTAAGTCTGTTCGCACTTTTGCTTCCAGTGAGTGACAGCATGGGGTCTGCCCTGCCCCTGCTGTCCGGGTCTCTCTTGGGGGTGTCTCACTGAGAGGCATCTGCCTCATAGCCCCAGTCCTCCAGTGTGGGGTACTGTCCTCTAGGTGGCGGTGCAGCATGTGAGTTGGGAGCCCATGCTTCCTGGGACAGGACACCTCTGCCCCTCCCCTGTCTTCTTTTACTAGGACACTCCTTAACCTGCTTAACAAGCTCTTCCCCATCTGCGTCCGCCTCTTCCTCCTCCCCCTGCATATGGACCTCCTCAACACGCTCCTCCCCAGCAGTTACCTCCATAGCCTCCCCTGTAACCACCCCCTTGGTTTAAACCCATACGACGTCTCCTCCCATGGTGGGAGTGGATACAAATCAGGGGCGTTACCTCCAGCTGGGGCAGCCTGTCTATCCATCCGTCGGTCGTCTTTCCCTCTCTGCTTCTTGTCGCTCACTTCCTGTCTTACTTTGGTGAGCTGGAGCTTCAGCAGCTCCTTTAACTGTTTATCTTCTCCTGTCGCTTCTTCTGTCGCGTCTTGTAAATGGTGTAGCAAATGTCTCTCCCACACAGCAGAGTCACTACCTGGCAGGTCTGGGTAAGTCATCATTTTAGCTTTCACACTCTCTGGTACGCCGTCCAGTACCGCCTGTCTAAACCCTTCCCTGTGCACTCCCGCAGTGCCTGGGTGATGACCTGTGTGTTTCACCCATGTTTCCTTACATTCGTCCAAAATAAGCGTGTGGTGTTTTTCCCCAAAACAAATGTATTTCTTGCTGTGCTGAATTTGTTTTCATGTTTATTTCTATTTGTTCTAATCATTTTTCTATCCTGGATTCAAGTGTTACAGTTAAAAAGAAAGTAGTTCAGGGCAACTAAAAGTTGCAATGTCTTATCAACCTGTCGATAAGACATTGATTGATTGAACCCTAACCCCCCTACAATCCGCTTGTTCATGTAAAAGTTTTTGGCAGACCTTTGACAGCCCAGTAATGATGAGCTTATTCTTCTAAACTGAAAAAGAAAAGGAAAATTGATCCTCTTTATTCTTTATATATCCTGGTATTCAAGAAAGATGCATGAACGTAATTATATCACTAAGAAATAATTGAACTCAGGATTAACTTTCTTTCTTCAACAGTATGTGTGTGTGCTTCTCAAAGTGAGGAGGTATAAAACCTTTGTCCCGCCTTGTTGCTCCCACACATCTTCTCACTGCTGTGACCTTGTTACTCCCATAAAACCCTCGCTGCTTCAACACAGATTTATTACGCTCATTCTAGCCATTGTTGCTTTCTTTCTTCAATGCATGTCTACAATTCTATTATTTTTAAATCAAAATTGTAGTAATATTTTGGAGAGCTTAAAAATGGCTCTGCAGCAGCAGGCTTGTTGGTTGAGAATCTGTCTCTCCCTTTTTTTCTTCTGTTTTTTCACCCTCGTATCGAGGTGTTTTTTTCCGAATTACACCTTGTTTTTTTCTGTCCACGGCTTTACTTTTTATCCAACATGAAAACCATACGGACCTCAAGTCCTCTATTTTCTCAATGTATTGTGATGTTTCCATTTTCCACACACATTCACCTTCTCACATTCTGACTCGAGCCCTTTTTTTTCTTCCTACATTCTCTCTCCTCCCACAACATGTGCGTCAGTGACGCTCTGCCAAACCAACGCCTTTCTCACCGCGTGTCCCGTGTGCTCCACAACATCATGGTTCTTTTTCTCACCGCCACCAACACATCCTCAGTTGGTCATTTATTATTTTCCATCGAGCTCCCAGCCGCCGTCCTCCACTTCTCCATCAAATTCACCTTCCATTTAACAGCCGTCGATCAGTTCGTATGTATTTTACCGGGAGCAGACAGCCATGTTCTGAAAGTTTATACTAACCTTCCGGAGTCAATGCGTCTGTGAGTTTATGTTAACCTCTCAGACTCAATTATTATAGCAAGTTCATGCTTTAACCGTGCGGTCTGTCTGCGTTCTCAATTCCTTAGAACGTACTTCCAAAACGTATTTCTTTAAGTGCATTTCTCAACACATTTATTTATTTAATCACTCCTCTCTCCCTCCACACTTTATTTTACTGTATCCCAGCACCTCTCAAGGGCTGCACGTGTCTAGGAATCGAACACGGTTTTCAAGGAACTCTAACCCTGGGTGACCGACCCGCAGACTTTCGGGGGTCCAGATCCCCAGGGGCCCACACCTAGTGAAATCAGCCCTCGTCAAGGTCTGAGGGGGTCGCCAAACCAGAGACCAGGATATTGACTCCGAATCAATTCCCTTAATTTATGCCGGATTCTAGATCCCTTGATACTCGCGCAGGTACCCACTAAACAACAGTAATTATTTATTTATTTTTTATTCCAGAACTTAAGTACTGCAGTACTTTTCCTGTACTCGGCGTTACGCATTCCAACACTCGGCGGTGTTCAATCAGTTTCCCATCGATCCCTCTTTTAGAGAATTGCTCAAGTATTAATTTGGTTCCTACGCCACCGATCCACAACGTACTCTTTACTTTAGCTTATTCAATATGCAGAATTAGATGTGACAGGTTTCTGCTTACCTTGTTTTGAGGCCGACCTGGGAGTACGTCGAGTTCAGCAGGTGCAAAGCGTTTAGATCGACTTCGCATGTGCAGGAAATCCTCTCATCCCGGACGAGCCCCCAAACTGTCGGGATCTCCGATCCCCCCGAGTCGGTTGATGAGAAGGATCCAGCACACAACATTTATTTAAAATAGAAAAAGATTACATGAGCAATTCTCCGCAGATATCTGGCTCTAACTATTGCTTGAGAGCAGGAGGTTGAATACAAGAGCACGTATCTCAGCGTTCGGTGTAAATGGCTTTATACACATGTGAAGACCAGTGCCGGGTACGAGAAGCTGCAAACCAGGTTGAGATAAGAACCCAGGTGAGGATGAGGGTAAAACACACTGTTCCTTTGTTCGAGCGCCTGTGAGAGCAAGTTAACTTCTTCAGACACAGTTGCATATGGAAACCTTAAATCTTTCTGCTTTTGCACGTCAGGATCAAATACACACACTTGAGACACGTGTTTAGCACAAGACAAATGTTACAACATATTTTACCATTACATGCATCTCACAACAGAAAGGCCACTGGGCAGAGTTGAACCCAGGACCTTCTTGCTGTGAGACGACAGTGCTAACCAGCACACCACCGCGCCGCCTGGCTGTTTATATGTGATGAATATTTTCCTCTTGATACAAAGCTTATGGATTGTTAGTAAGTCCCAATAATGAATCAATATATACATTTTTTTCTCCGCTAACCATCACGTTATCGTGGTGGAGAGGTTTGTGTGTCCCTATGAACCTGAGGGCTGTGTTGTCTGGAGCCTGGTGCTCCTGGTGGGGTTACCTTTGACAAAGTGGTCTCAGGCGAGGGGCCAGACTAGAAGAGTGGTGGATGGAGGGGAACTGGGACTATGCTCATCTGGTCTACATGTGAGCAGATGAGCATCGTGGACCTGGAGAAGGCGTATGACCAGAGAGATAATGTGGGGGTGCTGCGGGAGTTTGGGGTGAGGGGTCCCTTCTTGGGGTCATCCAATCCCACTGCGCCCGACGCGAGAGTGGTGTTCCGTGCTCAGCGGTGAGTTGGAGGTGTTTGATGTGGTCTTGATGGCATCTTCTTTCTGTCCGTGACCTCCAACTCTCACTGGAGCGGTTTGAGTGTGAAGCGATCAGAGAATATATCTAGTAAAAGTAGAGGATATATATATGTGTGTATATTCCGTCAAGTTGTTGTCTATTAACAGCTTTGCTTAGTTACACTGATATTTTGTGGCGTTCACCAGAGCTTTTTCCTTTATTTCAAATACAAAGTACATGCATTGTATTTTGTTACATTTTCTGGCCCCAGTATTTTATTTTAATACATGCATTTGAGGAATTGTTTGTATTTTGTTTTAAAATAGATTTCAATGTATCTTTGCCCATCTCTGAATGTGTGTGTAGTATTTTGCAAATCACTGTGTGTAGTGCTTGTAAACAGTATGTGCTTATAGTTGTGCAAATCCTCCATGTTGGATAACTATGTAACACTTTTAGTGTGTATTCACTTTCTCCAGTAACAAACTAAACATGTTATATGTTTATTATATTATATGTGTTCTTGAGAAATCACATATTGTTTTTGAATGGTTTATTATTATCCCGATTCCACACATCTAATAGTAATGAGTTGAGCATGTTTAGTTCATAAGAGAACTTGAACAATATTTAATGTGCTGATTAAAACAAAATAAACAACAATTGTATTAAAAGTAAAGTTGGTAAAAATAACTATTCTTTGAGCAAATTAAATAACTCACTCAACAGAGCAGAAGATAGAAAATACATGTGATTATGATTATCTCTTGATAGTATTGTCTGCGTTTTAGAAAATCTACACAAATGCACAATGGCAAGTAGAATCATACATCTCATTACACAAGTACGTACACAAACACACACACACACACACACACTCAGTGCTCAGCCTGGTACAACAGTAAACAATAGAACAAAATGCTCTCTGTCCTCTCTGGAGGAGGTTTAGAACTGCTGATGTCCTCAGTCTGAAGGGAACATCAGGACTCTACAGGACCTTACTGGATTCTACAGAACTATGAAGAACTCTGCACCAATCTACCGGACTCTACTGGACCCTACTGAACTTTAAGAAACTCTACTGGACTCTACAGAACACTGTAGAACTATACAGGCCACTTTGGGACTTCCTGGATCTCTCCAGGACTCTCCAGGACCATGGACTCTCGGCAGCAGCTGCATCTCAGGAGAAAGGTAAAGATGATAGAGAAGCAGTTTGACGTTTTTTTCGGGTCAAACAATGAACACCTCTCGTTTATACAACAGAAAGATAACAGTATTATATTAAAGTATTATAGTTTAAAAGTAAATGTATGTTGTACTTTTACTGCAGTCCATATGATTTACAGATTAAACATCCTTCAGAATAAAAATGTAAGTCTCGATAAGCCTTTATTGAGGATAAATTAATTAACTAATGATTAAATCATATCTCAGCCAAGGAGAGGAGACACAGAACCACATAAGTTCACTTTTCCTACAACTAATATATTATATACAATATTATTTCATCAAACCTGGTAGTAGACCACATTTTTTAACAGTAACAGTACAAGTAACAAGCACAGAACAATTTAAACTCAAAGTGCAGAAGTATGCTCTGAAACTGATGACTGCGACATCTGTGACTTTGAAGATGCTAAATAAAGATGAAATAAGGCTTTAGAAAACTATAATATTGCATTTTTGGTTTTTACATTTTGCCCAGGGAGCAATTAGGAGTTAGGTGTCTTTCTCAGGGACACTTTTAAGGGACATTTTAACTAGTCATATTGATTGGATTCAGACTTCAAAGTGGTCAATTAAATATTACCAAAATAAAACTAATTAGGCAAATTAATATAATAAGTAAATAAAACAACAAACAAATCCAATAAAACACAAATAACACAAAACAAAACACACTACAAGCTAAGGAAAGAAAAAATAAATACAACTAAATAAAATGAAAGGAAACAAAACAAAAGAACAATGACACGAAAGTTAGATAAAATACAAGCTATTAAAATACACTTCATAAATAAGGAACGTTGTCAGTCTTTGTAAATACAAGTGCTTGTGGGAAACAGCGCCACTCCGCTGCCTCTACTCAGTGGTCACTGCGGGTATTACACCCACAGCGCGGCTGGTAAAACGGTGTGTTGTTCAGTTTCTCGGTTTTGGCACGGGAACGGATTGCGCATGCGCAATGAGATGAATGGCCGCCGCACCTGACTGCCCACCAGGAAGTGAGGTGGAGAAATCCTCGCCCGTTAATCCCCGCTCGGTACGGTAACCGGAGGCGAGTAGCATGCTCAGTGGACCGGACCGCTCAGTCTGACCGTCGGGACCGGAGCTGTCCGCCTCTTCCCCGCCCGTCGGGCTCCAGACCCCGCTGCGGCTCCGTGAGGCTCCGGGAAGCACCGGGCGCGTCCACCCTGACTGCAATGGGATGCTGCGGGAGCGCGGAGGTAATAGCGGCTCGGCCCGGCTCAGTCCGGCTCAGTCCGGCTCGGTATCGGCCCGCGGCCCTTTAGTGAGCTCCGGTGCGTGTTTATCTGGGAACCGTGAGAGGGGAACGCGTCCCGGGAGCAGGGAGGGCCGAGCTGGGATTACAGGAGCTGTAATCCCATCAGCTGCTCCGGTTACCGGGCCTGTCTGTGTGTTTCAGAGGACTAAGAGAGAATGGAGACCGCTGGAGGACCGGAGCTGCACCGACCTGCCCTGGCTCCTGCTCTTCACCGTCTTCTGCGTTGGCATGGTAACCGCGCCATCTATATGTACATCTATGCATGTGTATATTGATATATACATTATATGTACGTGTGTATATCAGGTTACTCTGTACAATGAAATTCTTGTTTTGCTGTGTGTGTGTGTGTGTGTGTGTGTGTGTGTGTGTATTTGTACACTATATCTACACCTCAATTTATACATATATCTATCTATCTATACATGTACGTCTATGTACCTTTGGCTGCAGGGGTAGAGAGGGTGCGTCCCTGTGTCCCTGTGTGCATGTGTCCCTGTGTCCCTGTGTGCATGTGTCCCTGTGTGCATGTGTCCCTGTGTCCCTGTGTGCATGTGTCCCTGTGTGCATGTGTCCCTGTGTCCCTGTGTGCATGTGTCCCTGTGTCCCTGTGTGCATGTGTCCCTGTGTGCATGTGTCCCTGTGTCCCTGTGTGCATGTGTCCCTGTGTGCATGTGTCCCTGTGTGCATGTGTCCCTGTGTGCATGTGTCCCTGTGTCCCTGAGCCAGACAACTAACCCCTAATTGCTCCCCGGGCAAAATTTAAAAATGCAATATAATTCGCTTTGGATAAGGGTTAGGGTTAGCTGACGCTTAAAGGACCTTTAATGTAATGTAATACATATACATAAGATGATCCTTTATTAGTCCTGCAGTGGGGAAATTCTCCGTATTGAAATTATATATATATATATATATATATATATTGTATATAAAGATCTTTATAAATTCATTTATTTTCATTGTTCATATACTTCCCAGGAACAATTCACACCAATCAAGAGTTGTACTGTAACTGAGTTAGCCAGAGATTTCCATCGGCCGTCCCCGAAGAGTTTGTTTTTAAGGAAATGGAATTAAAATTCATAGACAAACGGACAGCAATCAATAAACAGCAAAAGAAAAGAAAAGTGTACGACAACAGACTATAGCAGACATGTGTCAGGCAGGACGGACAGCACATCAATCAAGCCAATCATTAAGATGCTTCTTGAAGGTTTTCTACGTGTGGCAGAACATTCCACGAGTGAGCTGCCTTCACATCTACATATATTTACATCTATACGTAAATATAATACATATCCATTCATGTCTTGGAGACGTGAAGGTGATGATAGAGGACACTTATGAGATGAAATGATTCATCAATAATAATCAACCGATCAATATAGAGTATCGATCAAAGACTGTTTAAATACGCAATATGAAACTCGTCTAACAGCGGCCCAGATGTCACAGTCATCCAGGTGGTAGTGTTTCAGCGGTCTTGGTCTTGGACCTGTGTCCCTTCTGATGGTCTCTTGTCCTGCAGGGCAGCATCTGCAGCTTCACCATCGTCACCGGCGGCGCCGCTCGCCTCGTGTTCGGATACGACAGCTACGGCAACACATGTGGGCGCCGCAACGAGGTAATCGAAGGCGTCCGGCTGAGCGGCCTGGACCACACTGACAGAAAGTAGGTGTACATTTGTACTCTGTGTACTACAGCACTCTATGTACTCTGTGTACTAATGACGCACTTTATGCGTACTACTAATAGTAGTACACATAAGCAGTAGTAATATATGTCTCTCAGCCCTCCGGTCTCTGTATCTCTGTCTGTGTCGGTCTGAGGCCAGAAATCCATATCACGCTATTTACAAAGATGCTTTTTCATGTAAACACATCGATTCATTGACCTGAAGAGGACCGCTGGCCGCCCGAACAGCTGATCGCCGCTCGCTGGCCAACTAGCCGGCGAGTTAGCTTGTTACAGAGGTGTCAAGTATTCACATGCATTACTCAAGTAGAAGAATAGATACTAGGGTTTAAAACGTTGAAATATCAACTCAAGCGTTTTACTTAAGTAAAAGAATAGAGGTACTGGTTTCAAAACTACTTCAAGTATACAAGTAAAAGTAATGTAAGGGGAAAAAATCCATAAAGAACAAACTCGCTCACAGAACATGTCGGTCCGTTACAACATGCTGCAGAACTTAAACAGATGAAACCAGAACCCGTTTTCCAGTGACGGCTAATTGACGCGAGTCGGAGGACGGACACACGCGTTGTTCCCATTGATCAGGTCAGAGGTGTCAAACTCATTTCAGGTTCGGGCCAGATCCCCGCCCACTGCCACTGAACGCGGGCCATCCGAATCCTATGAAGGCGCTGGTGATCAGACCGGTGAGCGATAAAGCCGCCGGCGGCGGCGGCGCTGGCGATCAGACCGGCGAACAGTGCGAGGGGGCGGTACGCCAAAGTTGTCCACACTCCGGCGCGCGCCGCTCCGGACGCCCCGGCGGGCCGGATCCGGAGTTTGAGAAGGATGGATTAGGTAGACTGCAGCGTCTCCCCCCAGCTCCACCACTTCATGGTTAGAATGATGGGAAACACAGAATCAGAACATCGGCCAAATGACCCGTTTCAGGCTTCATGAGCAAACACAGAAACCCTTTGTGTTCATTTCTAAAGCCGCATTGAGACACACGTCACTTCATTTCAGACGCTGTGTTGTTCCAGATTGTCAATAAAGTTAGAAAAAAACATTTTACGGCAAACCCGTGGTCATTAAGATACTCATCTTTTGATACTTTGCATCATCCAACCACAATCAAATTCACTCCATCCGGATGGATTTATCTGAATAGGTTTTTCTGTGTGTGTGTTTTTGAACGAAGTAACGATGCTGATTTTAAAATGTAAGGAGTAGAAAGTACAGATAATTTTGTCTGAAAAATAAATACTCCAGTAAAGTACATTTCTACTAAAGTAAGGTAACAAAGCATTCTGGCTGGTCAGCTTGTTGTGGCTGCTAGTGTTGCCACCAGCGGCTCGACAGAAATAGTTTTCTGATCGAACTTATTTCAGAAGTTGTGTTGCTGCATCTCTGGTCTCTCCTCGTTCGGCGGGGTCATTTTTATAAATGATTAGTGTCACAAGCTGTTGTGTTGTGGTGTTTTACCCTGTTAATGAGTGTCATTGATGTTATAAAGTCGTGACTCAATCTCTACACTCAAGTAGCTCCGGCCGTTAGACGCTCCGCCATGACGTGCAGAAATAAATTCTGCTGCCGCCATTTGGACCGGTTTACCGCCCAGCCCAACCTGAGGCTCCTGACCCTGGGGCCCCTAATATCCCGAGGTTCAAGACCCTCCGAGGCCACAATGCCCTGTGGCTCCTGACCTTGTGGATTTATAATCGATCTGCTTTGATAAGGCTGACTGCAGGCTCTTAGTTTGAAGGAGTGACCTGCAGTGACTTCCTCTGCCCTCCGACCCCTGCAGGTTCATCTTTTTCTTGGATCCGTGTAACGTGGACATCGTCCAGAGGAAGATCAAGTCCACGGCTCTATGTGTGTCTCTGTGTCCCACCGAGGAACTGAAGACCTACCAGGACCTCAAGAGCTTCGCTATGCTCAACGGTGAGGTCATCTCGCCAGGACCCTGGGCTGATGGGAAATGTAGTCTATGATAAATAAAAGAAGAAATCCTATTTCTCTGATCACTTATTTATTTACATATTAGTTATATTCTGTTAATAAGTGAAGGGATCCATCTGGGTCTCTTGAGGGTCTGGTCCTGTGAGCAGTGACACTGATGATGTCATGGTGATGATTTAATGTGTCACCACGCAAGTACAACACACACACACACACACACACACACACAAAGGCAGCATTAAGACGTTTGTGTCATTGGTGCCACTCGTCACCGTTTGTCCTTTGAACATAATGTAGTTCATGAATAGAATCGTTGTCTCGGAACCAAGTCTTTCTCTATTATTTAGTCTTTGACACTTGGGTCAACGTTTATGTGTTCTCCTTATTTGTATCTCAATTCAATTAATTTAATTTAGCATAGAAGAAGCTGAATTAGTGATATGAATCTCCTTCCTCTCCTCTCTTTCTTCGTTCTGTGTACCTTTTTGATGCTTTTTGTTTTACTGCTTGAATAATAATTTTTCTAAACCAAAAAAGAGAAAACAGAAATAAGCCTCTTTCGTCAACAAAACAGGAAATGATGCATCTGGCTCGACCGCTTGAGATCTGTTCGACAGCTTCGACATCTTTGGGTCCTCTGTGCAATCCAGAAACTGCCCTAAAACCTGGCTTTAAAATGAACGCAGTGATAACGTAAGGCTTAATATTTTCAAAATAGCAACAAATCTGACAGCAAGAAAACTAAAAAAAAGTAATTTTCTTTGGAACACAGCCTTTGAGCAACGTTAGATCTTCTCATCCTTTGACCTCTTCCATTTAATATAACCATTTAGTTCAGGATTGAAGTCTGACAAATAATGATGTAGGTTAATTATTCTTAATGTTTAATAGAAATAAACCAAAAGTCTATTTTTCAATTGTCATTTAAGAAAACCCTTGTTACTCTGATGCAAGCGTTACCATGGTATACTCTTCACAGGCACATTTTTAGTACACAAACCTTATATTGCGTTAACTGGCTGTCAAGATAAACACGTTAATCTATGCGATTAATGTGGCCGAGATTAATGCTACAAAATATTTTAACGTAGTTAACGTACGTTTGTTTACTTCCGGCTTACTTGCGGAAGTAAACCGTGGAACTGAAATGGCTGCTAGCCGTAGTCAGTCACAATGTAGAAAGTGAGTCGGAGACTAAAGATGGAGAGAGCTATTTGCATTGGATGTAAAAGAACTGCAGAGGAATTCCTCAAAGGGGGTGAAATTAACCACTTAAACCACCGCTATGCTAAGCTAGCTACTCGGCTAAGCTAGCTGCTAGGCTAAGCTAGTTGGAAGAGTTGCTAGTTCAACATGTTCCAACAAGTGGAATTCTGTCTCCAAGATGATCAAATGTGTGTAGTTTTGTGTTCAAAATAACATTGACAATCAAACAACAGTGTCAGTGTCGTGCTGCCGTCTGACAGGAAGCAGCGCGTGAAGCTGGGAAACATGTCTCAGCCTCTCGGACCATCAGCACCGGTTCCCCCCGAGGCTGCGTTCTTTCCCCTCTGCTCTTCTCCCTGTACACCAACAGCTGCACCTCCAGCCACCAGTCCGTCAAGCTCCTGAAGTTTGTGGATGACACCACCCTCATTGGACTGATCTCTGGTGGGGACGAGTCCGCCTACAGGTGGAGTCTGACCATCTGGTGTCCTGGTGCAGTCAGAACAACCTGGAGCTCAACGCTCTGAAGACAGTGGAGATGGTTGTGGATTTCAGGAGGAACAGAGCCCCACCCTCCCCCATCACCCTGTGTGACTCCTTCCATATTACATTACATTACATGTCATTTAGCTGACACTTTTATCCAAAGCGACTTACAATAAGTGCCATCAACCATAGCGATACAAACTAAAGTCGTTTTAAAGAGAAAGGACCTCAAGTGGGAGCAGAACATCAGCTACGGCCATCATGAGTCCATCCTCTGCTCCTCCATCAGCGTCTGGTACGCTGCAGCCACAGCCAAGGACAAGGGCAGGCTGCAGCGCGTCCTCCGCTCTGCAGAGAGGCTGATCGGCTGCAATCTGCCGTCCCTGCAGGACTTGTTCGCTTCCAGGACCCTGAAGCAGCTAAAAAGATCGAAGAGTAGATTAATAGATTAACAAGTTAATCTATTGTTACTCCAAATTAGCATACGTACATCCGGTTTAGTTGCTATGCTTTGTAATTTTGTTTTATAGACAAAAAAGGATAACACAAAAGTATTGGTCGTTTTCTCGTTTTCTGGATTTGTCAATGATGAAGGGAGCGGCCGCCATTTCCTAGTTTCTCGTTTTGACAAAACAATTTCTGTAATTTTGTTTTATCGTTTAAACGGTAAACGGAACTATCAAAGGGTACACAGACCTCCTTCCTATCTCCTCTCAATGTTCTTTGTGCTATTTTCATATAAATGTTACTTTAAGAAATCCGTAACTCTGCGGTCACAGTGGTTATTGATGAGCTGATGGTGAAGAGGAGGATGAAGATTACCTCTGTTTCTCTATTCCAGGTTCGGAGTTGTGTTCCTACGAGCTAGCAGGTCATAAATATCCGGCTCTACCCGAGAGGTTCTCTAAATGTCCCAAGCTTCCTGTTCCCCCCAGGTGAGTGAAGCCTTATTGGTCCTCAGTTCTACATGACTCTCTGGTCTCTAAGCTCTCTGACCTTTAACCACTCTCACCTCTATAAGCTTGCTGACCTCTCTGACTTTGCTGACCTTTTTTTTTTACAACCCTAACCTCTCTAAGCTATTTTACCTCTAAACTGTACCATCTGAACAACGTCTTTATGGTCTCTGACCTCTAAAACCTCTGTGAGCATCTAACTTCTGACCTCTCTGACCCGTGTGCCTCCCCAGTAAGCCGTTGCCGGTGTTTAATCGCTGTACTCCGGTGGATATTTCCTGCTATGCTAAGTTTGCTGAGGCCGTAGTGACCTTTGTGAGTGATAACAGCGTTCTCCACCGTCTAATCGCCGGTGTTGCTGCCAGTAAAGAGATCATCATCGGCCTGTGTGTTCTGGCTCTGGGTGAGAACCTCTCTTATGTTCTCTGGTATGGTACCTCACTATGTGGTCTGAACTCTGACCTCTGTCTCACTGTCAGTCCTCTCCATGATCCTCATGGTGATAATTCGTTACATCTCAGCCGTCCTTGTGTGGATCCTCACCGCGATGGTCGTCCTGGGATCCCTCGGTGAGGTTACTTCCTGTTGACACTGATAAGATTTGGTGAAAGTCCCGTCTCCTCCTGACCAAACGTCTTTTCTTCTCGTCTTAGCGGGGACCAGCGTCCTCTGGTGGCTTTACATCGACCACCGGCTTTACGGGAATTACACCACCAATCAGGTGACGGAGGAGGCGGAGCTTAACAGGGAAAACGGCCAGGCACTGCTCGTTTACGCCGGCGCCGCCACCGCCTTCACTGTACGGGTTTATTCCTTATTCCCCCACACAGAGAGGTCATCTGTTCATATTAGAGAGGAACCTGAGGATAAAGTGATTGATGTTAGGTGTAGTACATTTTAGTCCAGCAGAGGGGGCTCTGAACCTTCCCTCTGTCTGACCCATTGATCGATCATTGACCTGATGGAACTATTGATTGGGTTCTGTTGACAGATCATCTTGCTGCTGTTGATGCTGTTCATGAGGAAACGAGTGGCTCTGACCATCGCTCTGTTCCACGTGGCGGGAAAAGTCTTCATCCACCTGCCCCTCCTCACCCTGCAGCCCTTCGTTACTTTCTTTGCCCTCCTGCTTTTCTGGATTTACTGGATCCTGGTCTTGCTCTTCCTGGGTACCAGCGGTCAGTTTAAACCTTTTTCATCCTGAGTAAGCCCGAACTGTAAACCTGAGCCAGCCCCAACTATGCAACTAAAACTTCCCTGGATTCCACACTGGATTCATTTGCAGATCATTCTGTCAAACAATACTTGCTCTTTAGAACTTGAAATGATACTCAAGGAATTTCTGATTCATTTAGTTGTTGCAGCTTCACTGCTCACGTTGTTGTGTAAGGCTAATTTCCTCACCACCTAAAGCATCATGGGAACTGTAGGCATGTATGACATGTGACTTCGGGGTAAGCCTGTGTTGTTCTGCAGGGAACTCCGTCCAGAACGAAGAGACGGGTCTAACAGAGTTCAGACTGACGGGTCCTCTGCAGTACCTGACCTGGTACCATGCGGTGGGTCTGGTCTGGATCACTGAGTTCATCCTGGCCTGCCAGCAGATGACTGTGGCCGGAGCTGTGGTCACCTACTACTTCACCAGGTGAGTCCACACCTGCTGAGTATGGTTGAGTTTTTCAGGATCTCTGAGCCAGGAACCAGATTAATGTGGACTTAATGATTCAGGGACAAGAACCGTCTCCCGGTGACCCCGATCCTGTCGTCTGTCCTGAGGCTGGTAAGGTATCACCTGGGAACGGTTGCTAAGGGAGCCTTCATCATCACGCTGGTCAAGATCCCCCGACTTTTCCTCATGTACATCCACAACCAGCTTAAAGGAAAGGTACAATACTTTATTAACAAGCAGCTCAAATGACAGGTACAAAGCTTTATATAGCTGTGTGTATATATGTGTGTATACAAAGATGATCGTGCAATGATGTCATCGGTCTCTCAGGAGAACGCGTGTGCTCGCTGTCTGCTGAAAACTTGCATCTGCTGTCTGTGGTGTTTGGAGAAGTGCCTCAACTATCTCAATCAGGTAACTGACCGCTCATCTTCTTCTAGTTTTTAATCACAACTCTCACCTGCACTTTGTTTTTTCATACAATGCACAACCTGTCATGACTCTCTCATCCGGTCTTTCATTTCCCAGAATGCTTATGCAGCCACGGCGATCAACAGCACCGGCTTCTGCACGTCTGCCCGCGACGCCTTTGTGATCCTGGTGGAGAATGCTCTGCGTGTCGCCACCATCAACGCTGTGGGAGACTTTGTGCTTTTCCTGGGGAAGGTGAGCTTAGACCGACGGCTGCTCTTGTTTTACAATAAAAGCTTTCCAAAGTCTTTTATTGTGGAAGGCTTTTTGTGCCGGTTGCTGATACATCTTGATTTCAAAACTGAAGATACAAGTAGATATATTTGATGTATTCATCTTTAGCTTTGAGGTGTCCCATGATGTGTAGTCTGAACTGCCTTTGTTGTTTCTCCTGTGTCTTTGGCGTATTTAGTTGTAAATGTATGATAAGTAGTTCACGTTGTGTGTGAATGTTTCCTCAGGTCCTGATCGTGACGTCAACGGCCTTTGCCGGTGTCCTTCTGCTGAACTACCAGCGAGATTACGCCGAGTGGTTGCTGCCTCTGATCATCGTGTGTCTCTTCTCCTTCCTGGTGGCTCACTGCTTTCTCTCCATCTTTGAAATTGTGGTGGACGTCCTCTTCCTCTGCTTCGCTATCGACACCAAGTACAACGACGGCACTCCGGGGAAGGAGTTCTTCATGGACAAAGCTCTGATGGTAGGAACGTGTGTTTGGTGGGAACAAGCTGACACATCATATTTTGATGGGAGACGATTATGACTTACAAATGCAAACCGGGTTCGAAACGGCACAATTCACAATGTATTTGTTTTACGAATGCACACAGAAGGATTTACAAATCCATTTCAATGCACACATCAATAAATTACAATTTATATTTGCGGATCGCACTGCATTTGTGTGTGTGGGTTTTTTGAGACTCGCAGATCCACAAATGCGTTTTTTCAACATGGACCAACAATCAACCATCACAATTCAACAATCACAGCTCCCCCTTCCCCTCCCCACGAGCCTTCCAGAGTTAAAGCAACGCTACTTGCAGAGGCGATGCAAGACATTTTCAGACCGTAATGAGTAAAAAACGTCCTGAATCCAAAAACACAAAACAACTTCAACATCAGATTCTTGTTGCAATGAATTATGGGAGTAGGTTTGTCATTCAGATTCTTTCAATTGGACCCCTCGCCTGTTTATCCCCCCCTTTGGCCCCGCCTCTGCAGGAGTTCGTGGAGAGCAGCCGGCGGTTAGGGCGAGCCGTGGAGCGTGGGCGGAGCCGGGTGAAAGCAGCGGTGTCAGAGGGGGCGGGGATAAAGCCCATGGTGAGTGACAGCAGAGGGGGCTTGTTGTCAGAGGAAGTGGAGCTGAAGGAGGACGGGGGGGAGTGGGAGGAGCTCCAGGAGTTTCAGGTGTACTACCTGCTGGTGGGGGTGCTGGTGGACTGGGTGCTAACGGAGCAGAATGGCTTCGTCCTCTGTCTCAGCGAAGACGTCGTCCTCTTCCTCTGCGTCTGCCTGCCCACCTCCACCCTCTTCCTGTTTGTCAGCCTGCTGCAAGCGCCAAGTCCCGCCCCCTTCACTCCCAGCAGCAAGTTGGCCTCAAGCTAACGCACATGCTAACACACGTGTGCTAGCTGACACGGGCTTGTTGATGCATTTTAAGCATGCTAACAGATATGTGCTAACTGATGCATGTTAACAAACACGTGACAACAGATGCATGCTAACGGATGGATTCTAACCTACTCGTGCTAACGGACACATGCTAACGGACGCATGCTAAAGGATACACATTCCTGAGCATGCTGATTGGATGAGAACTGACGCACGCACATCCTCCTCATCATAATCACCATCTTCATTCCCATCGTCATCATCACAGCAACTTCTTCAACATCTGGAGCAAACTCTTTCGTGCTTAGACGTTCATTTGTCATTTATTTTTTATACTTTTGTATGTTTATATTTATCTATAGAAGGTTTTTGATGTTTTGTCCCTTCCGCCTTCGTTACTGTCCGCGGTGCCTTTAAGGACTCAGCAGAGAAATCAGACTGTTCAGGTTTATGTTTACATGAACACTATATTTCTGAATGTGGTTCATTAAGATTCATTCAATGAAATATGACATCAACAACAGAAAGCCATATATATCAGAATATAATCTTTACACTCGTTAAGTTTTGATTTAGTTATTTATTAGAAAGAAGTCATGAGCCAATTTACAGATGTTCATATTGGATCTATGGATTTATTTCTCCACCAGACTTGATTTCCTGGTTGAGTTATGAAGGTGTAGAAACCAGTAAAAACCTTTAGAAACCACTAAGACCAGTAGAGACCAGAAAAACTTCATGTCTGTTGGTTTGTTCCAGATCTTTTTAGCTTTAAAGTTTCCTCGAGAGTACTTGATTGGCTTTCAAAATATTTATTTGAATAAAATCCAACATTCGTACATATGAATGTAAAGTTTTTATCTGCTTGTCTTTTAATTATCCACATTAACCATGTGACCCACAATATTACCAAATGCATAACAATAACAATAATGTACAAAACATGTATAAATATTCAAATTGGAGCACATTTATTTGTTTATTAACCAAATACTAGTCATCTGAGCGATTCAATCTAAAAACCTTTTAAATCCTACATAGATATATGCACTAAATACATTTGAAAGAAAACTGAATTATTAAGTTAAGCCCAGACAGCTGATCTGAGATCTGTTTGAATAATAAACTAAAAAAAAAAATACACTGAAGAAATAATGATTGAAATTATGAAATTGACAAGTTATCCGTTTTTCTGTTATTCTGATGAAACTTTGTTCAGAATATTGAGATAAGATTTTGTCTCTTTGAGGCTTTGTTTCTTTGGGTATTGTTGTCCGGTAGTCATTGGGAAATAACAAAAATATATAAATGATATATGATATGAAAAGAAGTAGAAAGTATCCTTCATTGATCCCCATGGGGAAATTATTCTCTGCATTTAAACCATCACACACAGTGGGAGCCGTGTGCTGCCTCGAGGGCATATATATATATATATATATATATATATATATATATATATATACATATAGTATATTTAGGGTCTGGTCTGTCTGATGCTCTCTGGTTCTATATAGATATATATAAAGGCTAGATGTCTCATCCGCATTGCTGGCCAACGGAGTCAAACGTGGCGGCCATCTTGGTACGGTCAGCTCGCTCACATAACATTGTGTTATAACCATAACTTGCTCAATTTTCAACCGATTTTTAACGGTTTGGTTTGTTATAAACGTCAGAGATGTAGTTATGACACTGCTACATAATATCAATAATTATGTTATGTTCTAAAATAGGTACAAGATTTGTTGAAATCCCAACCCTGTACAGGGATTTATTCATGACACTGCATATTTATGAATATTTATAATTATAACCATGGATTTTCAAACAGAACATTATCACTGACATTTATAACAAACCAACCGTTTAAAAAAGTTATGGTTATTTAAAAAGTACATGTTTCACTACCAACACAATGTTCAATGAGCGAGCTGATCGTACCAAGATACTCCCCGTAAGACATCTAGCCTTTATATATATATATATATATATATATATATATATATATATATATATATATATATCTATGGTTCCCCCCCTAACCACCCATAATGCTTCACACTCACACATCCATTTTGTCTGTGCGGCCCTTTTAACCATGTGACCTGGTTTCCTGTTTCAGGCTCCGGGGATTTCAGCTTGACCAAAATCAGCCAATGGGACTTCTTAAAAAGAACAGAGACATTCCAAATGTTTATTTTTATCAACGTGTAACATGTTTACTATGGTTTCACTCCAGGGAAAAGATATTTTAATACAAACTGTAAAAACGTAACAATGTAATGAAGCACTTTATATCGAAGCGCTGCGGATTTGAAACCGACTGATTTACTTTTTTTTAAATGTCTCATCGATCAAACTGCACCTGGACGGCATGTTGGATCAGGAGCGCTGTCATCCGAGAAGCGGAGTTTGTGAACGGGCCGCTCCCGTTGAAACGTTGATGGCCGTCGTCATGGAAACACACTCTGATAATGACCTGAGGAGAAATCTGATTGGCTGATGATAGTTTCACTTTCAGAATACATGTCACAACAAACTGGCAACAACTTGCAGGTGAAGGTCATGTGACCAGGGACGTAATTTGTGGGGGAAACAGGGGAAATGTCTCCTGCACTTTTTCAAAAGCCCGTTTTGCTCCCCTGCTGTTTTTACCGTCCAAAAACAACGTTATGCTATGGTAAACAGAGACAGGTCAAGCACTAGGACCAAGCGGAAAAATGGCCGCTCGAGCTGAAGCCTGTTCCCTTTGTTTAGACCCGCCCACGAGCTCCTCGATTGGCTCTGCTGTTGCTTGTGTCAAGCGGCTGTTGCCGCTGTCACTTCATCAGGTGGTAAAGCGGTGTGCTAGTTGCCGAGGACTCGAGGAGTCCCTGTGACTCTGAACAACGTTTGTTTTGCCTGGGTCACGTCAGCTAGAAGGATTGTGTGACCCCTGGACACAACTGGGTGATAATGTTTTGCTACGTGCTTTACAACCAGTCAAACCAAAACGGGAACAGTAAACTTAAAAGTAGCAATAGAAAACTAGAAGAACTACTAGAAAACACAGTGAACTGAAAAAGTTAGAGTTTTATTAAAAATACTTGTGTCCCCCCCACTTCTGAAATCAAAATCTCGTCCCTGCATGTGACCAACTAGCCCAGATAGCACCATTTAACAGGCTAATGAACCCAATACAGCCTGTTTAATACATGTGATCATGGTTTAGTTTCCAATAATCATGGTGACATCAATGCGGCGTCTTCTTCTTTATCTCGTATTCCTGCATACGTGAACTCAATATGAATTCAGACATTTGCTCCTTTTCAAATGTTACCTACGTTTCCCAAATCACCGGTGTGTCAACGTGAGATCACTTCCACCTGAGAGAAAACATTCTGTTATAAATATGAATGATAAGTTGTAAAGTTGATTGAATGGTGTAAAACTAAAGTGGAACTTCTTACCTTTCTAAACAAACATGGTTTTGAATCATTTCCTGAAGCTTTGACTTTACAATGGGATGCTAACGGCAATCAATTAGCCCTTTCTCCTGTAAACATGGCCGCTGCTGCTTTTGCTTAAACAAGCAGTTTTCTCTGTGATGCCCGTGGATGAAAGTAAGAAGCCTCTCGAGGGTCGGTTCAGCTGATCCGCCATGATGAACACATTGTTGTGGTCATCCTTCTCCTTGGCCCGAATTCCTATCACCATGAAGGGTCGCCCCATCAACTTCAGAGAGGAAGAAGCGTGTGGGTGGAGCTTCCTGAGAAGTGTGGACAGTCAGCAATAAAACAAACTGCATCATGTGACCAACAACAACATCAACAAGTCTTCCTGCTTCAGTTTGCTCATCATTTCCACATGTCGTCTCAGATAGGAAGTGTAACACCACTTAGTGTCCAACACGTCACACAAAAAGTGCATGACATCATTTATTGTTCACAACATGTCAGACAGGAAGTGTATGACATCACTTATTGTTGGACATGTCTGACAGAACGGGTTTCTCATAGTTTCCATTGGCTTATAATTAAATAAAGTCAACTACAAAGTAATATACAGGACTTTACTAAATATTACAATGGAATCTTAAAAGCTTCAGTAGATTGTCTGTCAGATGAAATATTACTATTGATCCTTCTAAAAACATTAATGCAGGCTTTAGTTTAGCAACAATGAGAATACTGATTGGCAGAGGTTTGCTGTCATTGTGTCTTTATGTCTGTTTTAAAAGATAAGGGAGTTAAACTGAAAATACTGCTTACCAGACTCCATTAACATTTTCCTCAAGACTAACTTTTAGTCATCTGATCCTTTGGGGTTTTGGTGTAATCTCAACGTGCACTCATCGACCAACACAGACGAGAGCTGTTCTGGCTCCAGTTTGTGGTTGTCATGGTAACTGTGTTTGAACTTGTACAGAACCAGTTGCATGTCCATGTTTTTCTCATTGTCACAAAGCGTCGGTGAATAATCTGCTGTTAGATAGAATTCTGTCTTCACATTTGCGTTTCCTCTCCTTTGTAACATTGAAAAAACAAATTTTTTTTTTCTGGGTGGACTTTTTATATTCATCATTTGTTTTGTAAGAAGAAATAATAAAATAGAAAACTGAATCTGTAATTCATGTCTTCTGATTTCAGATTATTATTATTTCTCAGACCTATATAATCATCATGTATTATTACATTACATTACATTACATTACATGTCATTTAGCTGACGCTTTTATCCAAAGCGACGTACAATAAGTGCATTCAACCAAAGGGTACAAACTCAGGAGAACAAGAAACAAGAAAGTGCAATATCATTATCAATAATATATGTTATTAAGATAATTGCTTCTTGTGATATTTATCTACCATTGTTTTGTAGAATTAGTAGTATTATTATATGTAAGATTATTTTTCTTTTCAGTGAATCTTTCAATTACCTGGAGGATTCCTCCACCCTAGGCTTCGCCCCCTGACCAATCAGAGCTCAGCTCATGATCATTGGACTATATTACAGTAACATGAGGAAGTTAGGATGACCCAAAATGAAATAAAATAACCAAACCGTTTTTATGAATTAGTTCAACAGATAAACTATTCAGTTCAGCTAAAAGAATCAGAAACGTTCTAAAAAATGTATTATAATAAACAAGCAGTGATTTTATAAATATATGTATTTAATATCACTCACACAATTATTTTCATTTTTCAGTTTAAACTGTTGTTTCCAGATAAAATGATGTGTTTAACTTAGTGGCGGCTGGTGGATTTTTTTCAGTAAACATCCCAGTATGATTCAATGCAAAAAAATGTTTGCTTTGCAGTTAAATATTTAACATTTATTCAACAACAGTTTAACATAATAAGGACATTTTATTCAAACAATTCAGTGTATCAATAAACTTATATATATAATATTGTAACTATTCTAAATATCCAATATAAATATGATATAATGATAATCATTATATATCATTATCATATCATTATATATATATATATATAGAGAGAGAGAGAGAGAGAGAGAGAGAGAGAGAGAGAGAGAGAGATGCCCCTATGAGCCTAGTATGTTGCGGAAAGACAACGAATATTGTAAATAATTTGTAAAATGTATTTTTAATATAATAAACAAAAACGGTTGTTTGCTTTTTTTCCGTTGCTCATGGTGGGGCCACGCCCCATTGCCCTCTATAGACCATCCGCCATTGGATAAACTTCATATTTCTCTAATATTATATATATAGAACGTAATAGCAGACTTGTGATTGGTCAGATGCTATGAGCCCGCCCCTTTGTGGGTTGATAAGCAGTTTCATTGTTGTTTTATGGTTGTTATTTAGTCAATTAGGAGATAAACTGTTTGTTTAACTCTCTTAGTGAATAAAGATTAGATAAACATGATGTCACATGTGTTCAGACTGAAATGTGACATTTGCACAGAATCCTTTCGGCTTGACCTTTAGCCTACATATAAAATCCAACATGCGACATCCTCTGTCCAAAAACCTCATATCGGCACAGGAAAAAGTCCCCCAAAATAAGAAGCCTTAAATGGGAAACGTTAGGGAGCACGTTGGAGGAGGATCCTCTCCCGGGCTGGACAGACTGCAATGAATGTCATGTGTACAGAATGAACAACGTAAAAATATACGGCGTCTCATCGATCACATATGACATCGAGTCATCTTTTATTGTGAAATGTAAACGTTTAAAATGGCCCCTTTATTTTGAAATAAAACGGGAAGTGTCGTGTGTTATTGGGACATCTTGATTGTTACGAGAGGACGAGAAAGGAAAGCAACCAGCGGGAGATCGATCAGAGGATTATAAAAGAGCAGAGGGAACAGGTTGAAGAAGGAGGAGAAGAAGGGTAATAGCAGAAGCAGAAGCAGAAGCAGAAGAAAGGAGAAGGAGAAGGAGAAGGAGCAGGAGGAGTCCTCAACGATAACAAGAGAAGAGTTTAGTGAAGAGTTTAACAGCTGGATCCAGACCAGCGAGGTGTGTTCAGGCCACGCCCCTCCAGGTAAACGCTCAGGTGTGTTAAACACGTTTTTCCAACGTTTCCATAGACAAGAATACCCAGAGTGACTCTGTGTTGGATATGTTTAATTAATATCATCAGTATTTGTTATTCTCAGTATTTATTCTGTTTTTTTTTGTGATGAAATGTATGTATGTATGTATATGTATATATAATATATATATATATATATATATATATATATATATGTATATATGTATATATGTATATATATATATGTATATATATATATGTATATATGTGTGTATATATATATATATATATATATATATATATATATATATGTGTATGTATATATTATATATACATATACATACATACATACATTTCAGGCCTGCTAGTTTTAGCTTCCTCAGGAGGAATAGCCTCTGCTGGGCTTTCTTCACCAGGTGTGATGTGTTCAGGGACCAGGTGAGGTTTTAGTAATGTGGAGTCCCACGTTCTTACGCAATGTGATTTAATCAGCTGAGAGAATCAGTGACCTCCTACTAAGTGAGAGATTATGTCACACGACGAAGAAGTGTTATAGCTTTGGAACCCAAAGAAACCCAAAGAAAACCCAGTCTGATTCTGAGGGTATAAACTAGAACGTCTCTGTTCCCTCCTAAACTTCAGAGGTTTTCGATTGTTTTTTGGAGGGATGGATGGAAGCAGCTCAACAGGAAATCACAGCGCTGCTTCGTCTCGTCTGCTTCCTGTTCCCGATGACGAGGTCGAGATGCAACAAGCTGACTGGTATACAGCTTCAGAGGAGGACCACTGGCAGAAAGGAAAGTCAATCACTCTGCCAAGGTCCCAAAACCATCAGACACCTGCAGAGGACCACCAGAGACCTCTAGAGAACCAGAAGAGACATGCAGAACCACAGAAAACCGAAGATTCTTCTCCAAAGGATCAACCAGATGAACTAAAACTACATCCTCTTTTCCAGCTTAACATCTCTGAGTTCAAAGACCAGCAGAACCACCAGGAGAAATCTATTGCAATCTCAGGTCAGAGGCATCACGACCACCAAGATCCGCCTCACCCGAACTCCCAGCAGGCTCCTCTTCCTCCTAATCACCTGAACACAGTGGGTGCTCCTCACCTGAACACCTACCAGGTTCTTTCTTCTGGTAACCTGAGCACCCAGCGGGCTCCTCCTCCTCCTCCTCCTCACCTGAACTCTCTGCAGGCTCCGTCTCCTAACCAGCCCTATCCTCAGCCACTGATCAACCATCGGACTGAAGGTTCGACCCCGGCCTCACCAGACCAGGCTTCGCCTCTTGTCAAGGAGATGTTGTGTGACCAGGTGTGGACCCGACCTCTAGTTTCTTCTTCAGGTGACCTTAAACTGTGTGGCTTCCTGCAAAAGCAGGGGGGGGCCCTGAGATCCTGGAAGCAGCGCTGGTTTACCTACGAGGAGAAGAAGAACCAGTTGTTCTACTATCGCACTCCGCAGGATGTAATGCCACTCGGCCAGGTGGAGCTCTGCAGCGCCACCTTCACCTACACACTGAAGGCTGAGCGGGGCACCTTCAACATCAGGACACCTGAACGCACCTTTACACTCAAGGTAAGAGGCCACAGTTGGTCCTCAGACCTACAGCGGGCACTACACCCAGTTAGATGGAAGTGTAGCCTGCCTTGTTCTTCTTTGCTTTAATTCATTTGAATCCAGGGGTCTGACTAGTTTATGAAAATACCTAAATTTGTCCAAGGAGCCCAATGTGGAAAAAACCCAGTGAGTTAGTTCAGTTTATGCAGCGTCGTATTTTCACATAGTGTCACATTTGTAAGTTGTTATTCAGTTTGAATCCTCTTTGAAAGTATACTTTAGGTTTTCTTTTCTTCAACACCACTTGTGTGCAGTTGGACCACAGGGTAGCTCGCCTTGCAAACACAAGTTGGTCAGGTACATCCAGGGTGTGGACCGAAAACCCGACCGCTGATTGAAGAATTGTGACACGTGCCTTGTTTCCCATCTCATTCTAGCTGCCGCTCCCCCGTGTGGAATTTGAGATCAAAATAGGAAGTGACCCAGTCCTGACCTGGACATATATTGTACATTGTTAAGTCAGCTATTTGTCAGAGGGTTACAGAAGTCACACCTGGTTCAGTGGTTCATCCAATAACCTAGTGTTCACATCGTCATGGAAACAATCTCTAAGGTTCCTATCAGCTGTAAACAGACAGATTTAATATGCTTGTGCTTGTCCTCATTTAAAGGTTTCAAGAATGTATATTATCTCCCCACTGTAGGCTGTGAGCCAGGAGCTGATGCTCTATTGGCTGCGACAGCTGCAGGTGAAACGTTGGCAGCACATAAGGAACTCCACCTCTCCAGACCCGACAAACCACAACAACAACAACAACAACACTGCAGGTGAGAAACCAGGGGTCCGTTTCAAGTAGGAGGTCTAACAAACTCTGAGTTCTGGGTTTCAGAACAGCTGTTTAGAGTTGGTTCGATCAACTCAGAGTTGAGCGCGTGCACCACCACAGTATGGAATGGAGCCATGACACTACGAGTTACCACGGCAACAACCACAAACAGTCGGCAATATTAATGCAAGCGTACGAGTATGAACCCGTAATTAGAAAGAAAGCAACACGCTGCTGCAGCAAAAGACAGAGAAACGGCGTAAGTTCCAATATAGTGTTAAGTTAATATTTAATGTACACTAATCATAATCCATACGTTTTACTAATTCCCAGTTTTTACACTGTTAGAATGCACTACACACAGGCTGGAAATACACACACATGCTCATATTTAATCACAAGAACAATATCGCTGGTAAAAACTGGTTGAATGGTGTTGAACCTGTAATGTGTTTTATTCAGCTGCGTCCTGTGGAAGTCCTCTTTAACGTCTCACTGGTTTGTGTCCAACAAAAAGGTTTAAAAGACGTTTCTCACGGCTCTGCATGCAGCAGCTTTACTGATATTCTAAAGGAAAAAACACAATACTACACAAAGAATGTGCTCGTATGTGAGAGCACGTCCACCATGGGGGACGTTAGTTATTAGACATTAGTTCTATATTTGATGGACTGTAAGAACAACGATACTGTTCAAACAAGTAGTCATCTGGAAATGACAATACATCTAATCGGGCCTCAATATTCTCTCCCGACGTGTTTAACAGCCTGTGAAGTAAAAGCGCTTCTTCATCAACCGGATCGTCCAGAAAAGGACGTGACGTGTTCCAGAAAACACTTACGTCTTTGACGTAACATCTTATTTTGTTCATATGTGGAAACTGCGCTAAAATACGCCTGATAGAGTGAATGAATGAGGAAAGTAAAGCGCGCTGTGTGATTGGCTGGGCTGCTGTCAGAGGGAGGAGCCTGTGGAAGAAACACAAGGTTTATTGAAGAAAACCTGCTCCCGACCAGGTGAGGTTCACAGGCTCAGTTACCATTTTATTATAAAATGACACAGATCAGGCTACTCGGTTCCACGAAGCAAGTTGCAAAAATCACCATAGGAACTCATCCAAAAACTCAAATGTTCTCCATTGCAGGCTAACGTAAGTCAGCTGAATTAGTTTGCCATGCCCCTGGAAAAAAGCCCCCTAACCCTGACCCACAAGAAGACATTTTAGAGCCGTATGGCTACACGGTGAATGCCGCAGCCGAGGATTCACTGTCCCCCAGACTGTATATTTTTGTACAGTGTTGCGATGAAGAGAACATCTTGATTCGGTGCTGTTCGTTTATCTACTTCTTCTGAAAGCGTTGAGAAAATGATTTTCATTGGATGATGATGCACTCTAAAGAATCTACTACCAGCAGACACATTTAAAGAAATACAATCGGATTGATTGGGGTAAAGACGCACTTAAAATTACCTTACACATTTTACATTTTAACACACATTTTACATTTTAACACTTACGCATTTAACTTATATTTTGCCGTGCTTCCTGTCTCGCCGTCGCAGGGGTGTTACATTTTGCAATGATTATTCAATTCAATTTCTTTCTATAGCCCAAAACCGCAAATCTGCACACATGCGCCATTCTGTCCAGAAACCTCACGTCGGCACAGAAAACAACACTGACATGAAAAATGAAAAAAGGGCAGGATCCCTCTCCCAGGATGGATTGATGCGATGGATGTCATGTTTACAGAATGAAAAGATGTACAATACATTTGATTTCATGTTAGAAAATATAGATATTATTGTCTTTATCTCCTCATGTCTTCATAATCATATCCTGCTCGTCTTTCTTTGAGTTTATTTGCCGTTGGACTGTTGGGTTTCGGTGATCGACGCTTCCCTCTTATTTGGAGTAGGACGTGCACGTGCGATCATCCTGATGGCTGATGTCTGGTTCAAATGAACAAGACTGTTTGAGCGCGGATCAGCCCTTTTGGCTCAAATTAACCTATGAATAAAGTCGAGAAAGATCTTGGTTCCTCAAACGCTGATCCGCGCTCAAATAATCGTGTTAATTCAAACATTATTTCCTTGTCTGCCTGTCCAAATAAATGCGGCACATAAAGCTTTAAACACATAAAACTTCTGTTTTTCTGTGCAAACGCTTCTTTAGTATTCTGTTTGTCCTGAACTCCTGTTGTTGCTGTTGACTGAAGCAAACCTCAGAACAGATCAAGTGTGAATTTCTGATCAGCGCCCCCTGCTGCCGGCATACGTCATGACAGATTCAGTTAGACTTGATGGTGGTGCTGTAGAAAACCTTTGGTTTGTTATATATTTATTGGGTAAACTCTCAAAATACCATAAAAACAGAAGAATTTCAGTAAATAAAACAAAACAAATAATCAAACAATGATACATTGATTTATAAGAAGACTACTACATTGATGTGAAAATACACAAAATCACTGAATGCATGATTTTAAGACTGCGTGGTAATAGGATGATCCTGATTCCAATGTTCTAAGATTGATGGATGTTTCTCTGCAGATGACTTCCTGCCAGTGTTGACCAGCCCGGTGGGTCTGGTGGGGGAGGAAGCGGCTAACTCATCATCACAGAGAACACCGCTTGCCAACATGTCCATCAAACACCCGTTTATCCAGATCCAGTGAGTCGCTGCATCATGGTTCAATATCAGCTGCATAGAAAGAGGAAAAGGGGGACAACGTTTCCCATGAGCCTCAGCGATGAGCATTTATTTACATTACATTATTTCTTTGTATGTGCAGAAACTCGGTCCACAGTCTGCGTAAGTGGGTGTTCCCGGAGGGAAGTCAGAGTGTGTTTTATATGGACGCTTCAACGTGGACCCCCCCGACCTCCTCAGAACCGCCCTACAACATCCCTACAGGTATGTACTTCTACAACAGGCCCTACAAGCGCTGTACTCACTCAATGTAAGCCGATGTGTCACATGTCATTCTCGGCAGCTTACAAGACACCTGCGGAGACTCGGCCCCCTCCCCTCTCATTGGAGTCAGCGGGTCAGGTGACCCCAGAGGAGGGCAGAGACCATTGGAAGAGAAAGACAAAGACTTCCCCGTCGATGGTCCTCTGCCGAGACAACCTGTCCTCAGACACGACGTCCCGCCTCCAGCAGGAGAAGCAGATGCTACTTGAGGACGTCAGAGCTCAGAAGGTGATCAATCACTGATCCAATCAATAATACTTTATTGATCTGAGGGATTTGACTCTGTATGAGGGTTATCGAATAACGTCTGCTAGAGGTGTGGAGGCCGATGATGATAATCCTTGTTATTTGACTTGTTATTATAATCATTATTATAATAATAAAACAATAGCAATTATAACACTACCAATAATTACAATAACAATGATAATAATTATATTTTTAATAATGATAATAATAAAAGGAGCTGATGATAATACAATTCTGATAATATTGATTTGCTATTAGACTAAAAATGATAACACAATTATGATAGTAATCATATTGATAACTAGTAATAATGACTACAATAATAATAATTCCAGGAGCTGGTGTGGATTCTCCACAAAGCCTTGGAGGCCTCTCAGCTGGAGAAGAGAACCTGTGCAGAGTTCCTGGCTGAGAAAAGTGAGCAGGAACGTCTGGAGCTGCTGAGGCATCGCGAGCGGGAGGCGGCCGACCTGCGAGGACGCTTGGAGGAGGTGAAGAAGGAGGCGGAGTCTATGAGGAGGAGGCTTAATCAGAGAGACGCTCAGCTGTTGGAGCTGCAGGATAACATCGGGATGCTGATCGAGAAGAACAACGCCAAGCAGGAGGTGAGGTCCCACCTGAGGACAGATGTTGAATACCACCTGTGGACAGGAAACTCGAAAATGATTAAATACAGTTTTAGTGTTAATTCTCTTAAAAGCTGTTCTGAGATCAGATCTACAAACTCTCTCTGCTGGCTTCCTGTTAGGTGATCATCAAGCTGTCAGATCATGTGACTTCCTGCATGGCCTCTGACGACGCTTTCAAACAGCTTCAGCAGGACGTTGAGAACCTGAAGGTGAGATTCAATGAACGATGTCGGGTGATCTACCGACATCATCAGTGACAGATCTTCAACATCTATATTTTATGTTTGGTAAAGTTAATTTAATCCAAATATTGAATACTCCAAACAAATTTGCTACCTTGGCAATAAAAATGGAAGAAACACAAACACCATTAATTCAGCCGAAGCAATCAGTCAATGGTCACAGTTATTGATCCACACCTGAGGATGTACCATCTGTTAGGGTTATGGTTAACTGGAATTGCCCACAGAGAACCAGTATGAACTGGTTTCTCTTTGATTCTTCAGGATGATATTGAGGCGTATAAGACTCAGAACAAGTTCCTGAACTCTGAGATCCACCAGCTGACTCAATTGTGGAGGACCAGTTCTGAGCAGGGGAAGAGCCTGATGGTGAAGGTGAGTCTGGCTGACATCACTTTTCAAGGTTTCATGAAGTCTCAGGTGAGAAGATCTTCAGGCTTTCTCTCCTGTCTTCTGGTTGGCTGCAGTGTTCCTACCTGGAGGCCAGTAACTGTCAGATCGAGAGCCGATACCTGAGTGCCTTGCGGCAGCTGCAGGAGGTCAAGTCTCTGGATCAGGTCCAGCGGGAGAAGGTCCAGAAGATGATCGAGGAGGCTCTGAAAGGGGAGCAGAACTGTGCTATCAAGCTGAATGTGGCAAGGTAACGAGGACGGTCACCTCACCAGGGTGGACAGATTAACGAGAACACCTGGTGCACTGATGGTGTCAATTATGTTACGTCCTCAGAGATCATGATGAGTACGGATTTAAAATCATCCCAGAATATGAGGTAGAGGACATAAAGCTGCTGGCCAAGATCCAGGCGCTGGAGATCCGCTCACACAACCTGCTGCGTCAGGTATGAATCCTCACCTGTGGACCTGTACACCTGTAGAAACAAAAAGATAACCAGCGCCTCCTAGAGAACATGTGCTGTTCTGGGTTTCTCCTTGCAGGAGGGATCAGAGCGATACCTGTCGAGCTGCTGGGCTCAGTACCTGGCCGGCAGGTCAGAGGAACTCTTTTCCTCACCTGAGCTCAAAGGTCTGCTCAGAGGAGGCATCCCTCAGCAGTACCGACAGAAGGTATGGCGCTCTGTGGTCCGGGCCAGGACCAGGACTCTAAGGGAGCGTCACCCTGAGCGCTACCAGCAGGTGAGCAGGAAGTGTACACCTGATCCACCTAGTCTTCAGCTGATCCACATCTAGTCTACACCTGATCATCCTCTCCCTCTTTCCAGCTGTGTGAGAAGGCTCGGATGTGTCCTCATCCGGCCTCCAGACAGATTGAGCTGGACCTCCATCGCACTTTGACCAACAACCAGCACTTCTCCTCTCCCTCTAGTCCCGCCCTCCAGCAGCTCCGACGCATCTTATTAGCCTTCTCCTGGCAGAACCCTGCCATTGGCTACTGCCAGGGACTCAACAGGTAAACACGCCTCCCGCTGACACATCACCAGTCTGTGACCCAATCCCAGTGCCCACCCCCTGACCCCTAACTCCTCAGGAACTCACTGTGAGGGCTTTAAATTGTGTAAATATGAAGGGACGGCACTTTGCTGCCACATATCATGTCACTTTGACAACATCCTAAGATTTGAGTTACAACCAAGGTTTTTCTTTTTATTTCATAGGATGAGAGGACATAAATGTTTTACTTTTTTGTCAAAATTGTTTCAATGAATATTTTATGAATATATTCTCGACATCATAAATGTATTTTCATTTAGCCGTCTGAACACACGTCCATGCCATCCTCTTTGTTTACCATGCTCTCACTGGTTATCCCGTTTAAAACGTCACATTGCAATGACTTGTGGGTAATTGCCCTGGGAAAGAGTTCATGAAGCACTAAAAATTTCAGCCTGAAACATCCTGTGGTGGTACAGAAGGAACCAAACCTTCACAGGGTCAGCAGGGGCCTCAGAGTCTGAGTCTGTAAGGGCAGGGTAAGGATTGGGCCTAAATGTCCTTTGTCCCTGTCATGTGACCATATGTGTTTGTCAGACTGGCAGCAATTGCTCTGCTGGTCCTTCAGAGTGAAGAAGACTCCTTCTGGTGCCTGGTGTCAGTGGTGGAGGCGATCATGCCTCCAGACTACTACACCAAAGACCTGGTGGCCTCTCAGGTGAGGACATGGATCATCATTAAGCCTGGTTTATGCTTCTGCGTTTTCAGAGCGACACAGACGCAAAACCCCCTTGCGTGTCCCTTGCGTGTCTTTTCACACCTCCTTGCGTCCTTGCGCACGTCGACCCATTTTTCTAGGCTTGCGTCGCTTTCGACGCGAGCGAGGCAAGCCTCCTGCAGCACCGGGCTGTGATTGGTCCGCTAACTACGTCCTTTACGGAGTCTCACATTTCCGTTTTCATAGCCCGATACGGACATTATTAAAACGAAGAATGCTTACGAGAGAACGGATCAGATTGAAGAGCTTTTGTCGGAAGAAATGCGTAAATATTTAACTTACACAAGCCGTCATTTGCGGGTTGTATAAGCGGGTTGGAGGGAGATCGCCGCAAACGCCGGTTTGCCGGTCGAGGGGAACAAAGTCGTGGAGGAAAATACGGGACAAATGTGTCCTTGATGAAAAGCAGCAGTGTGGATGCATGCAATAAATAAAGCAACCAGCGACTTCCACACACAAAGACGTGACTCTCTAGGTCGTCTTCAACAAAACACGTGACTCCACCTGTTGTTCTGGAGGTGAATCGCTCTGCAACACACGCAAGACTTTACAACCAGGAAGTGAAACCAGTGCGTCAACGCAGGCGCAGAATCATGCGCCAGCCTTTAGTCAGGTTATGATCAGGTCCCGCACCAGCTGATCATTGATCAGGTCCCACAACTTCACTTGATATGAAATGATACAAGCCACATTGCTGAATTCATAGTTTCACATAGTACATTTTCATATCTGTCTGGATGAATGAAAACAACCAGAACCAGAGATCAGGATCATCAATCGATTGATCAGTGGTGTTATTGATTTATCAGACTGCTTGTCCGGTGTCTTAAGGCAGATCAGCGGGTGCTGAAGGACTTCCTGGCGGAGAAACTTCCAAGACTCTCGGCTCACTTTGAGGATCACAACATCGATGTTTCCCTCATTACCTTCAACTGGTTCCTGGTGGTTTTTGTGGAAAGTCTTCCCAGTGACATCCTGCTGCCGCTGTGGGACGCCTTTCTGTATGAGGGCACCAAGGTACCCAAACACTTAGCAATACAAAATACTTTAATGCAATACAGAAATGCTTTTAACACAAATATATTAGAAAACAGAAATTATAATAATTATGTTAAATATAGAAAATATATGAAATACAAAAATACTCATAGCTCAAATCCCAAACTACAAAGTGCTTGTTCCTCCCTCACTGAGAGCAAAACACTCAACTGTTTGCTGTCCTTGCTCCGAAATGGTGGAACGAGCTCTCTGAAGACATCAGGACCACAGAGAGCCTTCACATCTTCAGACTAAAGACACACCTCTTCAGACTCTACATTGACTAAAAAGACAAAGTGTAGCACTTAAATTGTACTTATGATGGCTCTTTTCAACAGGAAGTTGATGAAATTGCACTTTCTCGTTCTTTTGTTTCTGTATTCTTATGCTTGAAATGCACTTATTGTAAGTCGCTTTGGATAAAATCATCAGTTAAATGACATGTAATATAATGTGGACACTACATGTGTAGTGTTTTGAATCAATGAACCCTTAAGCCGGAAATATGATTTTATTCATACTTTTGTGGTTTGGCGTTGCAGGTTATCTTTAGGTACGCTCTGGCTCTTTTCAAATACAAAGAGGAAGACCTGCTGAAGATCCAGGATGCGGTGGAGATCTACCAGTACCTACGTTTCTTCACCATGACCATCTCTGACGGCAGGTAATGACTCATCTGGCTGAGATACAAAGCTGGTAATGCTCCTACTGTCAAGTTCTTAATTTTTTTCTCAACTCTGGCCATACTTGAAATTACCTAGTTAACACAAAGGACACACAGGACAGCTCTCTCCAACTCAGATTGATCTGTATTTTTCATTATTTGATTGGTCTGGCTGGCTGGTTCCTTTTAGGTTATCCAAAAATGCAAACAAATGAAAAAAAATTCCATTTCAACAAATGAGTGACATACAGTATGTAGCAAGGATTATGACAAACACAAAAATGCTTTATTCCTCTCTTTTTCTTATTATTTACTATTTTTCCTCCTCCTTTCTGTTATGCTTTATATTATGTTAATATAAATCAAATTCATGAATCTATTTTTTTCAAATCCACTTAAACCTCGTAAACACGTAAAGCAGTCTTTTTCCTCAATCTTTCTGCTACAACTCCTATTTGAACTTTAACACGTGGACAAAAGGCTACTATTTTTTTTTTTGTCAGCTTTTTTATATTTAGTCAACTTTTTTCTAATATCACTGATTATGTTTCATACATTTTTCAGTCTGTTTCCGAGATTTACGCTGCTTTGAGAGAGCATGGCCCTCCTTAGTCCCAGCATAACTGACAAAGAACTGTTCCAAACCGCAGGTCCAAGCTGGAACTTCTACACAAGCTCTGAGGGCCCTGACCTCACCTCTCCTGCTCGGGGGAGGGTCAACTGTGCAGGCTAAGTAGGCTGGTTGATGCGTGTCCGCACCGTCAGGAGAGACGCTGTATTAGGCCACAGAGTAATGCCATCTGAGGTACCCTCAGACATGATTTGCTCACCAAAAGAGCATGCAGCTTGCGTATAAGTTTAGCGGCTGTGATGGCAAGGAGAGAAATACCCCTTTTGGCCAATAGCCATCTTGGCTCCACCTGTGTCGGGGGTTCAAAACGGTCTCCCGTGCCAAGGGTACATCTCCTGCAGGGGCGGAGGACGCAATTGCGGAGCCTCACTTTTTTTTGGCAGTCAGAAAACAGCTTCCATCTGTTGCCTCTCAGGCAGGTACATTGCGCCCTGGGATTCAGAATAGTTGATTTGACCGATTTTATGCAACCATCTAGCACCCAGTCGGGTCTTTTCGCGGCCAGGTCCGTAGTTGAAGGCGTCAGGGATTGGAGCGGTGGTCCGCTCTGTCAGGAAGAACCGGTGGGGGCAGTGGTTCGGTATCACCTCTGGATGAAGTAGCCACTCCTGGCTGGGTTATTGCCCGAAGGCTGGTCAGGCAAAGGCTGCCCAAGTAAGCCTAATCAGTTCCACAAATCTGTTGCCCCATGCTATTGTCGTCAAAACACAGCAGAGGTGTTGTCCAGGAGGTGTTAGTTGAGGAGGGCCAGAGTGGAACCCCCTAGGTATGCTGGTATGTTCCTGTGAAGAAACAGAACTGCTGTCTGCCCTAGCTATCTGCAATACGCCGCTGAAGCACCTGGTTAAGCAGCTGACACAAACAGCTCCTCAGCTTCCACGGGGACATTACAGAGGATTCTGCTATATTACATTACAGGTCATTTAGCTGACGCTTTTATCCAAAGCGACTTACATTGCATTTTTAACCCATGCCATTTACATTCTTACTACCAACCCTGTGGTTCCCAGCGCACCCGCTCTACCCATGCGCCACGGCCAACCCCTAACCCTATATGTCTCTGACAGGGGTGACTGCGACGGAACCCTCCAAACCCAGCAGCGAGTCTGGAGCAGGATGGACACCAGACATCCAAGTTCCCTCAATATGAGGGCAAACACCTGCAGTGAAATATCACTGAGGCCGGTGGAGGAAGTGCCAAAAGGTAGCCTCCTACCCTCACCTATGGTCATGAAGGATGGGTCATGACCGAAAGAACTAGGTCACCGATACAAGCGGCCGAAATGGGTTTCCTCAGGAGAGTGGCTGGGGTCTCCCTTAGAGATAGGGTGAGAAGCTCAGCCATTCGTGAGGAGCTCTGAGTAGAGACGCTGCTCCTCTGCGTTGAAGGAGCCAGTTGAGGTGGTTTGGGCATCTGGTGAGGATGCCCCCTGGGCGCCTCCCTAGGGAGGTGTTCCAGGCACGGCCAGCTGGGAAGAGGCCCCGGGGAAGACCCAGGACAAGGTGGAGAGATTGTATCTCTGCACTGGCCTGGGAACGCCTTGGGATCCCCCAGTCAGAGCTGGTAGATGTGGCCCGGGAAAGGCAAGTTTGGGGTCCCCTGATGGAGCTGTTGCCCCCGCGACCCGACCCCGGACAAGCGGTTGAAGATGGAAGGATGGATGGATGTACAACGTGTTACTGTTGATCTAGCCAACTAGGGTTGCCACCCGTCCCTTAAAATTCGGAATCGTCCCGTATTTGAGAATAAAATGGCGCGTCCCGTTTTGAATCAATACGGGACAGGGTTTGGTCCGGTCGACTGTGCTGCTGCCTCGAGGAGCTGTTGTCGATCCTGGTCTGACTCATGCGCTCACTCACAGAGTGGACTTTTTAGGAATAGCAGCTACGTTTTATAGAATTGATGTCTTTCTGCCATTTTTACACTTGGCAAAGGGTTATTCAAAGCATTGCTATATAGTGTTGTGTCGTCTGCATACATTACCATTTGGGCATTCTTGATTGACAAAGGGATATAATTTGTAAAAATAGAAAAGAGTTAAAGGGCCTAAGCAACTTCCTTGTGGAACCCCACAGCTAACATATCTACAGTCAGAAAAACTACCACTATAAAACACACATTGCGATCTCTCAGAAAGATAACTGCCCATCCAAGAGAGGGTCATAATGCTAAATCCACTCCAGCCATTCTCATGGTTTATCGAAGGAAAGGTTTGTTGGGGGATTGAACTTTGCCATGATTCTGTTTTCACTTCTGACACTATGCAAATCAATGTACTAGAGGCTTCCTACTTAGTTACGCTGGTTTAATGGATCACTGTGTGTCTTTTTTTCAGGCATAACATGAACTACCATATAACCCCCAGTATATGCGCAAGTGCATTAGACTACAGTGTATGAGAGTATGTAGACGATAGAATATAATATATACCACACCATTTATAACGTAGCGTATAGATTATGAGTACACAGTATAAAGATGAAGGGATGACATCAAACATGATACGCTTCAGGCATTTCCTGTCACGTGGGTGAAGCTGTTTGATGTTGCCTGTAATGGTAAAATATAATGATGTCAATGTTTTATTAGATTAATGTCTAAAGCTAATCATGAGTTTAATTGTGAGTTCCACGGCACCAGCTGTGTGGGAACGGTCGGAGCAGAAGAATCTCAGAGTACCTCTCCTTTTTGATCCCATTTGTCTACGGAAAACATAACTGCATTGAGGAAGGAGAAGGTGTGAATTTCTGCTGCCCTAGTCCTAAATCTAATAATCTAATCTAGTGTATTGTAATTGCCCTGTGGGTTCAGGACCTCAGTTCTGGGACATCGTTGCCTGTCTCCGTTTCTTTAGCATGACAATCCCTGTGAATGTATAAATATCTGTGTTGCTCTCAAATGAAGAAACTTGCCGCTGTCGGTCCATCTACAGCTGTTGTGGACCTGTTCTGCCTTGCAAAGAAAAATGACTGATTCCTGATTGTATTAGAAAATCTTCCACCAAATGTGTCCTCCTGCAGGAGGCTGGCCACCATCGCCTTCAGCGACATGAACCCATTTCCCGGGCGTCTACTGCGGAACCGGCGAGCGTTTCACCTGAGTCGCCTGGAGGCGGAGCTTCGAGAGCTGGAAGAGCAGCAGAGGGAATTCATCTCGGAGAGTGCAGAGCGGAGAGACAAAGTGCTTGCGGTGGCGGCCAGCGAGGACGAGGAGGAGCTCTGATGTTACCTGGGTGATTGACTTAACAAACATGTGTTATCTTTATATACACGTCTTTCAGGTTATTTTGTATTTCATCTTGTGAATCTTTTAAATTCAATAAATATTACCATTGCAACTCAACCCCCCCACTCTCAGAGTGGATATATGTATGTATATAAGCCACTGTACAATGACGAAAACTTGACTTTCAGACTTAATTGACTCATGAAAAACAATATTTGAAATGTTTATTTTTTATTGTATTGAATTAGTTTACATTCAAAGCAGATTCGTTTTTCAGCTTAGTTTTTCATTCAGTTTTTCAATACTGTCCATTAAATATGTGATTCTAGTATTTACGCTCACAAGCAGTATTTCTTCTTCATTTCTATTAATGTCTAAATAAATTAGCTGATCATGTTAAGAATCCATAGTCGATGTGTCGACATGTTCTCGGTCTGAAGGTTTTAACATTTTTTATGTTTTAATGATGATTAAAGTACGAACAAAAGTAAGAAACTGCAACGGTCATAATCTAGGCCAGTTTCATAATCAAGTAGTTTTCCCTTTTAAAATGTTAGAAGACATGAATATTGTTTCAGTTCAAACAGAACATTGAAACTGACATTTTATGGTCGAAATATTCAATGAAAGATTTAGTAAATAAAAGGCGGATTAATCGTCTCCTCATGTGGTCTCTGACAACCCACTCCGACTGGACCTGGACAGAATGGTGACCTTTGTCCCGAGGCGTGATGATGATGATGAGGAGTACGACACCTTGTTGGCCATATGAGACCGCCTGTCCTTTGCGTCGCCACGGCAACACAGAGCGCCCCGAGCCTTCTCCCTGAACTCTGCCGATACAAAATAAAAGATAAAGGGGTCGATGCAGCTGTTAAAGGTGCTAATGGCTAAGCTAACGGTGTAGGGCACATAGAGATCCTCGCCATCCTTGCCGTCTGCGTAGGTGAGCAGCAGTAGGACGTTGCTAGGTAGAAGACATACAAGAAATACCAGCAGCATCAGTACTGTGACCCGGACGGCATGGCCGTACCGCTTCCCCTCAGCCAGCAGCGAGTGCAGCACGGCAGAGTGGCAGTACAGCACCACTAGGAGGGGCAGAAGGAAGCCGAAGGTGAACAAGGTGCAGAAGTAGGGCAGGAAGAAGCGGTCCTGCTCTTGCTCTGGCAGTGCGTCGTGGCAGGTGGTGATTTGCAGCTCCTCCAGCTCGTAGGTCTGCTGGCTTATCAGAAGAGGCAACATGGCCGCCAGGACTACTGCCCACACCGCCGCCGTCATACACAGGGAGGTCCGCCGGCCGCGCAGCGTCCTGGCGGCAAATGGGTGCACCAGGGCCACGTAGCGGTCCAGAGCCACCAGCGCCAGACACAGCACAGACCCGTACATGTTGCCGTAGAATATCGCCATAACGACCCGGCAGAAGGGCTCGCCCAGATTCCAGTGGTTTCCCATGAAGTGATACACCATGCGGAATGGCAAGACCAGCAGGAGCAGGCAGTCTGCAGCCGTGAGGTTGATGAGCAGCGTGGTGGACGGGAGTGGCTTGGTTCTGAAGACCAGGACCCACAGAGCCACCAGGTTGGAGGGGAGACCCACAACAAAGGACAGCATGTAGAGGATCGGCAGGTACAGGTTGGTGGTCGGGGCCTGGATCTCCTCTAGCTGCTTCTCCTTCAGGGTAGTGACATTACATCTCACCTGGAGCCTGAATGCCCGAAGACCTATGGAGATCAGAACACACATCAGTCTGTAGACTTGTTGAGACCAGAACACACATATCAGTCTGTAGACCTGTTGAGACTAGAACACATATCAGTCTGTAGACCTGTAGAGGCCAGAACACACATATCAGTCTGTAGACCTGTTGAGACCAGAACACATATCAGTCTGTATACCTGTTGAGACCAGAGCACACATATCAGTCTGTAGACCTGTAGACCCCCGAACACCCATATCAGTATATAAACTTGCAGGGACCAGAATACACCTATCAGTCTGTAGACCTGCAGAGACCAGAACACAGATATCGGTGTATACGAACAAGAAGAACAAGAAGATGACTTACGGAAGGACATACTGGAACAGTTGTCTGCAGCACGAGAGGTTTGAGAGACGCTGCAGATGGACAATAGCACAGAGGCAAAGAGAAGAGTCCCAAAAAGCCTCATCTTCTTTCAACTTCTTCAACTTTCCGCTTCCTTTCTTCTTCTTCCTCTTCTCTTATTTGAATTCAACCTCCTTTCTTCTTCTTTTGATTTCTTTCTTTTAGTTCTTTGACTCCCCTTTTTCTTTTCAGTTTTTCTGACGCCGTCAACAAAAACGCTGTCTTCCTCTTCCTTTAAATCCCCATGGTTTAACAGCACCAGTATTCATTTAGTACAGTACTGTAGTACTATCACAGTACTCATGTACTACGGCAGCTCTGCTAGTACTCTTTTACTACAGCAGCAGTACTCTTGTAGTGCTCTGGTAGTACTGTCGGCACTGCAAGGGTCTGTTTGTGTTATCTGAGCTCAAAGCTGCCGGTAACAACTCCCTTCCTCTGCTGATGCCATCCAGATGTGTGTGTGTGTGTGTGTGTGTGTGTGTGTGTGTGTGTGGAGGGGAATGTTTAACCTAACTGGGACAGAATGTTCTCTTAACCCTGCCCCCAAACTGATTGTCCAATCACATCCTAAGCATGTATTTAAATCGACCTATTATGTTGCTGAGAATAGATCGATTTAAATACATGCTTAGGATGTGTGCAGATACGGACAGATATGAGACAAAAGGCTACAGCACCACAACGAGAAATATAGAAACACAAAGAGAGGCAAAGAGACACAAATCGATGCAGCCCAAACTGCAAAGAGACGCAACCCAATCAAACAGAGATGCAACGCAACTTCAAAGAGATGCAACATGACTACAAAAAGACACTAAACAAAGCCCCAACAAAGAGACAATACCAGTACAATGAGACACTGCATCACCAGAAAGAAAAACAAAAGTAACACATAAACCGACACAGAGAGACCAAAAACACAAAAAAACCTTACTGTTGCTTTGTGTCTCTGTCTCTCCCCGTGTCTCCCTGCCTCTCCCTTGTCTTCCTGTCTGTCTCAGTGGAGCTGATAAGCAGGTTTCCTGTCTAAATTCAGCTGTCGTTCAGTAACACAATGATGAATGTATCATTTCAATATTTATATAATACTATGTAAAATGTTTATGCAGTATTATGTACTGGGATTTACATTTTTCATTTAGATGATGCTTTTATCCAAATTACAAAAAGTGCATTCAATCAAGAGGGAAACAGAGCTGGAACAGTACTCAAATACCAATGTTTTGAAAAGGATGCAGGCAGCCACTGCTAGCCAGTGAAGGGGAGGACTGGTAACCAGTGAAGGGGGAGGACTGGTAACCAGTGAAGGGGGAGGACTGGTAACCAGTGAAGGGAGAGGACTGGTAACCAGTGAAGGGAGAGGACTGGTAACCAGTGAAGGGGGAGGACAGGTAACCAGTGAAGGGAGAGGACTGGAAACCAGTGAAGGGGAGAACTGGTAACCAGTGAAGGGAGAGGACTGGTAACCAGTGAAGGGAGAGGACTGGTAACCAGTGAAGGGGGAGGACTGGTAACCAGTGAAGGGAGAGGACTGGTAACCAGTGAAGGGGAGGACAGGTAACCAGTGAAGGGAGAGGACTGGAAACCAGTGAAGGGAGAGGACTGGTAACCAGTGAAGGGAGAGGACTGGTAACCAGTGAAGGGAGAGGACTGGTAACCAGTGACTGGTAACCAGTGAAGGGAGAGGAATGGTAACCAGTGAAGGGGAGGACTGGATGAGCTGCGGAGGTCGGATGGCGCTGGCATGTAGACCTGCTAGGAGGGTTAGAATAGTCAAGGCGTGAGATGACTAGACCCTTATCATTGCATTACATTACAGGTCAAGTGCATTCAATGTTGTGCAGCAAGAACCTACAGGAATGTGTTGTTGCAATGAGGGAAAGTTGTGTTGTCGAGTACACACAACACTGTAACTATCCACACATGTGAGTATATGTTAAAGTGGAATTCAAACAATTATCAACACAATTTCTTTGTTTACACCGTAAAACTCTTCTGGGCCCTTTTCCCCGTACGTGGTCGATCAAATGTCCCATTATCCAGCTCAAATTAACGAGATGATTGACATCGGGCTATCTCGGGTTCCTCAAAGGCGGATCGGCGCTCAAACCGTCTCGTTAGTTTGAACCACATGTCAGTCATCAGGATAATCACGTGTGCGCGTCCTACGTTAGAAGGCGGAAGAGTCGATCACTGAAATGAGGATTTCAAACAGTACAACGGCAAATAAACTCAAGATGGAGCGTCATTTTTCTCTCCGCTGACGAGCAGGAGATGATCATGAACACATATGATGAGATAATATGTGTATTTGAATCATTTCTGTCGGATGAATGAGGGGGGCCACAAGCCCAATAAAGTATCGCAGACAAGGTAAATGCTTAAGTGTTGGGAACATTTATAGACTCATTTAAGTGCCTCATCACTCTAATCAACCAGATTATATTTATTTAAATGTGCCTGCCGGTAGTGGGCTTCATGTATGCATCATCATCCAATGAGATGTTGCTGACGAAAATAATGATCTCAACTCTTTCAAAATAAGTAGATAAAAGCAAGTCCAAAGAGTCTAATTGATACAAATAAATAGTTATGAGGACATGTACTGTATGCGATTATGTATCATATGTATGTAAATAGAGTTTTATTATGTGTGTGTGTGTGTGTGTGTGAATGTGTGTGGGCGAATCAGAATATATATATATATATATATATATTTATTCATAATCAGACATTTAATCAATTCAAGCAGTGGAACATGGAACATCCAGAAGTTTATTTAGCACCAAATAAACAGAACTTTACGAAGAGCACGACATGCAGCGGCTTTCCAGATGTTCTCTGCATCGCAACACTGTACATGTACAATACGAGAAACAGTGTATGAGACAGTGTGAGAGACAGTGTGAGACAGTGTGAGACAGTGTGAGAGACAGTGTGAGAGACAGTGTGAGAGACAGTGTGAGACAGTGTGAGAGACAGTGTGAGACAGTGTGAGAGACAGTGTATGAGACAGTGTGAGAGACAGTGTGAGAGACAGTGTGAGACAGTGTGAGAGACAGTGTATGAGACAGTGTGAGAGACAGTGTGAGACAGTGTGAGACAATGTGAGAGACAGTGTATGAGACAGTGTGAGACAGTGTGAGACAGTGAGAGACAGTGTATGAGACAGTGTGAGAGAGACAGTGTGAGACAGTGTGAGAGACAGTGTGAGACAGTGTGAGAGAGACAGTGTGAGAGACAGCGTGTGAGAGAGTGTGGGAGAATGGGAGACAGTGTGAGAGACAGTGTGAGACAGTGAGACAGTGTGAGAGACAGTGTGAGACAGTGTGAGACAGTGTGAGAGACAGTGTATGAGACAGTGTGAGAGACAGTGTGAGAGACAGTGTGAGAGACAGTGTATGAGACAGTGTGAGAGACAGTGTGAGACAGTGTGAGACAATGTGAGAGACAGTGTATGAGACAGTGTGAGAGACAGTGTGAGAGACAGTGTGAGACAGTGTGAGAGACAGTGTATGAGACAGTGTGAGAGACAGTGTGAGACAGTGTGAGAGACAGTGTATGAGACAGTGTGAGAGACAGTGTGAGAGAGTGTGGGAGACAGTGTGAGAGAGTGTGGGAGAATGTGGGAGACAGTGTGAGAGACAGTGTGAGAGACAGTGTGAGAGAGTGTGGGAGAATGTGGGAGACAGTGTGAGAGAGTGTGGGAGAATGTGGGAGACAGTGTATGAGACAGTGTGAGACAGTGTGAGAGACAGTGTATGAGACAGTGTGAGAGACAGTGTATGAGACAGTGTGAGAGACAGTGTGAGACAGTGTGAGAGACAGTGTGAGAGAGTGTGGGAGACAGTGTGAGAGAGTGTGGGAGAATGTGGGAGACAGTGTGAGAGACAGTGTGAGAGACAGTGTGAGAGAGTGTGGGAGAATGTGGGAGACAGTGTGAGAGAGTGTGGGAGAATGTGGGAGACAGTGTGAGAGAGTGTGGGAGAATGTGGGAGACAGTGTGAGAGACAGTGTGAGAGACAGTGTATGAGACAGTGTGAGAGACAGTGTGAGACAGTGTGAGAGACAGTGTGAGAGAGTGTGGGAGACAGTGTGAGAGACAGTGTGAGAGACAGTGTGAGAGAGTGTGGGAGACAGTGTGAGAGACAATGTGAGAGAGTGTGGGAGACAGTGTGAGAGAGTGTGGGAGAATGTGGGAGACAGTGTGAGAGACAGTGTGAGAGACAGTGTGAGAGACAATGTGAGAGACAGCCATGTCGACAACCAGCGACAACCCTAATTAAGATAATTTTCAGCAATACGGACCAGTGTGCCTGGTCCGCCTGTGAGACGAGAGACTCCACTATTATGAATGGTAGCACATAAAACATGTGATATGTCCATGGGATTGTTCTTGTTGTAAACACAGTTTTCTTTTGCTGATTTGAATTAGTTAAATCTAATGCAATGTAGTGCCATAACATTTTGTTTCACGAACCGCGATCACGTATCCTATTTAATTTCCGGAAACGAGAATATTGGTTAAGGTGCACTTTTATGAATTAATATACGCACTATCTTATATTAACTAATGATTCTTCTGAAAGTATGTGTCCCAGCGGCCATTATTCTGCTATCATTGGTTTGGTCAAACTAGTGCTACTGTAAACCTACACTCAACGGCCACTAAAAACGTGGACCCCCTTTGCCTAATTCTTTGTGTTTGTAAAGAAGAAACAAGATGGCCAACTTAAATAAAAAAATAGTCTTGTAATATTTAGATTTGAGTAAAAACATTAATTAGCAGTGTTTAGCTGGTTATTGATGATTAAATCTTAGATGATTAATGATCCCCATACTGTGACGATTGACAGTGGATGAGCGCTCGTCAGGTATCGCGACAGTTGATCCAAATCTCAGGTACCGAAACATGAAGGTATCGTACACGCGGCCTGTCTGCCGCCTCCCCCTGCCTGCCTCTGCGCATGCGCACTACGGACCGAAGCGAGAAACGGACACGGGGATCGAGCTTCCGCACCGTCCAAACAGCTGGAACAGAACCGGGGGAAAAAACGGAACCACTGCAGGGTCTGACGACCTCGAGCCCACCGGGCCCTTGTAGACCTTCACCGGGAGGACGGCGGTGCGCCGGCGGGAGCTGCGTGTCTGTCTGTCCGCCTGCAGACGGTAAGACAAAGCGGCTACCGACACGGATCCCAGCACCGAGCCACGGGCCCGGACTTCATTTCAGCAGGTATTTAACGGCACGGGCTTGTAACCACCAGGATTTCAGTCCCGAGGACATGGAGGCGTGAAGGTCTAGATGTCGACCTGGTGATGATGCTCCACGATCGGACAAACGCACGGACACTCCTGTCTGTCCTGTCCCCGACTATCTGATCCAGGGCACTGCTCGGTGTAAGGACATGCTGGGACCGACACAAATAGAAGACCGAATGGAAGAACTAGCAGAGACAACTGGAGGGGACATTCGCGGGATATACATCGGGACATTAAGAGAACATCTTGATTAGTTAATAGGACACCTAGGTGGCACGCATAGACATATAGAGCAGAGGTCCCCAAACAACACTACTTGGTCCCAGGCCGCAGGGAAAGACTTTTTTATTTTTTTTATGTTTTATTTTTTTCAGAAAAATATTTTATTTTGAAAATTGACCGGATTCTTTCCCAATTACATCTTGGCATATTTCCCAAGGCTTAGGTTCAGCCCAGCGGACCCCCTCAACCCCAACCCCAACAAAAACAGTTGGGGATCTCTGATCTCGAGGACATACACAGACAGCGACAGGAAACACGTAGACACTAAGAGGAATTAACAATATGAAGACACAAATCCCCTTTAGAGACATTTTGATATTACAATAATACCGTTTGAAAAAAAATAGTTGTCTAAGTCTGAGTTCTGTTTTTCTGTAGGTTTGGATGTGACGCGACTGAGAGGACGACATGATGTCCCCCTGGTGGACCCGTTCGTCCGCCTTGTTGGTCCTGATCCTGGTTCTGACCCGCTCAGTGGCAGCGGCCCGCTCTGACAGAAACATAGTGTCAGAGGAGTATGTGGGCGCCACGGTAAACGCCACGGTGATGGACGGGCGGGGAAACGTTCTCCACATGATGAGCAGCGATGAGGGGACGTATGGACAGAACTCGCCTAAGGTGGACACCAGGGGAGTGGTCATCACACCTGCCCAGCACCACGGAGGTACTGACATTACACCTGAGGTCACACGAAACCTGAGGTCACTTCAATTCATTTTATTTTAAATAACCCAAAATCTCAAATTACAAATTTGCCGCGGAGGGCTTTACAGTTGGTCGCCTGTCCCAAAAAACAACAAAAAACTCGCCAAGAAATGAAAAGCCCTTCGATGGGGAAAAGAGGAGGAAACCTTAGTGAGAACGACAGAGGAGGAACCCTCTCCTGAGATGGACAGACTGCAATGACGTATTTTCTATTTCATTTCACGACAGGACCACTGCAGGACCACCACCGTCAGATAGAACCACCACCCACAGACGCCGGGGGGGGAGGGAAAGCACAAAGACTTTAGGAAAGAAGCAAAGTTGGTAATGTTGGTTTATGATGACCGAATGGTAATATGATTACAATTTTAAATAACAATGATATCAGCAGCAGTTGACAGCAGGACCACGGGTCCAGATAGAACCATGATAGAACCTGTGAGGCGAGAAAGCACCAATACTCCATGGAAGAAACAAATGGGTAAAATGGGTGCATTCATGTTGACAGTAATAGTCATGGGAATAATGATGGTGTTATAAACGGCAGGTGTCAGCGGGGCCCTGGCAGGAAGCACCGTGACCCATGGAAACCCGTGAGGGGAGAGCACAAAAGCTCTGGGTAAGAAGGTGAACTAGTGATTGGCATTAATGAGAAGTGAATTATTATAGAACGAGAGCGACCGAGGAGCTGGTGTGTCCTAAGAAGTCCCCCAGCAGTCTAGGCCTACAGGGCCCTAACTAGAAGTGTTATTGAAGAGGAAAGTCTTAAGCTTTATCTTAAATGAGCTGACCGTGTCTGCCCCCCGGACTGAAAGTGGACTAAAGAGGAGCTCGATAACTGAAGGTTCTGGCTCCCATCATACTTTGTAAGAAAAAATGACCTCCTAACCACTATTCCTTGAACTCTGTGGAAAAACATCACAGGGTCAAGGAAAGGTGGTTAGGAGAGTCCATGAGGAGTTAGGAAAAGACAACCGCGGTGTTTAGGGAATCCGACTCCACTTCCATTGAGCTGCGTAGTTGTGATGGACGAAGACGCATGTTACTGACGTCAGTCTGCAGCGGCTACAGAGAAGGCCTTCATGTGTTGTTACACATGTTGTTAACCATGATTAATAGTGTTTTACTTGTTACTTTTTATATTTATATGAATTATTTATTAGAAGAAATGAAGCATATATTACATAACACAAGTAATTTATATAAAGACTATATTTCATTGTTATTATTGTATTATTAGTAGTATACTGTTTGTAGAACTATGTTCAGGGTCTGTAGCATATGTGAAAGTATATTTCTAGTTAAAGCATAGTGTGTATATATTCTATACAAATAGTAGTATATACCGTATCTGTAGAACAAATACTCGGGGACCAGGCTGAAGGTTGATGCATCTGTATTATATGTAATATGTATTTGAGTATTATATATAGTTTATGAAGTCATTAATAAAGCAGTACTTATAGTTTATGTGGTATTTAATGAAGTAGTATGTGCAGTATATGTAGTACTGATACTCCGGGACAATGCTGAAGGTTGAGGCCCTTTTTATTACATTTTGGAGTAGTGTGTATAGTTATTGTAGTAGTTAATGGAATGATATTTATAGTTAGAGTAGTTTAGTTATCTGTAGTACTGCTACTCAGGCTGAAGGTCGAGGCGTCTGTATTATATGTAGTAGTTAATGGAGTATTATACATAGTTTATGCAGTAGTTAAGGGAGTAGTATTTATAGTTGATGGGGTAGTTCATGAAGTAGTATATGCAGTATCTGTAGTAATGATACTCAGGCTGAAGGTCGGGGCGTCTCAGGTCACATTACAGTCAGACTGAAGGACACTGCAGCATCCAGCTCTGATCTTTGGTACCAATGATAGTGTTCATGTACATATCGTATGTATATGGTGTATATACCTTTCACATGGTATGTATACATGGTAACAATATATATACATCTCTCCATGTGAAACCTAATGTTTCACTTCAACAGAACATAGGATCATTGTATGAATATTCAAACTACTGACTCTCGCACCTTTTTCTGAAGAATCTATTGTTTTATAAGCAGAAACTTTGATGTCAACATAATGTAAAAAGACAACGTTACACCCTTTGGTAACCACTCTGCTGTCAGTGATGATGCAGCATAATGATCAATAAGTTAACCGAAATGTCATTTCAGTGTCAACATAAAAAGTATTACATATAGTACATATAGTAACAGAATGTAAAACATACATATTAAAATATCACAAAATATTTTTTGTAATTAAATATTAGAACTGTAAAAATCACGATATTGAGAAACAGCTGTAAAAATGGCAGAACGGCCCTTTTAAAATGATGTTATCTCTGTAACAAAGCTGTAATTAATACCATAACAGAATGTCCCTGCAGTGGTCATGCCGTACACCCTGCTTACTACTCAATTATTTGAATCATTTCTGTTATAGGACTTGAACATATTCTACATCTTTTACGTTGTTCATTCTGTACACATGAGTTTATTTGGGACAGACGACGTTGCGTGTGTACAGACTGTAAAAGCGTCTGAGGCAAATTTGTGATATGCGATTTTAGTCTCTACAAACTAAAATTAATTGAATTATAACCATGGTAACGCTCTTGTTTCCTCAGTGGCGGACCGGCAGGGCTGTGACCCCGGCACCCGTTTCCTGGTCCCTCCTCGGAACGCCCACTGGGTGGCGCTGCTGCAGAGAGGAAACTGCACCTTTAGGGAGAAGATTCTGAAGGCAGCCGCCTACAACGCCACAGCAGTCCTCATTTACAACAACTCCACCGACAAGACGGTCAAGATGGGACACGAAGGTCCGAGAGTTTGACTGTCAGAGTACCTGAGCAGGCAGAGAACAGAGTACCTGACTAGGTAGAGAACAGAGTACCTGACTAGGTAGAGAACAGAGTACCTGACTAGGTAGTAACTAGGTAGAGAACAGAGTACCTGACTAGGTAGAGAACAGAGTACCTGAGCAGGCAGAGAACAGAGTACCTGAGCAGGCAGAGAACAGAGTACCTGACTAGGTAGAGAACAGAGTACCTGACTAGGTAGTAACTAGGTAGAGAACAGAGTACCTGACTAGGTAGAGAACAGAGTACCTGAGCAGGCAGAGAACAGAGTACCTGAGCAGGTAGAGAACAGAGTACCTGACTAGGTAGAGAACAGAGTACCTGACTAGGTAGTGACTAGGTAGAGAACAGAGTACCTGACTAGGTAGAGAACAGAGTACCTGACTAGGTAGAGAACAGAGTACCTGACTAGGTAGTGACTAGGTAGAGAACAGAGTACCTGACTAGGTAGAGAACAGAGTACCTGAGCAGGCAGAGAACAGAGTACCTGACTAGGCAGAGAACAGAGTACCTGACTAGGTAGAGAACAGAGTACCTGACTAGGTAGAGAACAGAGTACCTGACTAGGTAGAGAACAGAGTACCTGACTAGGTAGAGAACAGAGTACCTGACTAGGTAGAGAACAGAGTACCTGACTAGGTAGAGAACAGAGTACCTGAGCAGGTAGAGAACAGAGTACCTGAGCAGGTAGAGAACAGAGTACCCGAGCAGGCAGAGAACAGAGTACCCGAGCAGGCAGAGAACAGAGTACCTGACTAGGTAGAGAACAGAGTACCTGACTAGGTAGAGAACAGAGTACCTGACTAGGTAGTGACTAGGTAGAGAACAGAGTACCTGACTAGGTAGAGAACAGAGTACCTGACTAGGTAGAGAACAGAGTACCTGAGCAGGTAGAGAACAGAGTACCTGAGCAGGTAGAGAACAGAGTACCTGAGCAGGTAGAGAACAGAGTACCTGAGCAGGCAGAGAACAGAGTACCCGAGCAGGCAGAGAACAGAGTACCCGAGCAGGCAGAGAACAGAGTACCCGACTAGGTAGAGAACAGAGTACCCGACTAGGTAGAGAACAGAGTACCCGACTAGGTAGAGAACAGAGTACCCGACTAGGTAGAGAACAGAGTACCTGACTAGGTAGAGAACAGAGTACCTGACTAGGTAGAGAACAGAGTACCTGACTAGGTAGAGAAGAGAGTATCTGAGCAGGTAGAGAAGAGAGTATCTGAGCAGGTAGAGAAGAGAGTATCTGAGCAGGTAGAGAAGAGAGTACCTGACTAGGTAGAGAAGAGAGTACCTGACTAGGTAGAGAACAGAGTACCTGAGCAGGCAGAGAACAGAGTACCTGAGCAGGCAGAGAACAGAGTACCTGAGCAGGCAGAGAACAGAGTACCTGACTAGGTAAAGAACAGAGTACCTGACTAGGTAGTGACTAGGTAGAGAACAGAGTACATGAGCAGGCAGAGAACAGAGTACCTGAGCAGGCAGAGAACAGAGTACCTGACTAGGTAGAGAACAGAGTACCTGACTAGGTAGAGAACAGAGTACCTGACTAGGTAGTGACTAGGTAGAGAACAGAGTACCTGACTAGGTAGAGAACAGAGTACCTGACTAGGTAGAGAACAGAGTACCTGACTATGTAGTGACTAGGTAGAGAACAGATTACCTGACTAGGTAGAGAACAGATTACCTGAACAGAGTACCTGAGCAGGCAGAGAACAGAGTACCTGACTAGGTAGAGAACAGAGTACCTGACTAGGTAGAGAACAGAGTACCTGACTAGGTAGAGAACAGAGTACCCGAGCAGGCAGAGAACAGAGTACCTGACTAGGTAGAGAACAGAGTACCTGAGCAGGTAGAGAACAGAGTACCTGACTAGGTAGAGAACAGAGTACCTGAGCAGGTAGAGAACAGAGTACCTGACTAGGTAGAGAACAGAGTACCTGAGCAGGCAGAGAACAGAGTACCCATTACTGTTAACAGAGTACCCGAGCAGGCAGAGAACAGAGTACCTGACTAGGTAGAGAACAGAGTACCTGAGCAGGTAGAGAACAGAGTACCTGAGCAGGTAGAGAACAGAGTACCTGAGCAGGTAGAGAACAGAGTATCTGAGCAGGTAGAGAAGAGAGTACCTGACTAGGTAGAGAAGAGAGTATCTGAGCAGGTAGAGAAGAGAGTACCTGACTAGGTAGAGAACAGAGTACCTGAGGGTAGAGAACAGAGTACCTGACTAGGTAGAGAAGAGAGTACCTGACTAGGTAGAGAAGAGAGTACCTGAGCAGGTGGAGAAGAGAGTACCTGACTAGGTAGAGAAGAGAGTACCTGACTAGGCAGAGAACAGAGTACCTACATCGCAGTACAGTGTATTACTGTTATACCACAGTACAGTGTACTGTATTATTCAGTCTTTACTGGTTCTGTTACTGGTTCTGTCCGTACAGGTACTGGTGACACAGTGGCCGTGATGATCACACAAACTCGTAAACAAATCCTAATGGCTGGAGAAACAACTACGGTAAACGTGGTCTCTGTGGTGGTGGGTCAACGTGGTCCCACCAAAAACATCAACCGAGGATCTCTGGTGTTCGTCTCCATCTCCTTCATCGTCCTGATGATAATTTCCTCAGCCTGGCTCATTTTCTATTTCATCCAGAAGATCCGCTACACCAGTGCCCGTGACCGCAGCCAGGTAACACACTAACATACCGCTAACATAACGTTTACAAGCTAAGATACCGCTAACAAACTCAAAACAGCCATAATGTGCTATAACAACTATAATAAACACCGAGCTAACGTAATATAACACCGCTAACAAGTTTAAAACATGGCTAACATGTAAAACACCTCTGATGAGCTTAAAACAGCGCTAACGTAGTATAACGCCGCTAACAAGCTGAAAACTGAGCTAAAATACTAGACGAGGATTTAAAAAGAGCTAACATGTACAATACCTCTAACGGGCTTAATACAGCTAATGTAGCTTTGGACCGGAAAATATCTTAACATGCTATAACACCTCTATTACGCTTAAAACATGGCCAACATGCTATAACACCTCTATTACGCTTAAAACATGGCCAACATGCTATAACACCCCTATTAAGCTTAAAACATGGCCAACATACTATAACACCTCTATTAAGCTTAAAACATAGCCAACATGCTATAACACCTCTATTATGCTTAAAACATAGCCAACATGCTATAACACCCCTATTAAGCTTAAAACATAGCCAACATGCTATAACACCTCTATTAAGCTTAAAACATAGCCAACATGCTATAACACCTCTATTAAGCTTAAAACATAGCCAACATGCTATAACACCTCTATTAAGCTTAAAACATAGCCAACATGCTATAACACCTCTATTAAGCTTAAAACATAGCCAACATGCTATAACACCTCTATTAAGCTTAAAACATAGCCAACATGCTATAACACCGCTATACATCCATCACCGTTGATGTAGGAGCTACAGCCAGGACTTGTTTGCCTCCAGTACTCTGAGGCGGGCAAGAAAGATTGTAGCCGACCCCTCTCACCCCGGGCACAAACCTTTTGAGCCCCTTCCCTCTGACAGGAGGCTGCGGTCCATCAGGACCAAGACTTCTCGCCACAGAAACGGTTTCTTCCGGTCATCAGTTGGTGTCATGAACCATGTCTGAGTCCCCCATTGAACCAGACACTACATCTCCAGGACATTTGCACAGTGGTCACCATGGAAACATATGTACATACATACGTGTTTTAACGTACTTATGTTTATATTTTTTTAATGTTGCTTGTATATTTTACTTTATCTTATTTGATTCTATTTTACATCACACCAATCATCAAGAAAATTCCTCTATGCTCAACATATTTGGCAATAAATGGCTTCTGATTATAATTCTGAAAACAGAGCTAACATGCTATAACACCCTCCTCTGTTTCTACCTCCTTTTGCTCAGATGAATCCTAAATATTTTATGAGATTTATCTCCCCACCTCCCCGAGTAATATTACCTCTCAGGACCCCCTCCTCCTCGCCATCTGCTGCAAAACAACCTTCACCTCACCTCCTGCTTTCTGTCGAAGAGTCCGAGTACTATAGTACAGTGGACCAACAGACCGTACTAGTATTCAGAGTACTGTAGTACAGTGGACCAACAGACCGTACTAGTATTCAGAGTACTGTAGTACAGTGGACCAACAGACTACTAGTATTCAGAGTACTGTAGTACAGTGGACCTACAGACTACTAGTATTCAGAGTACTGTAGTACAGTGGACCTACAGACTACTAGTATTCAGAGTACTGTAGTACAGTGGATCTACAGACTACTAGTATTCAGAGTACTGTAGTACAGTGAACCTACAGACTACTAGTATTCAGAGTACTGTAGTACAGTGGACCTACAGACTGTACTAGTATTCAGTCCTGTAGTACTGTGGACCTACAGACTGTCGTAGTATTGAGACTGGTGTAGTACATGTTATACACTTACATGTATGTACTGCATGTTCTGTTGGACACACGCGTCCTCGCTCTCTGTCTTTCAGCGTCGTCTTGGTGATGCAGCGAAGAAAGCCATTGGGAAATTGACAACTAGGACGGTCAAGAAAGGAGACAAGGTAAAGACATCTGTCCCTTCCATTCTTCTTCTGGGTGCTGAAAGAATGTCTTCACTCTTGATCAGAAAGGGATCAGTCGATCTCAACATCACGCTACATAGCAGCATTTAAGGGATGGGACCCGGGTTGGATACATGGAGGACAGTAGAACCCAGATGTTTCAGATATTGTTTTCTTGACCCCCCCGCTGGCAGAGACAACAGAAAGGTCAGAAGTCACAGGGTGGTAAGGGGAAATCAAGGGAGAGATGAATCAGAACTGACAAGTTGCTGCAAGGAAACAGCTGTTAGCAGACAGACAAATCATGTTTCAGTTAACAGTTGTAGTAATAACGCAGCTAGTTAAAACTCTAGTAAATCAATTAAGCAGTCAAAACAGATTCTACATGTCAGTGACTTTACACCACCACAGAGGGGGTCATAGATCACGAGCTGAGAAAAGGGTGAGCACCCCTGCTCTACACCACCACAGTGACTCTAAAGCATGACGTAGGCTGGATTTTTAAAAGCTGACCTTTTAACCTCTATTCCTAACCACAATTACTTGACCTCTGTGGAGAAAGTGTATGACTCAGTCATACACGTGTCCCAAGGAATCTGCCTCCTCTTCCACTGAGCTACGCAGTTGTGATGGAAGGAGACGCATGTTGGTGACGTCAGTCTGCAGCGGCTACAAAGAAGCATCTCAGATGCTTCATGTTTACAGTGCGAGTCATGCAGACGACACAGACAACCAGTTTCAAATTATGACTTTATTAACAAGGCTGCAACGAACATGAGTTATGTTAACGGTTACTCACATGATACAAATGATATGTCACTATTTAAATATTGTCGCCGCAAGGAATTGTGGGACAAATTTCCTTACCTTTAGTAAAGGATGCAAGTGGTTTATATGCTAATGGGGCTAAGGACGGAAGCATTGTAGCTCCTTTCCTTAGCATTGGGAGAATTCCTGCTCTGATCAGGAATCAGGAAACATTTATTAGCCAAAATATGTCAAACATACAAGAAATTTGTCTTGGCGGTTAGTGCGCGACAGTAGACAGACAAGACAGCAGTGCACAAGTAATAAAATAAAGTGGAATGAAATGCTAATGCAATGGGTTAGTAGAATAAGGCTATGGGTTAGTATAAAACAAGGAAATAAAGTTAAAAAAATTTAAATATTACAAAGTTAAAAAGAAAAATATTAAGCATAAAGTGCACTAACGAACAAGTAACAGACAAGAGACAAAGTGACGAGTGACGACAAAGTGATGAACTGCAGTTAAAGTGACATGTGCAGTGTGAAGGGGAGTGACCGGTGGAGTGTTATATCATGGGGGCTACTTTACTTCTGGGTCATTTCACACAGTGAGAAACCTTCCTAAGCAAATTTGACAATTTGAATCCAGCCAGAGACAACCAGCCATAATTTTTTGAAAAGCCTGAGGATGTTGATGTGGCGTCAGATGGTCATGTGAGTTTCTCTGTGTCTGTTGCAGGAAACCGATCCGGACTTCAACCACTGTGCGGTGTGCATTGAAGGGTACCAGCTAAACGATGTGGTTCGCATTCTGCCCTGCAAGTGAGTCTGAAAACACTCTGGAGCTCACCACAGTTGTATTATTATATTCACCTTGTGCTGCCAGTTTCCCTTGCATTTTTTATATGTTTGAGATCCACTCAGTCCTGGTAATTCTGATGCTTTGATGAACCGTGTCTACAGACATGTCTTCCATAAGGTGTGTGTGGACCCCTGGCTGAACGAACACTGCACCTGTCCCATGTGCAAACTCAACATCCTTAAAGCTCTTGGCATCATGGTGAGTCATTACGGACATAAACATACCAGTGACATTAATCGTTGTCTCCTCTGTATCCTCTCCTTTTCTATTTCCTCACCTTTGTCTCCTCTGTTCTCAGACCACCCTCCCATGCGTGGACAGCGTGGTGTTGGATGTGGAGCGCCTGGGTGTCGGTCAGGCGTCTGGAGGCCAAATGGTGTCGCTGGGCGAAAGCAACCAGCCGTCCATTAGCCTAGAGCCGCTCAGCCTCCCCCACCCTGAGGCCACTCCCAGAACACCTGCAGACATCACCATCGCTGTGACCAGTAAGACACAGGACACTTACACAATAACCATAAAAAGTCCTTACTGTTGAGTGACAAATCAAATTAGAATGATGCATTTACACTGACATCCTGCAGCTGTCGTAGAACAACTTAACAATGTTCTAGGCCAACCTTCTAATAATAACTTTACACTTTTATCTAGCAATTTTACATGTTTGCAGAGCGACGTTACAATGTCGTAGAGCAGGGGTACCTAACTAAAATGTAAAGAGGTCCAGTTAGAGAACATTTCTAGAAGCAAAGGTCCAGGAAGATTAAACTACTGTAATGTAACTACTTAGTGTGTTTATATAGAGGGATTTCATCATCAATACACAAATCAAATTAATTCAGTACCATTCATAAACTCTTTGACAATATTTAATATTACGTAACTAAAGAACTGAACATGATTGTGTGACTGCAAATATAAATAATGAAAATTGCTGCATGTTCAAATCAAGTGCTTCAATTAAAAAAAATGAAATAATTGGGCATCACATCTGGACTCGACAGTCTCAGCTAATTATAAACACATTTTAACAATTTAACAGTTTAATAGAATATATATCCACTCCCCCACTTTTTTGGTAAGCGGGAGAATTAAGCTCTAGTTTGTTCTGCCAGGATGTTAAACATGTGTCTGAACGCATCAGGCCGTTCTGCTCCTCGCGTGAAGGCGCTCATTGTGCCTCATAATGGTGTTTCAACGGATTCTATGCATATGAGATACTGGTTTGGTGCTTCGGTGGGAAGTATGAACATTAACGAGTCTGTCTATTATTGATTAAATACTTTACTTTTGCTGCACTCTTTTCTCTTTTTAGAGAGCGTAATTTGTTCCTCATTTTTCTCACCCGTGCCTTTTTCCCACTTTCTCCGTCTCACTCGTCTTTTTTCCTTCTACAGTCTTTTTATTTGTAATTTGCCGCTAACTCTCATCTGTCCGCAGTATTAAGACGATATCATCCTGCCTGGAATGCAAAGACTCGATTGGTCGAGTAGTATCACGTGGGATGCTTTAGGTTGAATGCCATCGTTGTGTGCTTTAAGCCACTCCCGTAAAGACGACCAAAGCTGCGCTGCTCGAAAAGTGCGCTTAAATCATAGCCGTCTTTGTTTTTGCTTTTGGTCCGGATGGGACGGCTTCTGGGTCCGGATCCGGACCGCGGTCCGCTAGTTAGACCTCTGTTGCAGAGCAACCTTAAATTGATGTAGAGCGGCTTTATACTTTACTATGTTGTTAAACAGCTTTACAATGTTATAGAAGAGTTTTACACTGTCATCTAGCAACTTTACACTTAATTTACCAACTTCACTGTGTAATACTGTCAGTGTCTTTACTCTGGTAAAGAGAAACTCTTCGAAATTATTTATAAAAAACAAAGGGTTTATCTTGAATATGATAAAAGGGAACACCTGTGAGTGTGCTTAGATATATATATATATATATCTGTGTGTGTGTGTGTGTGTCTGTATATATAATGTGTATATAATGTGTGGCGGGGGATTTTGTGTCCCGGTTCCATTGTTAGCTTCTGGCTTTGATCGATAAGTTTACAGATGTACAGAGTGTTTTTTCCCTACAATATTTTATCACTGTGTAATAATTTTGTTGTGTTTGGAACCTGTTAAAAAATAATTTTTAGGGTCATCGCTACGACTAGTCATAGAGGAACCTTTTTGCCTATTAGCTTATTTTCTTTTACCCGATCACAGATTTCGCATAACTCGGTTCTCTGCCATTTTTTGATGAACACATTTTCCCGAAACTCCTCCCGATGCTAAGTCCAGTTCTCACAAAATTTTCTAGGGATCATTATTGGCTGAATGCCATCCAATATTATTAACATTAGAACGTGTTGAACTTGGCCTGTCCTCACCAAATGTCTAGCATATTCCAACAGGACATTCCTCAATATTTACACACTGCGGCAGTAAATCACTAAATACACTTTTTGCCAATTTTTAAGTGTAGGGTTTTTGGTTTTATGAATGAACAAACTCCTGCGAAAATATAAACCAGTTCAATTTCAAATTTGGGCCGTATGAACCTGACCCCTTGGCGGTCAAAAGTTATTAAAATGAAGAGTTTTCGTGCATCCACCTGGGCGTAGCGTTTCGTCCATTTTGGTTGAATTTCAGGAAAATTGAAAATGTTATCACTCCAAGGTACATTCTGAAATCTGGCCTAATCTTATTCAGGACGCTAGGCTAGTCCTTTCAGTGTTAACACGCACTGCTTTTCAAAAAATTATACCACCACTTATTGGCAAATTTTAAAAATCACACTGTGATGTGCTACCACTAGGCATTCAATCAGATCGATCTCAATCAATCAGAATCAGGAATCAATTATTAGCCAAAATATGTCAAACATACAAGGAATTTGTCTTGGCGGTTGGTGCGCGACAGTAGACAGTGTGACCATAGACAAGACAGCAGTGCACAAGTAATAAAATAAAGTGGAAGGAAAAATTGGTGAAGGAAAGTCTCAAGACTTTGATTGTAGTTCACCATGAATATTGCGTTGTTGCAGTGACGACACGGTCTGAGCATGAAGGATCAAGCATTTCTGTGTCTCTGTGGCAAACTCAAACTCATGAAACGTTCTGGATGTGTGATGACCGATCTGATGTGGAGTTTTGGCTTGTAAGTGGTAAATTGCCTCCATAGCCGTCCTTACCCATCGGACATCCATATAATATATTTCTATCCTAGTCATAACGCCACTTAGTGGCAACGGGAGTTTAAATGTTTGTAGCAGTCCAGCCAGTGCCCCGGTGTGCGCGAAAGAGCGAGGACCCGTCCATTGCTGCTCGCAGCTTAAATTTTGGCTTTGTAACCCAGAATTTAAGCTTTCCAGCAGTGCATGGCATTATTATATTAGTTCATTGGTGCCTGCGACAGGGTTCATAATAGGAGTGTTAAGAACTAAAAACAAATTAGCACAGATTTAAAGAACACAAACTAACAATCTGCTTCATTGGTGGTTATTAAAAGAAAATTATAAATTGTGATGATTGATGACTATAGCTGTTTGTTTAGAACAGGTTTTTAACACATTGTCTGTGACTTCTGTCATAATGGTGTTATTAGAACATCAATCATTTTTCATCTTTCTTTTTCTCTCTTCAGGTGGTGGTCACTTTTTCAACAGGAACTCAATGTCCCCTCGCAGTTTGGTCTGTGAGATGGAGTTACCAGACATCCAGGCCTCGCTAGACCTCTGTGATGATAACAAGTCCTGAGGCCCAATTGTTACCACCTCCCTCCACTACCCCTCCACCTGCTGATGGACGGACAGCCTTTCATGGGCACAGGTTGTGGGTTTCCCGTGAGGGACGGCGGGGGTATTGTGTGGAGGGAGAGAGAGCGCGTTCCGATATAGACTACTTTATACCATCAATAATCACATTTTCTTTCCAACTGAACATGGACTCTAGACTTTCAAGAACACTTCATCAAAGCGCTTTTCTGTTTAACCTTGAAAGGTTTCTGAGCAAACCTGAAAGTTTGATGGTCCCTAGAAAACTCACATGAATCTGAAAGAAGGTATTGCGTTCTTAAAAATGATCTTCTCTATCTCTGGAAAAGTCCGTAAAAGGTTTGTCTAAGAACTTTTTTACTTCTTGAAATGGTCCAGAGGCCCCAAAAAGGTTTCTTAAAGTTCCCATGCTCCTGGAAACAAATCGTTCTTAGTTTTATTTGGTTCCTGGAAAAGTTTGTATGCACATTCCTCAGTTCTCAGTCCTTTCCTAAGTTCCCTATGCACCTAAAAATGAAGATCCCAAAAAATTCATTGGATTTAAATATTATTCTTGGAAAGGTTATTTCAGATTCTAAGGAGCTTGTTTGGTTCGCTTGAGTGCTCAAAAGGTTCATGAGGTCTTAAACATGTATTTTAGAACACGGTTCTGTAGGTTCCGGGAAATGTTCCTCAGATCTTAAATAAGTTTAAAATGTTTCTTATTTTCTTAAGTTAAAAAAAGATACTGGCTGAGCTGATTCTTCCTGTTCATTATCAGATTGGAACCAGGACCAGTGGATGACCTGGATCCTTAACAGTGTTATCTCCCCTGTAGCATTCTAACACATGCTCCTCTGTAGAGCAAAGAGCCTTAGATTTAGAGAAACAGTCCAACATCTCACCTGAGTTCCTCAGGGAGCAAACCTGGGGTCCTCTGTTCTACTGCTTCCGGAGATTTGAAACTTCCCCATGTATTAAATTCTCCTGTCCTTCAGAGTCACATGACAAGATCAGCAGCCTAGTTTCGCACAAATTCTGGACCCAGGGAGAAACTTCTCTATGTCAAAATAGAAAATTTACTTCCAACCACCTGAACTTTGATTTTCAGTCCACTGATATAGACCTTTAGAATATCTGGATTCCTCAAGTCTGTGGGCCAATGAGTAGAGAGTCTGATGTGGGTCACTTCCTGTACTGCCACAAGCTGTAAGCAAAACACATCTCACCTTTTAAAATATTTTAACTCCTTCCCATTCAATTATCTACTTTTCATTCAAAATACTTTTCATAGTGTGTGTGTGTGTGTGTGTGTGTGTGTGTGTGTGTGTGTATATATATATATACACACATTTCACTTGAATGAGAGTGTGTCCAAACCATTGACTGGTAATGTGTATGGAGATTATTATTCTCTAGTTGATGCTAGTTGAGTCTTTTTTTCTCGTTGGGTCTCCTGGATTCATCATCAGTGTCTCATGTTAGCTGCACTTATTTAGCTTTCAGCTCTCACAACTAATACACTACGGGAAATGATAATGGACAATGTCATTGATCCGCTAACTACCCCTAAACAACATGAAGGATCTTAAAGCTGCTAACGTGAATGTGGTCCTGCCGTGTACCTATTTGCAGACAGATGTGACATCCTCAGCTGTACCGCTGCGATCCCCACTGCTGTGTTTGTGTCACCCAGAGAATCAGAGTGTCTTCGGAAGTGACGACAGCTCCTATAAGGTGTATTAAACTGCTTTTGAATTACTCAGCGTGTAATAAACTCCACTGAAGGAGCTCCATATATAAAAAGCATTATACAATCTATAACCTGACTGATCGATCAATATTATCTTCTAAGACTTTTCTGTGTCACATGGTGGTGATGATAGGGAGGATGTATGTGATACTTTCAGTTCACTGTGTCTCTTACTGCCTCAGCATTAAAGTGTCATTATTGCCTTTAACATGTCTGAATTTATTGATCTGTGTATTCAACCCAGATACAGATTTATAGATTATGTATGTAACTAAAATATAAGACAAAAAAACATACTCAAGTCAACTAACCTCAGTATATTATTATAATGTACTAAATATATATTTATTGAACTTGTATTGTTTTAAATGCTTATTTAATTAAAAGTTTTTTTATAAAAAAAATTAGAGGTGCCGTATTTATTCTCACGTCGGTGACGTAATGACGCACCGTGCGAAGAGGGCGGGTCCTCTTGCGTCAGACCCGGAAGTGATGTTAAGTCAGCAGACTCAGTAAAAACAACAACATCGCCGCGCTGTCCGTTGATAACGGTTATTTTACCCGAAAGACGCTGACTAGGGAGAGGGTAGAGATGTGGATCCAACCGGAGGAGGTTCTACTGGCCGGAGCTCTGTGGGTGTCTGAGCGGGCAAACCCGTTCTTTATCCTGCAGAGGAGGAAGGGACACGGCCGCGGGGGGGGGCTGTCTGGTGAGTCACTCTGCGAACCAGTCCGCTATAGCTAACGTCCACTTCGGTCCACTAGACTACACTATAGTCCTCTACAGTCCGCTACGGGTTTTATTATTCTATTATATATATTATTGAATGGTTTTAAATGTAGTTTTATTGAGGTATTTATTATTTAAATTGCCTTGTTGTTGTGCAATACAAATGAACTTGTCTAGAGACACTATAGAACGCTACAGTCTGCTAAAGCGGTTTTTCAACAGCTAAACTACTTGGCCGTAAATAATAGTTTGGATGTCTTCCAGTCAGGCTTTCGTCAGCACCACAGTACTGAAACTGCTCTTGTTAAGATCCACTTAAACAGACATTGCCAGACTTTCAGTCTCAGTATTACTGGATCTCAGCGGGGCATTTGACACAGTTGATCATGACATACTGGACAGAATAATCAACTGGGACTCTGGCACAGCACTTAACTGGTCTGAATCCTACTTGAAATACTCAGAATACTTTGTCTGTAGCTAATTGCACATCTGAGCTGAAGAAAATTACATGTGGTGTTATTACATGTGGTGTTCCCCAAGGTTCAATACTGGGGCCCCTTCCTGTTTAACATCTACATGCTTCCATTGGCTCAGATTATGGGAAAAAATTGTTTTATGCAGATGACATATCAATCTACATAACTATCACCAGGGACTACAATACAAAGGCTGAGTAAATGTAATTTGAACAAATCGATTGTGCTTTGGCAGGCGCCAGGATTTAATTTATTCAGGGCGGAGGCGGGTAATCCGACAGCGTGGAAGAGTTCACTTTTAAATGTAAACGTTAAGTACGATAATTCACTCGAATATCTAAAGATAAAAGTGTTATCAGTTGAGTTACGTGACGTTTGTAATCGATGTTAACTCCGTCACGCTGCCCCCCCACATACTTTATACATTTTTGGGGTTTTGACGTTTTCAGACCGGTTTTGCCAGACCGTCCCATTTTAGAGACCGTTCGGTTCAGCCTATGCGGTTGTTGGAGGACCCAGCCCAGGTCTACCGCCAAGACTGGTGAAGGCTGGAGGCTCCCAACCACTAGGTGGAGGCACCTTTGGTTGGTGCATACTTAGAGCATGTAGGATCGGGTGAGAGAAAGACAGAAAAACTACAAGAATGCTATTACATCTTCGAAGTGTGGACCACGGTGAAATTGAAACAAAAGTACAACAAGTTAGTTGTGGCCTGAGTCAGTAACATTACACTCTAAACTAAACTATTAGTTTACCTCTTTCCCTGTCTCTATCTCGCTCTGTTTTACTGGTTTACCTCTTTCCCTGTCCGTCTGTGTTCAGGTCTACTGGGTCTCTGTGTTCAGGTTTACCTATATACCTGTCTGGTTCTCAGCGGTCAGGTCTACTGGTTTACCTCTGGTGTGTTGTGTTTAGATCTCTTGGTTTACCTACGTCCTTGTTCAGGTTTACTGGTTGGGACTCTGGATGTGGTGCTGGACTCCAGCGCCAGAGTGGCTCCTTACAGGATCCTGCTGCAGACTGCAGACTCTCAGATCTACTGGAACGTGGCTTGTGGTTAGTCCGGTGGACCAAGAGAGCTTGGATTGTTTTAAGTGTTTGAGTGGCGTTTATTGACCCACAGTTATGTATTTTAGGCTCATCCAGGAAGGAGATCACTGAGCACTGGGATTGGCTGGAGTCCAACCTACTCCAGACAATCTCCATCTTTGACAACGATGAAGACGTTACCACGTTTGTCAAAGGAAAAATCTCGGTATGTAACTTCTGGTTTGACCCGTCAGGTTGTCTTTTTTTGTGTATGATCATTTCAGTGAAGGATTTCCCTTCCTGTAGGGCATCATTGCGGAGGAGAACCGGCTGAAGCAGGGTGAGGAGCAGGAAGAGGATTGTGGAAAGTTTCAAGAGGCAGAGCTGAAGATGAGGAGGCTGTTTGCGATGCCTGAAGAGGAGAAGCTGGTGAATTATTATTCCTGCAGCTACTGGAAGGGCAGAGTGCCGCGCCAGGGCTGGCTCTACCTGTCCGTCAACCACCTGTGTTTCTACTCTTTCCTATTGGGCAAGGAGGGTACGAGCGGCCAATCACAGCACAGTTTAATAATGTAATCTGATTATTCTCTGCAGGACCAAATAGGAGACATTTTATTTCCGAGTTACTAAGGGTAGTATGGAGCCAAATTCAGGTCAAAAGTTCTGATCATTTGAAAAACAAATGTTAACCTGAAAGATTAAGTTTTGGTCTTGAACATTAAGCTGTCACTCATGTTTACATGCCCCTCTGAGTTGATGCCCCACCCCCTACGCCACTCAAAAGTGAAAAAAAGGATTTGAAACTAGAAAATATAAGATTTAAATCTGAAAATATGACATGTGCCACCAAAAAATATAGTACAGCAAAAAGTATACATAAGTGAAGAATGAAAAAAGATATTTCCAAAATATTATCGAACTGAGTCAAAACTATATTCAACCCCAAAACATTTTTTATCCACTTATTTTTAATTTGAATAGATTGTTGTGTTTTTCAACGTTCAAGATCAATACTTTCAGGTTCACTTTTTTTTTTTAAACATCAAAACTTTGGACCTGGATTTGGCTCCATAGGGTAGTACGAGGGGTTACAAGAGTTAGTACTAGGGCTTACAGGGGGGAAGTAGCGGTTGTTACAAGGGGTAGTACTATGGGTTACTAATGGCGCGTTTCCACCGAGCGGTACGGTACGGGTCGGGTCGGTACGGGTCGGGTCTGTTAACCATGATGAGCGTTTCCACCGCCAACAGTACCCTTACTTGATAGGTGTGGTGTATTCCAGAAAGTAGTGATAACGTCACTTGATAGGCGTCGTATATGACGGAAAGTAGATTGACGTCATTCGATCGCGCGAAAACTGAAAGCTAACCGCAAACAACAATGGAGGACATACAGCCGATCCTGTTCCTGCTTCTCGATATGTGGCTGTTTGTCACAAGGAGACGACCATCTTTGTTTGAGCAAAGGCTACATGCTGCAAGGAGAAACACACTTGCGGCACGCGCAAATGACGACACTCTTTCAACCAATCAACGCTCTGCAGTGAGTCTAGCTCCGCCCTTTAGTACCAAACAACTGTGCCAGGTACCCCAACGGAAGGGTACCCAAAAAAGTGGTATATGGTTCGGATTTTTGGTACCATTCTCAACTTTTGGCAGTGGAGACACAAATAAAAGGGTACCGACCCGACCCGTACCGTACCGCTCGGTGGAAACGCGTGTAGAAGAGTGTAGAGTGTAGTAAAGTGTAGAGGGTTACAAGGAGTAGTACCAGAGCTTATAAGGGGTAGTAGCAGTTATTACAGGGGGTAGTACCAGGGTTCAATAGAGTGGTAAGGAGTGGTAATAGGGGTTACAAGGTGTAGTACTAGAGGTAGTACATGGGGTTACTAAGTGTAGTACTAGGGGTTACTTGGGGTAGTACCAGGAGTTACTATTGGTAGCAGTAGGGATTACCAACGCAAGGAATCCTTCAGTATTAAGTTACTCTTAAATACTTCTTTGTAATCAAGCCAATAATACCATATATATTTACTTTTTCATGTTCATGGATAAGACATTTCTCCTGATGTTGATGATTTCATTTTCATATATTTAAAGAACGCATCTCGTCTTCCTCTCAGTGACCCTGGTGGTGCAGTGGACGGAGGTGACCCAGCTGGAGAAGAACGCCAATTTGGTGTTTCCGGAGAGTGTTCGTGTCAGCACACGTCACACTGAGCATTTCTTCTCCATGTTCCTGAACATCAACGACACCTTCAAGCTGATGGAGCAGCTCGCCAACATTGCCATGCGCCAGCTGCTCGACAACGAGGCCTTTGCTGCCGACCTGACGCTGCCCAAACCCTGCAAGACGCTGAAGAATGTCTCCATACTCAAGAGGTATTAGTATCTGTGTGAAGAGGTATCACTTTACTTCTTATGTGTGAATCTGCATCACTCTGTTCATTGTTTGTACCCAGAGCTATCACTCTATTCACCATCTGGGAGGTATTACTCTGCTCATTATCTATGTCAACAGGAATCCCTCTGTTTATTGTTTGGCACTCTGCAGTTTATGATGCTGCTGAAGTAGTCTGGACCAATCTGATAGTTGATCTTTGACCTCACGTGTTCTTCTCCTCGCTGCAGGGATCTGGACGCGAGGGCAAAGAACGAGCGCTATCGGACAATGTTCCGTCTGACGCAGGACGAGCGCCTGGACGGACACACGGACTGCACGCTGTGGACGCCGTTCGCTAAGATGCATGTGGTGGGACAGCTCTTCATCTCCAACAACTACATCTGTTTCAACAGCAGAGAAGAAGGCTTGTGTCAGCTCATCATCCCTCTCAGAGAGGTAAGCCAGGGGTTAACGAGGCACCTTGTCATGGTAATGGGATTAACAAGACAACTTGTTCAATCAAGAGTCCTTAATGGGAAAACTACGGCTGCACACTATGGCCAAAAATCCATGTCACGATATTAAGAAAAATTCTGACGGTATTGCTTTTTCAAATAAACACATTAATTCATTGACCCAGAAAACGACCACATATACTGATTGAACCCTACGGAAAACACAGCTCTCATGGCCATAGCACGTGACAATTAAACCCAAAGTCCATAAGTAACAGACATGATATAAACTAAGTAACAAGACCTGGTACGTCTTGGCCACCATGCTCGTTAATCATTACCCATCATCCTCTGCTCCTCAGGTGTCCATTGCGGAGAAGGCGGACAGCAGCAGTGTGCTACCGTGTCCCGTCTCCATCAGCACTAAGAACAAGATGAATTTCCTGTTTGCCAACCTCAAAGACAGAGACTTCCTGGTTCAGCGCATCTCTGACTTCCTGCAGCGCACACCGGACAGCTCGCGAGGCGACACAAGCCCGCTGTGTCTCGTCGGCCCCTCTGTAAGTCGCTCATTGTTCATGTTGAGGACACAAAACACATCAAAGCTATAATATACAGTGCCTTATATAAGTATTCATCCCCTTGGACTTTTCTACACTTTGTCATGAGTAAAATGTTCATTGGGATTTGGACAAACACAAATTAGTCCTTCATCCAGAAATCTCAGGATAAATACATTAAAATATAAAATATGTTCTGTGGAGGCCCCAGTTTGTTAGAGAGCATTACTGAACAAAGAGCATCATGAAGACCAAGGAGCTCACCAACAGCTCAGGGATAACTTGTAAGTTTGAAGAGGGGTTAGCTTATGAAAAAAATCCTACGCTTTGACTTTTTCACGGAGCACCAAGTCCATCATCAAAAAATTGAAAGAATATGGGACAGCCGAATACCTATCAAGAGATTGCTGAAACGGGGCAGCCAGAAAAGGAGGAGATGTGTCAAAGGAGCAACCAAAAGGTAAGGTAGGAAACTAGTCGCAATGAGGGAAAGACTGATGGAGCAAAATGCAGTGCAATTTTTGAAGAAAACACGATGCAGTCTGCAAAAGACTTGAGACTGGGGCTGAGGTTCATCTAACATACAGCCAGAGCTACAATAAATGGTTTACATCAAAGCATGGTCATGCTTTAAAATGGCCCAGTCAAAGCCCACACCTCAATTTAAATCAATGGAAAGATTTGAAAAGTGCTGACGGTCTCCATCCAACCTGGGCTTCAAGATTAATGGAGGAGCATTTCCATCTGTAGATGTGCAGGTATGGTGGAGACATACCCCAAAAGTCTTTTTTTTTATTGGGCATCCCTGCTGTAATATACCAAGCTCAGCCATCCGTGAGGAGCCGCTGCTCCTTTGTGTTGAAAGGAGCCAGTTGAGGGGGGTTGGACACCTGGTAAGGATGCCCCCTGGGTGCATCCCTAAATAGGTGTTCCAGGCACGGCCGGCTGGGAAGATCCAGGACAAGGTGGGGAGATTATATCTCTACACTGGCCTGGGAACGCCTGGGATTCCCCAGTCAGAGCTGGTAGAAGTTGACCGGGAAAGGGAAGTTTGGGGTCCCCTGCTGGAGCTGTTTGTGTTCTAGTTCTAATGTGTTTTGTGTCCTCAGGCCTCATCCATGTCCTCAGGGTCAGAGGCTGTCCACGAGACTCCTCACTACCACCCTGGTCTGTCCACAGCCAGCCAGGGTTTACTGCAGCTCTACCACCAAGACGCCCGGGAGGACCTGGGGCCCAAAGCTGTGAGTTCAAGTCCCAATACCTGTAGACGCTGAGGAGTACTGTTATGTATTAAGGAGTAGCGCTGGTTGCTGAGGAGTACTGTCGGGTACTGAGGCGTTCTGACACTGATTCAGTTTTGCTATGTTTAGGTCTGACATTTAAGTTATTGATACAGACTGATACGTGAATGTATGAATTGAAGCTACAATTTAATGGTCCATCTTCTCTCTTCCTCCTCCTCTCCTGCCCACTTGTAGATGAAGGAGAAGATGAAGGAGGAGGCGTGGAACATACATTTCTCGGAGTTTGGTCGAGGTGTCTGCATGTACCGAACCTCGAGAACCAGAGAGCTGGTCCTCAACGGGATCCCAGAGAGCCTAAGAGGAGAGCTGTGGCTGCTGTTCTCAGGTCAGCGTTCATATCCATAATCACAGGTACCCATACTTGTACTTGTATTCACCCGTCCCCTTGTTTGTACAGGAGCACAGAACGAGATGGCCACCCACTCTGGCTACTACGGTGACCTGGTGGAGCAGGCCATGGGGCTGTGTTCATTGGCCACCGAGGAGATTGAGCGTGACCTTCACCGCTCAATGCCAGAGCACCGTGCATTCCAGAACGAGACGGGCATCGCGGCACTGCGCCGCGTCCTCACCGCCTATGCCCACCGCAACCCCGGGATCGGGTACTGTCAGGTACAACGTAATCAATACTGTCAGTCCAACATGATCAATAGTGGTGGAGGGAGGGTGTGGGGAGGGCAGAGGCATTCAGGGAGGGACAAAGGGGGAGAGGAGGTTCAAGATGTCTGTCTAAGAGGACTGAATAGCTCCAAGTCAAGTGTCAGAGGGACACAAGTGAGTGCTTGTGTGTTTCTGGTTGTCATGGTGATGGACGACAGCTGCACCATCTGTCGTGTTTCACGCGCTAATCAAAGGGTGGGAACTACAAACTACACATCAAGCGCCCCTAGATGCCAAACTGTTGCAAAGCGTGTTGCAAAGCAATTCACCGCCAGAACACTACGTGGAGTTTTTGTCGAAGACGATCTAGAGAATGTCGTCTTTGTGTGTGGGAGTCGTTGGTTTGTTTATTTACGCCGACATTTGCAGAGATCTCCCTCCATGAATTGGAGGCCATCCGCTCGTCCTTCTAGTCCGCCAATGACGGGTTGTATAGATGGTCATATTTCTGTATTTCTTCCGACAAAAGCTCTTCAATCTGATTCATTCTCTCTTCAAAAATCTTCCTTTTTAAAAAAGCGGTATTGTGCTATGAAACCGAAAATGTGAGACTCCGGAAAGGATGTAGTTAGCAGGCCGATCACAGTCTTGTGGGCTGCGTGAGGCTTGCGTAGCTTTTGACGCTAGTCAAAAAAAATTGGTCGACGCGCACAAGAAGGGGTGAAAAAGGGGCTCTTGCCTGCGTGTCCCTGTGTTTTTCTGAAAACGCACAACCATAAACTAGGCTTAAGATTGAGGAAGAAGAAGGATTTGGAAGTTGAAGAAGTTGGACAGAATTTGAGAATGTACTTGTACAGAAAAATAATAATATTGCTGAATATTTAAAAAAAGTATATAATAATAATAATAATAATAATATTAAATTAAGTAAATAAATATAGTGTGATGATATCAATATATTCAAAAGAATTTCTCCTGGTTCCTCCTTCAGGCGATGAACATTGTCACCTCCGTCCTGTTGCTCTACTGCCCAGAGGAGGAAGCCTTCTGGCTGCTGGTGGCTCTGTGTGAGAGGATGCTGCCCGACTACTACAACACCAGGGTTGTGGGTCAGTACTAACACCGTGGTCTGTAGTAGTAGATTAGAGTTTACTTCTTTAAAGAAGACACAGTCTTCCTTAAATCATGAAACATTTTACTGATGCTGATATCTGCTGTGCTGGAGAACAAATTGTGAAAAAAAGAAAAGCCAGAGTCATCAGCGGCGGTGAGATGTAGCCTCAGGAAACACTGCAATATTCTCCTATGGTTTCTGTCCCTGCAGGTGCTCTGGTGGATCAGGGAGTGTTTGAGGAGTTGACTCGAGCCTTCCTCCCTCTTCTGTATGAACACATGCAGGAGCTGGGTGTGATTTCCACCATCAGCCTGTCGTGGTTCCTCACACTCTTTCTGTCTGTGATGCCCTTCGACAGCGCTGTCCTATTAGTCGATTGCTTCTTCTACGAAGGAATCAAGGTCACCTTCCAGGTAAGAATTCACTGGGCTGACTGATCATGTATTGATCACTGATTGATTAGCTGTTACGGTGTAACTGTCTATGTGCAGGTGGCGCTGGCTGTGCTCTATGACAACATGGATGCCCTGCTGTCCTGCAGCGATGAGGGAGAAGCCATGACCATCCTGGGCAGGTATCAGTCCAGACAGGTGTATGCATAAGTAAAAAAATACAAATAATCCAAGCAAGCATCAAAGGCGCTGTTCTGTGTGTGAGTTTAGGTACCTGGATAATGTTGTAAACAAACAGACTGTGGCTCCTCCCATTCCTCACCTGCATGCCCTACTGACAAGTGGAGACGATCCTCCACCTGAGGTTGACATCTTTGATCTCATCAAGTCTTCCTATGAGGTCAGAATTGCTCATGTGTGTTGCTCGTATGCAGTCGGATCTCTCACTAACTCCTGCTGCTTCAGTGTCAGATTAATTCTGTGCTTTTTTAAGGTAGTATTTGTTTTTCTTCTTTGAGCAGAAGTTTGGCAGCTTGCACTCTGATGTCATTGAACAGATGAGGTTTAAACAGAGGTTAAAGGTCATCCAGTCACTGGAGGACACGGCCAAGAGGAGTGTGGTGGGTGATGTTTGAGTTCTGCGGGCTAAATGCTAACATGCTAAAGTAGACAAAGGGTTTACATTGTGTGTGTGTGTGCGCAGGTTAGGGCGATGATGACGGAGTCCGCCTTCAGTATTGAGGAGTTGGAGGAGCTCTACTGTCTCTTTAAGGTCAGAAGTCTTCAGATCTATAAACCTTTCTGTCTTTTAAACATGGATTTCTGATCCATGTGATTTCAAATAATTTGATCCCATTTCTACTTTGGCCCTGACTTTGGTTTCTACACCTCTCATGATTACACCATCAAACAGATGGAGATCTAGTGTTGGACATCCTTTGGAAAAATCCACTTTGACACAGAACGCTCCGTCTGACAAAGTTGTTGCTCTTCCTCTACAAAGGCCAACTAGGCATGACAATGCCTTCCAAAATATCACTCACTAAAAAACATGTGTCTTTATGTTGGGTGATTCAAAATGAGCCAACTATCAACTATCCAATGATTCCAACTATCATCCATCCCCCAGTGCAGGTAGACAGCTTCATGGATACAGCACATCAACTTGGGAAGTAGGACTTATGCCTTTCCACCCGGAATATTATATTCTCCATTGACCTTAATAATTACCTCAGAAATAATCAGCTGCTTACTGCTTAGAGCTCTTTGTAACATTTTCAACACAGCGTTCTCCTAATAGATGAAACCAACATCTTTCTTGAAGAAACCATTTTGTGTTGGTGGAGTTGAAGAGAGCCTGTTTAAGGTACAGCTTCATGGTCTTGAACACTGGACTACAATTGCTGCTTTGCATATTTTTGAGTGCTGGATGAAGCAGTTAAATCAATTTACAGGTTAGGGGACTGAGATTATTCACCTTGTTACAATTCAATATCCTTGATTAGTTACTCGAGTTAAAACAATCTCAATTGGAAAAGGGACTTTCAAGACTTGAATCTGGGGGGGCATCGGTAGGTGAGAAACACTCAATCAAAAAATAGGGAAACAATATTGTACTTGCGGTTTGAAGAACGCTTCATAGAGGTATTTTTATAGAATATAGTACATTATAAATAAATATAAACCTGAGCCAGCCATAACTATAAACCTGAATCGATTAGTTATCAAAAAGGAAAGTCGTTAACTGCCTCTTAGTAAGATGCGATTGTGTTTGCCCTCTGAAATCAAGATAACGATGTATCAATACCTTTGTAATTATTCATCATAGGTTTATGGTGATGACGGTGATTAAACATTGTCTTTGTCGCCACACTAGACTTGTAGTTGTTTTAATCTGAGTGCCAATGATTTTAAAACGTGTTTTTTACAACTTTGGCTTCAGTCCAAACACATGACGAGCTGTTACTGGGGCTCCAGCAGCTCTGCAGCCGAGCGCCACGATCCCAGCCTTCCTTACTTGGAGCAGTACCGCATTGACCCAGCTCAGTTCACCCAGCTGTTCACGGCACTGGGTCCCTGGGTCTGTGGAGGCCACACCTCCACCCTGTCGACCCGCCTCTTCAGACTGTTGGACCAGAACAGGGACGGACTGGTCAACTTCAAAGAGTTCATCACTGGACTCAGTGAGTCCACAAACGGAGCTTTGCTCCTGACAATCTAAAGTCTGAATATCAGCAGATTTAAATATTACTCTGTATCTGTGTTTGTGTGTCTGCAGGTGGGATGTACCACGGAGACATGACGGAGAAACTCAAGCTGCTGTACAAGCTTCACCTCCCTCCAGGTAACAGTCACACAACTCAGATGTGTGTGTGTGTGTGTGTGTGTGTGTGTGTGTGTGTGTGTGTGTGTGTGTGTGTGTGTGTGTGTGTGTGTGTGTGTGTGTGTGTGTGTGTGTGTGTGTGTGGTGCTGTGTCTCATTTGGGTTAGGGTCAGGCTTCCTCCTCCTCCCGATGCTGCTCATCATTCATCGACCGCATGCGTCACACGCTGCGACTCAGCTGTCCCGTTCCGTCAGCTCCTTCAACGAGGTCCAAGGACGATTTGGAGGACACACCTGACTTATTCTATACAGCCCAGCTTATCCCATCATGCATTATGAATTTAATCCATTTTGGAATAAGGCTGTAACATAACAAAATGTGGAAAAAGTGAAGCGCTGTGAATACTTTCCGGATGCACTTTAAATGAAATAAGAAGATTATCTTCTATCTGTACTTTATACCTTTGGGGTTTTAGGCGTTTACTGTGCAGCAGGTTGCTAGGCAACATGAGTGGTGGAGAAAAAGCTGATGATGCGAACAAGAAGTTCCCCGTAGGCCAGAGCGTCTCCTTTCAGAGACACCTTGGTTCATGTGGTCGTTGGAGGACACGGCCAACGTAGACCAGAAGAGAGTGTGTGTGTGTGTGTGTGTGTGTGTGTGTGTGTGTGTGTGTGTGTGTGTGTGTGTGTGTGTGTGTGTAAAACCTTCTGTTTAAATGAGGCTTATGTGTTCAATTAGGACAGTTTGGAAAATGTTTCACTATAAATCAAAGTATTTGGAGTTTTCAGGGGCTTTTGCTACCTTTCGGCAGCAGTCTGTAGTGTTTGGTGGTATTTATTCATATTTGGGCTGGGCAAGTTGACACGTGAGAGAGAGCTATATTTCTCTCTCTGTATTGGTTTGCTGGTTTGTGTTGCAGCGCTGTGTCCTGAAGTGGCAGAGTCTGCTCTGGAGGCAACACACTTCTTCACTGAGGAGGAGCCACAAGGTAAACACGGATGAATACTACTGAAACTATAGCGTTATTGATACTACTGCTACTTTAGTAGTATTATTACTACTATAGTAGCACACTGCAGTCCTCTGTGTCCATCTTGTTTGCACATTTTAAGAGGATTCAGTTGTTTGAAGGACAAATTAACTCAATTGAATACGAGAGTATGAACTGATCAGATTTAAAACAATCCAATGTTATCTCATCAATCTTTTAGTATTCTAACTCGTATGTTGCTTCATTTTTTTCTCTTCCTTCTCCTTCTCCTCCTCCAGAATCTTCCCTCTTATGTGATGTGGAGATGTTGGGGCAACCGGAAGTGACACCAGGTTTGTGATCTTCAGATGGTTCAGTATTTTCCTGAATGAATAACGAGTCCAGATGAGAAACCACGACTGCAGCTCATAAGGTCCACACACTCATACACACACAGCCGGCACCTGATAAACTATCACGTGACTCAAGATCACATTATCCAGAACAAACCGATACGTCGTCCATAGAGGAGGAAATGTAAGAAAACACCAAAACGTAGTGCAATATGTAATATGCACCATGATGTAAAATCAAGATCAATTTCTATCACTTGGCTTCTACTGTTTTCATTCTTTCTATAATTGTTATTAACATTTTGCTCACTGGGACCCTTCAGTCCCTTTTTGTGATGAAGATGATGGTTGTGATGATGAAGATCCTCCTGTGTACAGGTGAGGGGAAGGATGGAGGCAGAGATAGCGAAGAGAAGAAAGGTAAATGCTGTCAGCTGAGTTGTCATCTGAGTTAAGTTAGAACTTACCACCTACTGCAGGCGTGTGTTGTGGTGCACCGCCCCCCTGCAGGTAGTCCTTGATCTGTGACCTCTGACCTATGTGTTGTTTCAGAGGAGAAGGTGAAGGACTATCGGTACTACCTGAGAATGTGGGCTACAGAGAAGGAACCCAAGGCCGAGACTATCAAAGACCTGCCCAGGATGAACCAGGTGAGAAGAGGATCCAGATGAGGTTCTTGTTGAGCTTGTAGTGCACACCTGAGTGTGTGTGTGTGTGTGTGTGTGTGCAGGAGCAGTTCATCGACCTGTGCAAAACGCTGTACAACATGTTCAGTGAGGAGCCTCTGGAGCAGGAGCTGTATCACTCCATCGCCACCGTGGCCAGCCTGCTGCTGCGTATAGGGGAGGTCGGCAAGAGGTTCAACAACAACAACGGCGGCGGCAGGAAGGCCGACAACCCTGCCGCTCAGGGTCTGCCCACTGAACCTCAGAGGGAGGAGGCTCATGGCGAGGGGGGGTTAAGGGAGTCCCAGGTGTGCCTGGCTTTGGCCGACGCTCAGCTGGAGCCAGCAACTCTGGACGAGGAATCCAAAGACGACGTGTCGCTATCGTCGTATTCAGTGGTTAGCTCTGGCTCGTTGCCGTGTGATGACATCACTGACAACACTCTGCTTATTGGTGGCGGGAGTCGGAGGCGGGGAAGCGTGCTAGATGTCGATTGGTCAATCACCTTTGAGCAGGTGCTGGCATCGCTGCTGACGGAGCCACCACTGGTGGACTACTTTGAGAAGAAGAGGGACTTTAAGAACAAGATGGCAGCCTGTAAGGCGCAGAGGGCGGTTGAGCGTCAGACAAGCTCCACCTCCGACCACGAACTCACTCAGCATTCCATCTGACTCCCCTCTACTGGCCTCTCCTCCACCTGACCCCCCTACACCTTGCTCTCCTCCACCCGTCCACCTCCATCTGACTCCCCTCTACTGGCCTCTCCTCCACCTGACCCCCCTACACCTGGCTCTCCTCCACCCGTCCACCTCCACCTGACTCCACCTCCCACCTGACCCCCCTACACCTGGCTCTCCTCCACCCGTCCACCTCCACCTGACTTCCCTCTACCCGTCCACCTTCACCTGCGACTCCTTCACTTGACTCCCCCATACCTAATAATCCCAAATCCTTTCTGTTTAAACTCAAGAACAAATCATGAGTTTGAATGACACAAGTTACAAGTTAAAAAAACTAAAAAACAATCTTAAAATCTGTGAAGAAACTGATGAAAGATTGAAAGTTATAGTTTGGAGGATACAAGTTGTCTGATGAGCAGGTTAGCAGGTTATATGAGAAAGTTTAAGAATTGTAAATAACAAATTATTCAGTTTTTCATTGATTTTAAGAAAATAAATCAAAGTAAATAGTTTTCCTGAGAGAACAAAATAATCTGTAATGGAAAAATGCTTTAGTTCCTTTACCGATATATATTAACTAAATAATATCAGCTTTTTTACTCTTTTACTTTTACTATATTTACGTTACTAAATTCTTGTTTGTTTGTGCTGGTTGTTTCTGATGACATCATTCCTGTTTACTTCCTGCTGAAACAATGATTTCAAAGGATGTTTTTAATTCAGCTATTTTGCTGTATTTATTTTTCTTTTAAAATGTATCGAGTGAATTGAGTTATTTATCAGTATTATGTTGTCTAATAAATGAAGTAAATTCCTTTTTCTCGAGCTATGGTCTCATGTTTGTTAATTTATGAATCAAAAGGTCAAGGTTCAGACTTTTAGGGCTTTTCTTGCTAAGATCTGTTTGTAATGGAGCAAATTGACCTGGAAGTATTAAAAAAAGGTGGAATGTTCCATATGCTTCCTGATCCTTTAGCATAAGGAAAACTGTCCCACGATTCTTTAATTTAGCCCGGGTATAGGATTAATGTAGCCTGGGTGTAGCTTGAATTATGTATGGTTTTTGTATTTTATTGCTTGTGTTAGAAAAACATCTGAACAGGTTTATTGGTTATTTGACCTTTTGTTAAAACGCACACCGGTTATCTTCTTTCATTGTGTAACCTGTGCTGTGGTACTCCGGCCGGTGGGTGGCGCTCGGGGGGGAAACACGTACTGTTTCCGCTGCAATGTTTTTCCTCCGGTGTCGTCGCGGTCTGAACGGTTCAAAAGCGCCCGGGAACACCGACCCGTAGAATCAGAACCGGGACCGGAGCGTTGACCGTCCGTCATGGTTCAGGAGTTTCACGTCCTCCGGTGTTATTCATGTGAAAGCTTCCAAGTCCAACAGGTAACAATTAACGTTTCACTTAAACACAGATTCTGAAGCTAAAGGCTATTAGCATTAGGCTATAAAGTAAAGGATTTCCGTGTAGCCGCCAACAAAAGCGCGATGATACGTAACAGCACCGCTGTGACCGAACGTGCCAACTGTTATTCAGAAATTCACCCGTCTGAAGGCAGAATAAAGAAGTTTAGGCTAAAATATATCAGTGGACGTGAGGGTAAAAGTAATTTGTTACCCAAAACCCCGTAGAAACTATCCGTTACAGAGTTGTTTTAATGGTGCATTTCCAAAGGTAGATAGTAGGGCATCGAAATATACTAAAATTAGTATACGGGAGTTCTATATTGTTTTAATGACCTATTGACATATTAATGCGTCGTCCCTGTGCTTTGTCGGTCAGGTGAAGAAGGTGAACAAGTGGATTTGTAAGCTTTGTGGAGAGAAGCAGTCGCAGCTGAAGGTCAGAATCTCTCCAGTTCTCTCACTCAACAATGATGATTTCTTATTCCAGTATTCTAACCTTTCCACCTGATTTATGGTCTCTGTAGATCGAGACGGTCCATGTTTTTGCAACAGACTCTATTCAGAAACTCACTCAATTAGAGCCCAAGCCGTTGTGTGATTGTGACATTGTTTCCCTTGCAGTATGATGCCACAGCTGCTTCATAACCACGTGTTCACAGGTGTCACTTCTTGTGTGCTGATTGGTTGACAGGAGTTTGGGCGGGGCTCCGGAGCTGAATGCAGACGCCATGTTCAGAAACTTAACGCCATGAGAGGAGCAATGATGGAGGAGCAGGAGCACAACAGCTGCTCTCTACGGTAAGCAGCCATGTTCTGTCCAGATGTTCTCACCTGGTGCTGCCTCTTTAATGTAACGGATTGTGTTAACAGGAAGCAAGTGGAGGCAGAGAGGGAGGATGTACCTGAGGAAGACGACCAGGTGACTGCACACACTGGTCTTCACCCTCGTAATGTCCTCCTGTTTGCTGTACACCTCTTGTCCTCTGGGTTCTTTTTGAATGATTTTCATTTTTTACTAATGACAGCACATAATTTCGGCTGCTGTCCTCTGGAATTAAATGTGACCTTGTCTGGTTTGGCTGTTAAAGAACATAAAGTGGATTCTTCATCCCATCTGTATTAAACATTTAATAACAACCTCATCAAGGTAGTTATTGAATACATTACATACAAAAAATGTATTGCATCTGAAATGTAAGGCCCATAATACCTAATTTACATAAACATTTACCTTGTTTTTGAGTTTAAATAAATATATAATTATATATATATATATGATAGTCTGGTCCTGCCTCCTTATCTAACTCATCATATTAAGTGCAGTCCTCTTCTGACATTTCAGATTCTACCTTAACATGATGTTCATAATTTTCCTTCACTTCTGTTCCTGCAGTGGGTAACACGGCTTCTTCGGTAAGACTTAGCATGTGGTCTGTATGTTGGATCCATCACCTTATAATTATTTCCCTTCTGACCCTGAATCCTCATTATCATTTATAACAAGACCAATAACATGGCAATGGCATGTTGAATTTACAATTTTTAACTTTACAGTATAAAATAAATGGCTATGAGCTATTGTTAAATTAAAAAGAAAAGATTAAAAAAAAATTGCACTGGCAAACCAATAACTACACAACTAGGTTGTGAGTCTTTGAAAAGGACCAGTGCATGTGTATTGTGATCGGTGGAAAAAAATGTCAGATTCAGTCAGTGGGGGACCGGCTCTGTTGATGAGCCCGACTGCCGGCGGGAAGCAACTGTTGGTGTGGCGGGAGGTCTTAGTCCTGATGGACCTCAGCCTCCTGCCAGATGGAAGGGACACAAACAGGTTTTGTCCGGGGTGAGAGGGGTCGGCTACCATCTTTTTAGCTTTAGGGTTCTGGAAGCGCCAAGCTCCCACTTGAGGTCCTGGGTGATGATGGAGCCCAGGAAACGGAAGGAGTCCACAATAGTGACGGGGAAGTCACACAGGGTGATGGGGGAGGGTGGGGCTCTGTTCCTCCTGAAATCCACAACCATCTCCACTGTCTTTTAGAGCGTTGAGCTCCAGGTTGTTCTGACTGCACCACGACACCAGATGGTCAGACTCCACCTGTAGGCGGACTCTTCCCCACCAGAGATCAGTCCAATGAGGGTGGTGTCATCCGCAAACTTCAGGAGCTTGGCGGACTGGTGGCTGGAGGTGCAGCTGTTGGTGTACAGGGAGAAGAGCAGAGGGGAAAGAACGCAGCCTTGGGGGAACCGGTGCTGATGGTCCGAGAGGCTGAGACATGTTTCCCCAGCTTCACCTGCTGCTTCCTGTCAGACAGGAAGTCTGTGATCCACTTGCAGGTGGAGTCGGGTGGTGCAGCTGGGAGAGTTTGTCCTGCAGCAGAGACGGGATGATGGTGTTGAAGGCAGAGCTGAAGTCCACAAACAGGATCCTGGCGTAGGTTCCTGGGGAGTCCAGATGCTGGAGGATGTAGTGGAGGACCATGTTGACAGCATCGTCCACAGACCTGTTGGCGAACTGCAGGGGGTCCAGGAGGGTCTTCAGGTGGGACAGGACTAGCCATTTAAAAGACTTCATGACTACAGAGGTCAGGGCGACGGGCCTGTAGTCATTGAGTCCTGTGATCCTGGGCTTCTTGGGAACAGGGGTGATGGTGGAGGCCTTGAAGCAGGCTGGTACGTGGCATGTCTGTGGAGCTGTGGGGGATGACAGTGAACACCGCAGACAGCTGATGCTTCAGGGTATGGGGGGGAAACTGAGTCGGGTCCCGCTGCTTTGTGAGGGTTTTGTTTTTTAAAGAGTAAAAAGTTTTTAAGAGATGTAATGATCGGGGAAACCCTCTATGCTGTGTTCCAGATGAAGGAGACTGGATCGAGCCGTTGGCGCAAATACCTGGACACACCTGAGGCTGAGCCAGAGGATGAGGAAGAGGATAATGTCTCTCTGGACAGGCAGCAGCTCCGTGACAACCACATGACTGAGAGGTATGACTGTTAAACCTACCTAATCAATATGTCACAGTACCTGAGGTCTTTTACAAAGATGTGATTCATGGCGCTGACTAGAGAAACCTAGTTTATAAAGACTGATTCTCAGAAGTTAATTCATGAATGAATGTTTATTTGATTTTAATCTGATAATTGACAGAAAGAGAGCGAGAATAACAGGAAGACCAGACGGATGCACACCTGAACAGGTAAAATGGTCACATCACCATTTATTCACTGAATGATGAAATATTTTTTCTTCTAACTCCGAAATTTAATTTAAACTGACGTCTTTTCTCTGCAGGCAAACGACGCCAGTCCTCCCAGAAAGAGACTCATTAATCCTCTCTGTGAGAGTCCTGCTCCAGTCTCCAGGTGGGAGGAGTCAGTCAGTGATGACATCATCAGCCTGCCCCTCACCAGGTCTTTACTTCCTGTTTCGTCAATGTTTGAGAGCGGAGAAGATTTCAGCTTTTAAGGGATTTTGAACAAAATGTTATTGTTAAACCACAAAAAGATAACTGGTTAATAAAATAATCCAATCAGTGCGACTGTGTTCATGGTGAAATACGATAATTCTATATATTTTTAAAAGTTCAACAACGTCTCATTAGTATGTCTCCGGGTTCGGCCTTAGATGTAGAAGAGGCCTCGGTAGAACCGTCGGGGTTCATCAGGAATAACTGACATTTTAGTTTCCATCTTTAGTGAGGATGTATATTTGACTCAAGACAACAGATTCAGTTCATGTTTTTATTGTTGAGATTTACATAAAACTGCAGTACAGTAATGAGTAACTACTGACTAAACAAAGTACTGATAACATCTTAGATTGAAACTAATTGATTAAAGGAAATGAGCATTAGTAGTATAAATCATCTCCTGGTTAGATGTTTGGAAGTAAAGGTGGTGGCATCACGGCTGGTGTGAGCGGGGCGGTTTGGCGTACTGGATGGCGTCGAGCGCTGCACCGATATCAAAGTTTTTGGCCTGAAGGAGACGAGTCAACCACCCTCCTTCATCCGTGAAACCCATCGACAGCATGAGAGACAGAGACTCCACCAGGCGGGGGTCCGCCTCTGTGGGGGACATCAGCGGTCACAAGGGAGCACTCACAATAGTTCTACAGAGTAGTGGCGAAGATGTGGTCTTACCTTGAGGCAGGTGGGGGTACAGAGCCGCCTCCTTCAGACCGGTCTGTCCCAAGGGGGGACCCTGGTTCAGGTCCTGGGGCTGCAGGGACTGCAGCTCTCCGGTGGAGGGGTCAACCTCTTTGGGGCTCAGGTGAGTCCACTCCTCATCAGAGTCTCTGCTTACCTGAAGCGTACATATTACAGAGCTGTCATGTCTGAAATCCGATTCATTAGGGACGGATTTTGCATATGTGCTGGCACCTTTTTTTTGAAACATTTCATCTCATTTATTTGAATTGGAGATCCGACACATTTGCCAAGTACGTTGGACATTTGCGGAAATTGTCATGATGGGTGGCTTATACATGGAACAACTAAATCAACAATATAAAATGCAATTTAAAAAAAAAAAGTACACAGCAAACATAACTATACACAAGTGTATTTGTATTTAAAACACATACGGACACTTTCAGTCAATGGGGACCTGCACAAGCTCACCACAATGGACAATAGAAGATTGGACAAATGTTTCTGGTCTGATGAGTCTGAGTCCAGCTGAACATTCAGATGGTCGCTCAATGTGGAGTAAGCATGAAAGCCTGGATCCATCCTGCCTTGTACCAACGGTTCAGGCTGCTGGTGTGGTGGGGGGGTATTTTGTTTGCACACTTTGGGCCCCTTAGTACCCATCGAGCATGGTTTAGCTGGCGCAGCCTGCCTGAGTACCACAGTGTAGCATCTTGTGATGATGCACCGTGTCACAAAGCTCATCTCACACTGGTTTCTTGAACATGACAATGCGCTCACTGTACTCCAATGGCCTCTGAGCCACCACATCTCAATCCAATAAATGGAAGATTCGTATCGTAGTGTTTCCCCAACCATTGTAACAGCGCGCGTAATAGTGTAATATTAAATGTTTTTTGTTATTTCACCGCGCACGGCTGTTATTGACATGAATATAGCACCAAAGTGACTTCCCTCCCCCAGTCGGCCGAACTGTCATAGATGTGCAGCCGACAGATATGCAGCAACTGCTTGATGCCGTCACGTCAATATGGAAAGGATTAATGCAGTTCTAAAGAAGAAAGGGGGGGTGCAACACAACGTGTGTGGGTGTACACACACACACACACACACAGACTAAACTGACCTTTGACCCCTCAGTGCGGGCTTCGTCCACCTTGTCCTCCACCTTACCACTCTGGGTAGGGGGGTTTGCACTCTGAGGAGGGGTCACCTTCGACCTCTGGCCCTCGTGCTCCACATCGATGTCCACGTCAATACCTGCACACAACGACATCACTTCCTGTTTAAAGGTCACTCATTCACAGCAGCAAACAACCTTTGACCCACACAGTTCGAAAGGTCACCATCGAAGCAAACCTCCTGTTTGCAAAGACCTGACGCTACAAAAAGTAAAAAGCTAGTTTTCTTACAATGAAAGTATTAATGCTACCGATAGGAATATTGATGTTTCTTTGTGTACTTGGTTCACATCGGTTCTGGGACGAGCTACCCAAACCTGGCTCAGGTGGTTCTGCCTGAGGTGAAGCAGAGGATGACCAGGAGCGGTGGTGTGGAGTTTCTTCTGCCCCACTACTCTTGAACGAATCTTCTTTATATTGTTTCTGTCATGTGTAACGTTTCACCACTGAGTGTCAGTCCAAAGACTGACTCGGACCAGACAAACCAGCATGCAATACATTCACCAGCAGCGCCAAACTTATTCATTTTTTACAAATGTGCCTCAGAGGGCTTTACACTCTGTACACGTGGGGCATCCTCTGTCGCACATCGGCACAGGAAAAACTCCCCAAAAACTGAAAACCATTCCATGGGGAGAAAAGGGAGGAAGCCTTAGTGAGGACGTCAGAGGAGGATCAGTCTCCATGTATAATACATTCAATCCATAGAACAGAAATTATTCAAATAATTGCGAGTATTAAGCCATGTGTACAGCAGGACCACTGCACAGACAACTTAGATAAAATGATTCGTGGTGTCTAACACCTATTAAGCATGACACACAAGTGAATTCATTATGATTTGAAATATTGTTTGAAGTAAGCATGTAACCTATTTTTACCGCTCAAAGAACCAACACAAACTACACTCTAATAGTGTTTTATTAAATATTACATCTAGGTTTTCTATTTGATAAAGTCATATCTATTTTATGTCCTAGTATTACAACTCACCCAGTGGGTTCAACAAGGCCGCTACCCCCTCGCCGATGTTCATCAGGTAGTCCACGTTGGCCTGTGAGGCTGCAAACAGAGGTCAGAGGTCACCCATGCTATCCCTAATGGAAGAAGTTAGGTTATTGATTATTAATTAGATTATCGGTTAATCAAACACTGACCAGAGGGGGCGCTGCTGTCAGAAGGTTTGGAGGTCCCCGTCTTGTCCTGATCCTGAGCAGGGTTCAGGTTCAGGTTCTGGTTCCACATGCAGTGTCTCATCCTCTTCATCCACTTCCCTCGAGGGAACCACTGCGCAGTAAAGGAACAGCGAATATATTGATGCATATACATTGATGGACAAATGGTCATCACAATAAAACATTTGTAAATACTTAGTTGGGATTAAACGGCACAATTGTTTTAAACTAAAATTTGAAGCAGTTTATTAATAAATATTATTTAAATATTAGCGTGCAGACTTCTTGTGACAGTGATGTCACCCAGAACCCCGAGTGACATCATAGTGGCTCTTTTTCCCATGATGCCCCTCACCTGCAGTGGGTGCCAGATGGGCAGCAGAGGGTGCTCGGTGTGAGTCCCTTGAGCCTGGCAGGATGAGCACAGGTCGTAGTTGGGACACACGGAACACTTAAAACGGGTTCCCACCACGGGACCCTCGCAGCCGTCACAGGTGACGTCACAGTGCAGGGGGGGTGGAGTCATGTGATGCGGCACAGCCTGAGGAGCTCCATGTGGTGGAGGAGGAGGAGGAGGAGGAGGAGGGTGGCCGAATGTGAAGGGAGGGAAGGCGTGGAGAGGGAAGTCTCGACGGTTCTCCTTCTTCTCTGAAAGTTCAATAAAACGTTACTAGCATCAAACAGTTTACCAATTAAAGCGGTCGCCCCCAACCACCGGGCAGCGGACCGGTACCGGGGTCACACAGAAAAAATGAATACATTTTTTTTCATTTGACTTTTTTCTAAAAACATGTTGAACACGCTTTCACGTGATAACCGCAAAACTTTAGAGTGTAGTTTGTGTTGGTTCTTTGAGCGGTAAAAATAGGTTACATGCTTACTTCAGACAACAATATTTCAAATCATAATGAATTCACTTGTGTGTCATGCTTAATAGGTGTTAGACACCACGAATCATTTTATCCAAGTTATCTATGCAGTGGTCCTGCTGTACACATGGCATCCATTGTAGTCACGTCAGAGGAGGTTTTCTTCCCTTTTGTTCCCTCTTGGAAGGTTTTTTTCATTGTTTGGGGAGTTGTTCCTGTGCCGATGGAGGGTTTTCGGGACAGAGGATGTCGTATGTGTACAGACTGTAAAGCCCTCTGAGGCAAATATGTAATTTGCGATTTTAGGCTCTACAAAATGAATTGAAAACGTAATTCTACAAGCTAGCGAAAATGAGCAAAAAACAAACTTGTTTGGGGAGCTTCTTTGTACAGGGGAAGGCCCCAGAGAATACAACGAAGAGCCGACAACGAAAAGAAAGAGCTTCATTTAACAGGAAGTATCAGGAGTCATACTGGAAATGCGTGTTTATCGTGTCAGGTGATTCTCATGAGCCGAGTCCGCTCTGCTTTATATGGTCGGATGTTTTCATGCCGATCATATCTTTTTATTTTGTTGTGTTTATCCGACAAACCTTGAAGACCGGTATGCCAAATATCGTCTAACATGAAACTGGTCCGGAAGGCACCACTGAGTTTCTGATTTTTTTTATTGGCTATTTGGATGAGATTAAATGTAGCTTTGGGTTAGCTTGTGTGTACCTTTGATGAAGAGGCGGAAGGTGGAATCCTTCATACAGGTCAGACCCATCATCAGTTCATCATCAGAGGAAAACGCCACCAGGTCTTCATCCTCATCTGAAATATACAAACAACACACTCATGATCTATCAATGATTTTTACCTCGTGTTGGTGGTCTTTGGATGATTTATACACCCATATAGATATATTCTACACACAAACATATATGTCTGTATGCATATAGACATATGTGTGTGTGTGTGTGTGTGTGTGTGTGTGTGTGTGTGTGTGTGTACCTCTATAGTACGTGTTGACGGCCTTCAGGTTGCTGAACACGCTCGTGGTTTTCCGGAGAAGATACTCGTAGCTGGAGGAAACATCGTGATCGACCGTAAACCTCCGGACCTCCTTCACGGACTCGTCTTTCCCCAGAAGGTAAGCCTTCACCGTCACCGACATAATGCTGCGTTCACCGGACACTCTGACGACTTTAACCCGACACCAACTCAGACGGACTCAAAACACAGACTTTTAGACCAGAGAACTAAGTGACGCAGCTTTAAAACGTCTCGGGCTCTTTTATGTTTACTTCCGTAATCAACGTCACTGTCGTCAGGAGAAGTAAATATTGACGCGGCCTCCCATTGGTTCACCGGCGGTGTCCGGTTTAACGAACCAATGAGAGGCCAACAAATGACTAAGCACTTTCCAATCAGGGTATTTCCCCCGAGTTTACCTTTAACAACATTTCGCTGTGTCATCATTATGAAACACTTTAAACAGTATATATTGTTCATGAAGAGAAATGTTTTCATGTCATTTTCTTTAATAAAAAATAATAAAAATATTAACATTTCAGAACATTTCAGAACATCATGTAAGTTGATTGAATTTCCCTTTGAAATGTTTAATCAACTTTATTTTATTATACTTTTATTAGAATTCACTTTGATTTCATTCTCTGATATTTTGAATAACCAAATAAAGAAAATAAATAACCTGGCTGAGATTAATGAAGCTCATCTGAACGTTATACAAATTAAATTAACATCTAAATTTGGTGCTATATATATGACATCATCCTGTGTATATTCTACTGCAGCCAATAGTCTGCTGAGTTCGAGTCACGTGACAGTGAATCACAGCTCAAAGTCTGAAGCGTCGAGTCACAAGACCTGGGCCCTGTTCCTCGTACGTGGCTAACTGAGTTCATTTTCAGGATGAGACAACGTAGTTCAGGCTTTTCGGTTCCCCAAAGCAGGTTTGTCTAAATCACCATAGCAACACATCGAAAAACTTGAACCTGCTCTGGCGCAGACGTTCATTTGAGCTGCTGGATTAGTTCATCACTCCCCGGAAAAAAGGGCAGCTCACTTCTTCATTGATGAAGGAGCGATATCAGTTAGATTAACGTTCTCCGAGATCACAAAGACCCGTTTAGTCGCGATGACGTCCCGTACGAGCGCTGCAGATGCTGAGGACCAGAATCATTTATTTACAAGAAGACTTCCCCGTTACGTTACGTGATGATCACCACACGCTGCAGCCGAGCATCCACTGTCCCGCAGACTGTCTCCCACTGTCTCTCATACACACTCTCTCATGTCTCACACATTGTCTCTCAATGTGGGGCGCTGTCAGTTTTTGCCATGATTATATGATTCATTTTATTTTATTTTGTATTGCACAGGTCAGAGGTCTTTACGGTCTGTACACATGTGACATCCTCTGTCCAGAAACCATCACATCATCACAGGAAAAACTCCCCAAACAATGAAAGTATTTGCACCATTAGAGAGACACAGGACGATCAGGGCCAGATTAACACTTCGCTGTACCCTGGGCTAAAATATTATAAATATTATAAAATAAGGGCCCCATGATCACGATCCCAGGATGCAAAATACAGAATAATTTACAGTAAAATGATACTTACTTAATACTTAAAAACTAACTGTCATCAAGTGCATTTGATGTACAGATGTGCAAATGCTCATAGAACAACAAATGCACCTCAAGGCCACTCACTCACATATGATTTTATGAAAGCAAAACTCGTCAGCATCAGTATAATCTGCAAAAAGTGACCCACTACATAGAGAGGGAAGGAATTTCAATCCATTTTCACAAAAAATGAATAAGCAACCACTTTCAAAGCATCCAATATTTATTTAACAACAGCTATTCTCAACACAAATGTATTGAACTGATCCATCACGGAGGAACAATCAAGTTATAGTTCAATATAAACATCTGCCTGTTTTTTCTCAACAACAGTAAATAATTTACAGAAACGCTACATAATCTGGCAATATACACAATTTTAATCCTAAATAATGGGAAAATTTGAAATGCTTGGTTTCATTTGGCAAACACATCTTACAGTGGTATTTTTCTGGACTTTGAATGTGCAAACTGGTGTACAATATCTTCAAAATCAAGGGCACTAACAAGTTCATGTTCGATGGCCAAGAGAGAAAGTGCAGCGAGCCGTGTCTGTGACATCGTGGTCCTCAGCTCATGTTTGACTCTCACCCTCACAGTTAGACACAGGCAAGGTTTAAAACGTTGTTACCCGAGCCCTGCAAAGTGTTCTCGTAGAGTGCCAACATATGAATGCAGTGACCACAGAAGGCCAAGAGCAGTAGCTAAATCTATATGGCTTCTTTGGAGTTGGTCACTTGTTGCCTTAAATCTATGCAGTACACGGTCCCACAACATAGTCATTATTACTCTCTCAAGTTTTGTGACCAATGCAGCAGCTTCGAGTTTGGTTTGTGTTTTCTCATCCCAGTGTGAAGCTATTTTGGCTAATATATCTCTGATTGCCTTGTACTTTTCATTGAGAGCTTGTGTGGAGTCTTCTCTGCAACTCCATCGAGTGCTGCTGAGGGATTTTAGAGTGTCTAATGTAATATTCGCTGCTATGGAAAACTGTATTCCAGCGATGTGTTGATGTGCTGCAAAACGTATAAAGGGACTGTACAGTTCAAAAAAGGAGTTAACCTCCTTACAGCCATTATCAACGCAGTTAACACCCACGAGGTTCAGCGAACGGGCAGCACACGGTGTATAACGAATGGTTTTGTTTTTTCAAGTGCGCCTGGAGCCCGCTGTATTTGCCAGACATATTGCTAGCATTATGAAAACTTTGAGCACGACACTTTGACCACAAGTCTAACCCCAAGCGTCGATTCAGCCAGCTTGCACCTGTGTGGCTGTGGACGGCTCAAACCCAGCGAATCTTTCCACCACTCTGCACTGACAAAACGAAAAACAAATGTGAGCTGATCCATGTGTGCTAAATCTGCTGTTGAATCGATGAACAGAGAAATATTTTGCGTGTCTGATTTCCTCTGCTATCACTTTTAATTGTTAGGGACCTTTGACCCACAGCTCACGGACACAGGCAGATTCTATGCAGCGCAACGGCTTATAATTTATAAGCCAGAGATGACCAGATTCTTTTGCTTGTGCCGTCACTGGCCAGGGGCCCTTTAGCGGTCGAGGGCCCCTGGCCAATTGCCCGATTGCCCATATGGTTAATCCGGGCTTGAGGACGATCCTTCCTAGGACAGAGAGACTGCGATGGACGTACAAAATGAACAACGTAAGATATGTACAATACGTTCAATTCATCTGACAGAAATGACTCAAATTAACATATTATCTCATCATATGTGTTCATGATCATTTTCTGCTCGTCAGCGGAGAAAAAAGACGCTCTTCCTTTAAGTTTATTTGCCGTTATACTGTTAAAAGATCCTGGTTTTGGTGATCAACTCTTCCGCCTTCTAACATAAGACGCGCACGCGAGATTATCCTGATGATTGACATCTGGTTCAAACTAACGAGATGGTTTGAGCGCCGATCCGCCTTTGAGGAACTGAGATAGCCTGATGTCAATCATCTCGGTAATCTGAGCTGGATAATCGGACATTTGATCGACTTAGTTGAACCACGTACGAGGAACAGGGCCCTGCTCTGCATTGCTCTGCAACACGCGCAAGCGTAAAGAGGCAGACGCATACGCAGACGCATGCGTCAGCCTTAAGAGAAGCTAAAGAAGCCATTTTCTTCAAGGAGGGTTTGTTCTGTTATCTTTGTTTGGATTGTTTGGCCCGTCCACACCTGTCCATTCCTCCCGCACTCGCTGTAAAGATTCTCACATGGAATGTATATGAGTGAATGTATGAGATAATTAAAGCTTGTTTATCGCTATCCTCCGTGTTAAGTGTTTGTTTATAGTTTGGGTTTTGTTTTAGTCCCTAAGCCTCCCCTCCCCCAGACCAGTACGAAAAAGGGATGTAACACACACTCACTCATTCACTCACACACACTCGCACACATATTCAAAGCAAAAGAGCAGAGGACTCAGTCGGTCCCAGTTTGATTCATATGTATGTGTATGTATGTGTGTATGTATGTATGTATGTATGTATGTATATATGTGTATATATATACACATATATATATAATATTGATAAATTAAAAGATATATATAAATATATCTTTTCAATTCTCATCAATATTATTTTTGTCAGCTGATTTACCCAGGTGCAGTGTCGTGGCCCAGACTGAGGAGGGCAGCAGGGCGCAATGTCCGCAGCCATCTCCATTAAAGAAGAAGAATGTGACCGGAAGAGGTTTACAACTTCTGGTGCGCGCTGTTTGCTGTAAAGTCGTGTTGGAGTTGCGCGTTGGTTTTTGTTTAACAATCACTTGGAGATAAAAACATGTACGACCAGGACGAAGGTGAGATGTTTGACACTTACTCACACACATATGCTAATGTCAGTTAGCCTTTCACTAAGCGACAATCTAATAGCAGTAAACGCTATGTGTGGCGCTTTGTTTCAGCTGAAGCTAACAGGCTAACAGAGACGGTTGGGATTATATTTATAGTATCTGAATTATTTCAAGTATTCACTTACTCTCTTGCTCACATAATTTACTTCTGTAAAAGAATCAAAGCTACGGTTACCATAGTTAAAATACCGAATCAAGTCTTACTGAAATACAACCGGTACATAATCGTTACTAATAATGTAAGTTATAGATTTATAATATATATTAGTTCGTTTTTAAAAAATATATACGCATTGCGTGTGCTCGCAATATTTTATATATATGTAAATATGACAGACACACGTACGTATAGACACACACGCATATATTGAAGGCCCCCCACATTATGTGATCAGACAGATGATATTGACATGTGATCTATATTATTATTATTATTATTATTATTATTATTATTGTGTTTATCAGATCCTCAGTACGAGGAGGACGATGATGAAATCACTCCGGATTTGTGGCAGGAAGCTTGCTGGATCGTCATTAGGTAAACTCACCTGTGTCGAATGAATTACCTGTTTGCTGACATTCACAAGGTTTAGTTAAGTCGTCAAACTTTTTTTAATGTCTATTACATTTATTTTAAATAAAAGCAAAGGATGTAAAAATGCATGAAGTTTCATGCAGTTGAAGAGAATTATTGAACTGACCCATTTATGGTCATTTATCACTATATTTAACAAAATCTGCTGACGTTTCGATCAAATACACTTTCCGATGGCTCTCACCTCTTTGTTTTAAATGGGCGTCCATCAACTTTTATCTTGACTAGTTTGTCAGTTCTCTTCAGCTTTTATTTTGACGAGTGTGTTTGTTGTTTTCCAGCTTTTAATGAGTGTGTCTGTCCTTGTTCTGCTCTTATTTTGAACAGTGTGTCTGTCCTCTTCAAGCTCTAATCTTGACATGTGTCTGTCCTCTTCCAGCTCTTACTTTGATGAGAAGGGTCTGGTAAGACAGCAGCTGGACTCTTTTGATGAGTTCATCCAGATGTCGGTTCAGAGGATTGTGGAGGACGCACCACCAATCGACCTGCAGGCTGAAGCGCAGCACACCTCAGGAGAGGTGGAGGAGCCGGTGAGTAAAAACACGCGGATCTGGTCTGTGAAGAGATGTTCACAGCGAGCTCCTTTTAGATGCAGTCCTACAGGGTTCTGGAGGAGGGTCGTGGTTTAAGCATTTGTGTTGCACATCTGTTGACATCGCTCGTCTGTTTCAGCCTCGTTACCTGCTGAAGTTTGAGCAGATTTACCTGTCAAAGCCCACCCACTGGGAGAGAGACGGAGCTCCGTCTCCCATGATGCCCAATGAAGCCCGACTGAGAAACCTTACGTAAGTATCACTTCGTTTCACCTGATATCACCTCGTCATACCTGGTCTCACCTAGTCTGTGCAAAATCCTTCCCCCCTTCAGGTACTCTGCCCCGCTTTATGTTGACATCACAAAGACTATCATAAAGGAGGGCGAGGACCAGCTACTAACTCAGCACCAGAAGACCTTCATTGGTAAAATTCCCATCATGCTTCGCTCCACCTACTGTTTGCTGAGCGGCCTAACGGACCGAGACCTGTGTGAGCTTAACGAGTGTCCGCTTGACCCCGGAGGTTATTTCATCATCAACGGCTCTGAAAAGGTTAGTGTGACATCATTGAGTGTTTATACGCAACACTAACTGTCTCCATCCTTATGCTGAGCTTACCAACAGCTATAGCTTCACATTTAGCATACCAAAGCTCTGCCGGTAGTGAGCAGTGGCCTAAATTGAAGTATTGTTCCGCGCTACAATACACAAACAGCAGTTTGATAAGATGCTATTTTTGTAAACACTTTGAAGTGCAATAGTGTTTTATTGAAGATAAAATAAAGGGATTGGAAGGTCTTTTTTTTTTTTTGAAAATGTGCTAACCCCTTTTTTTACTATTTTATAGATGTGCCAAAAAAGCACACTTCTTTACTTTGTAAAATTACATTCTGTGAAAAGTTTTAAATTGTCTTATTCATCCACTTCTAAAAAAAATAGTTTGCTAAAAATAATAGAAATAATAATGACAAGATTCTCCAGAAGAGCAGCAGTCCTAACCCTCTATGTTCCAGTCCAAATTATTTTTTTCCCACGTCTACAATTGTCCAATCCTCGCTGTAATGTTGCACTGTGTATCTGTACTAAAAAGGTACGTTAAAAACCATGCGATTTTTGCATATTTTTAGTATCAATACTTCATTGAAATGGCAGCATGAGAGGGAATGACTGCAAGGAGGCGGGTAAAAAGTAAACCATACAGATGTTTTATTTATTATGATTATAGATAAATATACCAGTATTGGGTCGAATTCTGCTATCATATTGTAAGTATCGGGTATTGTATCGTGGTCAGAATTTTGTTTTTGCAACAATGTTTAAAAAAAACAAAACTATTTTAACTGTTCTTGTCCACTTTGTTTAGGGCAAACAGCTGAGAAATTGTACAATTTGCTAATAAGCCTAATATACAGTTGTGGTTGAATAATCTTGATTGCAACTGTACATGCTGCAGCATTCTGGATCAACTGGCGAGACTTATTAGAGCAGCCTGATATTAAATCATTGAATCTAGTCTAGATGAAACCAGTTAATGGACAAATTATTTGGCATCCCTTTGACTGGCTGATTTATAGAAATGTCACGTCGGTGATTAGAGGCACTGATCTGTTAACTGGTATGTTGCTGGTTGTTCGGATCTGTTAACTGGTTCCTCTGTTGCTGTTCAGGTGTTGATTGCTCAGGAAAAGATGGCCACCAACACGGTGTATGTGTTTGCCAAGAAAGACTCAAAGTACGCCTACACGGGCGAGTGTCGGTCCTGTTTGGAGAACTCGTCCCGTCCCACCAGCACCATCTGGGTCAGCATGATGGCCCGAGGAGGACAGGTAAGTCCGGAATACATGTAATGAACTCCATTTCCATCATTTTGGTGATGGATTCACTCATTAATTGTGTATTGATTGACTCTCAGGGAGTGAAGAAGAGCGCCATCGGTCAGAGGATTGTCTCCACGCTGCCGTACATCAGACAGGAAGTTCCCATCATCATCGTGTTTCGAGCGCTGGGGTTTGTGTCGGACAGAGACATCCTGGAACACATTATCTACGACTTTGACGACCCAGAGATGATGGAGATGGTCAGTCTGATTATCAAGTACTGATCAGCGAGTGATTATTAGATCACCATTAACCAGGCAGACACTGAACACACACCTGACAGTTAAAGCTGGTCGCATTCGCCACTAGCTTTATATTCTTTTATTTAGTTAACCATTGAAATGGTAAATTAAAGATAAGAGCCAGCTCATTCTAACTAACCTAAGTAATAGTCCACATCGGTAGGAGCCCAAAACTGTACTTCTGAAGGAAGCGAAATGAGTAAAAGTAGCTGTGCTTTGTAGTTGAGTCTGTAGTGAATACAATATGACACAAATAATGTGTATGCGATGCTATCACACATTAATTATGAGTATTGCAATTTATTTTAAAGGACATTCAATGGTCTAGGTCAAATCAATAACTACAATCGCGTAAATATGTACTTCATCTATAAAAGATCTTCAGACTGCATGTCCCTATAATAGACTACTGTAGAACATAAAACATTTAAGGGTTTAAGATTCTGCTCTTACATAAGAACAAATAAACGGGGGAAAACCTCACAAATTCATTCAAGACAAAATACTTCAGAGCACATTGACGTCCTGCCAACTGGATGTGATGTCATGTGTGACGTCACTGTGCTTCTAGGTGAAGCCATCTTTGGACGAAGCGTTTGTGATCCAGGAGCAGAATGTTGCTTTAAACTTCATCGGTTCCAGAGGAGCGAAACCCGGGGTGACGAAAGAAAGAAGAATAAAATATGCAAAAGAAGTTCTGCAGAAAGAAATGCTGCCACACGTCGGAGTCAGCGACTTCTGCGAGACCAAGAAGGCCTACTTCCTAGGGTGCGTCCTAGCTGAGAGGCACTTGTCCAGCTGATTATCAGTGTGTATCTAAAGTGTGTGTTTCTGCCTCCTCAGGTATATGGTCCACAGGCTGCTGCTGGCTGCTCTTGGCAGAAGAGAGCTGGACGACAGAGATCACTACGGCAACAAGAGATTGGACCTGGCGGGGCCGCTGCTGGCCTTCCTGTTTAGAGGGTGAGGCTTCTTTCATGACTGAAAAAACCTCAATACTACTCTACTTTGCATAGAATATGACATTAAAGTTTATATTTGTGATTTTGACGTAAATTGACTCCCGTTCTCCATGTTCAGCATGTTTAAGAACCTGTTGAAGGAGATCAGGATTTACGCTCAGAAGTTCATCGACAGAGGAAAAGACTTCAATCTGGAGTTGGCCATTAAAACCAGAATCATCTCAGACGGCCTGAAGTACTCACTTGCCACTGGGAACTGGGGCGATGTGAAGAAAGCTCACCAGGCCCGAGCCGGAGTGTCACAGGTGAGAACCCCTGGTGGTCCTTCATCACACGGATGAGAAGGTTGAACCTGTAATCAGCCCTGAGGAGTAAATGTTCTCAGGTGATTCTCATCCTGTTCTCCTTCTTTGCTGGTAGGTGCTGAACCGTCTGACCTTCGCCTCCACTCTGTCTCACCTCCGCCGACTCAACTCTCCCATCGGCAGAGACGGAAAACTGGCAAAACCCCGACAGCTCCACAACACGCTGTGGGGGATGGTGTGTCCGGCCGAGACGCCCGAGGTAAAGAACTCAGGAGCCTAAAATATGTGGAAAGACCAACTGTGTGAATATGGTTGGATGGTGGGGACGATGAAGTGAGTGTGTTGGTCCGTGTCATTGATGAGTGAAGTCGTTCATTTCAGGGTCACGCCGTGGGACTGGTGAAGAACTTGGCCCTCATGGCCTACATCTCTGTGGGCTCTCAGCCGTCTCCCATCCTGGAGTTTCTGGAGGAGTGGAGTATGGAGAACTTGGAGGAAATCTCACCCGCTGCCATTGCAGAGTCAGTCATTTCATATTTTCACTATTTGTTTTGGTTTCTGTGACATCTCACTGAGATGTTTTACTGCAGTAATGCGTAAAGTTAGTTCATTTTTTAATTTATTCTTTTGTTACCACTGCATATCAGTCAGAATGAGGGTAGTTGGCTGAAATAAAACGATTAACTACTACAGTGTTTCATGGATTATCAAACATTCAAAGTGCCACTGAACCTTAAAAGTGGCTGAATGACCATTTATGTGTGTTTACTGTTTTAGTGCCACTAAGATATTTGTGAACGGATGCTGGGTCGGAATTCACAAAGATCCTGAACAGCTGATGAACACACTGAGGAAACTCCGTCGACAGATGGACATCATCGTATCCGAGGTATGCAAACAGAACGCTAACCACACAGAGCCCCAAGCTCACACAGAATGAGACAGACGTAAAATACTTTATATTAACCCTGCAATGGTAACTAGATACCAGTAAGTATTTCAAACTATTCTATTTTGCCGAAGAAAATAAATAAACCTCCACTTTACCGGCAACCCTTTTTGCATACTGGACAATGCACCTTCACAAAGATTAGCGAACTGCTGTGCCCAGCGAGGGGTGGACATGTGAAAACGCTCAACTGTAAAAATAAAAGTTGTATAGTCCATGGCTTGGTGGTTGAGGCCCACCGATCTAGCCAATGCTGTATGTTGTCATATTGATAACCTTGCACAGTACCACAGAATACTGAGGTTTTTTTATACCTTTTAATGTGTGCGAGGCAGCATTTAGGCCTAGGACTCATTGTATGGGGTCGAGCTCAATGGAATGCTGTATTATGGAGGATACTTGGTGGCCAATTTCCACCCAAAATGTATGATTTTTCTGGGCCATTCATTTTATTTTGTATAACGCAAATTACAAATTGGCCTTGGAGGGCTTTACAGTCTGTACACATGCGACATCCTCTGTCCCGAAACCCTCACATCGGCAGAGGAAAAACTCAAAAATTAGAAGCCCTTCCATGTAGAAAAAAGAAACCTCACTGAGAACGTGAGAGGAGGATTCATCTCCGGATTGACGGACTACGTATGAAAATCTGAAAAAGTGCATCTTTGGGAGTCCATACTCTTCCTGAAGGTGGTACAATGAAATTGTTCAACCAACTATCTAGAGACCATTAATTCCATTCTCTAAAGCCACGGTAAATCCAGGAAGGAGTGATCTCTGATTCATTAACAGTCGGCCCATAATCAAACTATCTTCTAGCAATCCACGTCCTTGGGATGTTACTTACAGTTAAGTGTTCCCTAATGCCTGTAGTTTGTTTGACATTAATTAACAATGATATACTTGATATTTATCTTTTGAAAAACAAATTTTAGCCATACTGATTTGGGGTCTTGTGCCCATTCTGATATGTTTCAGTTGTATAGACAAATGCTAGTATTTAAGATTTGGTGCTGCTAGGCCCCTGTTTACCTCTGGCAGTTGATCCGCTCTCATTTTAGGACGTTTGCTTTTCCAGTTGAACTTGGATATAACCCTGTTCAGATCTTTGAAGAAGCTACTTGGAATGTCAATAGGTATCATTTGCAAAGAATATAAAATTCTAGTATTTTTTCATTTGAATAACTATTTGTCCCAGCCATGAAATTGGAAGTGGCATCCATCTTAATAAATTCATTCTAACCTGTTTAAGGATAGGAAACCAATTCATTTTCATCAGATCTTCCAGTTTGTAGGAGATATGTATTCCTAGATATTTGAAGCCATTGTAAGACGAATTAGATGGCGCTTGTATGCTGCTGTCTGGGTCCTTACTGTCTCCTAGTAGGGCAGTAGAATTTCTTGCATTGGTCTTATAAACCAGAGATGCTACTATATATATATATATATATATATATATATTTTTTTTTTTTAGCACTGTTCACTGTTGTTCACACCCTGTTGTTTTTAATCATTCATTTATATTTCTATGTATTTCTGATGTTTAAAGTTCTTCAACACAGTTACTGCCAGTATGGTTACTTATGAGTTTAGAGAGTAAACCGGTTTGTTTCCATATTCATGCAACCTTTTGTTTAGAAAATCACATTTGCAGCATCCCCGGCTGAATACTCGTCTGGAGTCTTAAACTGGTCCATAAGTCTTGTTGTTTTTAGGTGAGATTTTAGCGTCGTTGTGTTGCCTGTTTTTAAACAAAGTGGACGTACCGGCTCGTTCGTGTTATCGACTCTCTTCTCTCGTTCGGCTTAAAGCTAAAATGTTCCCACACCGGAGCTGAGGCTTCGTAACCAAGTCCATTTGGACTTTTTTTATCCGACTTGTCTGTAGATGTCACGAAAATAAGTAGTTCTAATTAACACACACAACTGTTGTTCATGTGGCACCAGTCCTTCACAGAGATGAACATGCTGATTGTGAACCTTTCAGGTATCGATGATCAGAGACATCAGGGAACGTGAGATCAGAATCTACACGGACGCAGGAAGGATATGTCGACCTCTTCTGATCGTAGAGAAGCAGAAACTACTGCTGAAGAGGCGCCACATTGACCAGCTAAAGGAGCGGGAGTACAACAACTACAGGTGAGACGGACTGTGACCTTGATCTCCTTGTGGTGAAGATAAGAACACAAACACCGAGGCCACATACATTACATTACATGTCATTTAGCGGACGCTTTTATCCAAAGCGACGTACAATAAGTGCATTCAACCATAGGGTACAAACTCAGGAGAACAAGAAACAAGAAAGTGCAATTTCCTCAAATAAGCCAATTTACAATTTGCTATAGATAAGTGGTGTTACAAGTACAATGTGCTACAGTTTGTTAGTCTTTAGTCGAGGTAGAGTCTGAAGAGGTGTGTCTTTAGTTTGCGGCGGAAGATGTGAAGGCTCTCTGTGGTCCTGGTGTCTTCAGAGAGCACATACTTAGGCTGCAGCGTAGGGGTGCGTCTTTAATCGGAAAGATACGTTGGGCGCCAGACAGGCAAATAATCTACATTATTCCCGGTCATATATATATATATATATATATATATTTTTAATAAAGTTTATCCTCTGACCAAGGCGCAGTAACTTAAATCAAATACTAAACAATTACAAACAAGGAAGCTGATCGACGACGATCCGGGGCGGTCCAAAGGTCTCTCCAGCTGGTTCCTTCCCTCCGGCTGTCGAGCAGGTCCTTTTGTGTAGAACTATCGTCCTCTCAACTCGGCCATGCAGCCTGTGTCAGTTGGTTGCTTCTCCTACAGGTGAAGACTACAGGTGTGTCCAAACTCATAGCCTTTCCTTTGCCCCCCCTTTATTTTTGTCAGGTGGGAAAAAAACAAGTCTGCAGGTTTGCTACAAGTCCAAATCCACGTCTGATTGTTCAAAGCCCTCAAAGGGGAGAGGTGCTCTGGGTTTCTTCAGACCGTGGAACTTTCACACTTAGTCTCATGATGAACTTTAGACATTATGGCATCATTATATTTTGCCTTTAAAGGACTGCAGGTTGCCCAGCAGTTTCTTGTGTGTCTGTTCCTACAGACTGTCTGTCGTCACTAGACGACCGGTCTGAAGTTAATTCTTATGTTCTAACCAAGAACAGACTATCTACATTCTTTCCATGGTTAAAAACAGAGTTGATTATTGATGAGCTAAAGAGACAAAACTAAACTCTTTAGTGTGAACAAATCCACCCACATCTCAATTTAAGTCAAAGAAAGGCCAATGAATTAACGAGTAATAACTCTACAAAGCGTGTATTTTAGGAGCCGGTTTTGAGGACACATCTGACCTATCCTTTGCGAATGAGATGTGTACCTTAGTTAGCAAAGATTGCTAATTAGCACTACCAAGTTTTACGTTAGCTTCCGCACAGCACTGCAGGCGAGTTTCCGGCACTGCCTTGGTGACCGACCAGTCGGTCGCCCTATTGGGCACCAGTGATGTACAGCTCGCTGTATAACATAGTGAAGGCTGTTACTCTTCCCTGGTCAGCTGGCAGGACCTGGTGGCGAGCGGTGTGGTGGAGTACATCGACACTCTAGAGGAGGAGACGGTTATGCTCGCTATGACCCCTGATGACCTCCAGGAGAAGGGCGTGGCCTACTGCTCCACTTATACGCACTGTGAGATCCACCCGTCCATGATCCTGGGAGTCTGTGCTTCCATCATCCCCTTCCCCGATCACAACCAGGTAAGAACCCTCACCGGGCGATGAAGTATTGATGACCCCCCTCAGAGGCGCGTTACAGAGCTTCTCTCTGGTATCCAGTCCCCCAGGAACACATACCAGTCTGCTATGGGAAAACAGGCCATGGGAGTCTACATCACCAACTTCCATGTCCGGATGGACACGTTGGCTCACGTGTTGTACTACCCTCAGAAACCACTAGTCACCACCCGGTCGATGGAGTACCTGCGCTTCAGAGAGCTGCCTGCAGGTGAGTGACCTGCGCATTCCGACTGATGACAACTCACCCAAACTGAAGAAAGGTGAGTTATGTTGTTCTTTGTGTGCATGTGTCTAACTAAAGCTTTGCGCTTCTGATTTAGGGATCAACTCCATTGTGGCGATTGCTTCGTACACCGGATACAACCAGGAAGACTCGGTGATCATGAACCGGTCTGCCGTCGACCGAGGCTTCTTCAGGTCAGTGACTCACACCTGAGTTAGCGGTAGCTGGTAGTTTCATCATTTTATTCTTTGTCTTTAAAGTCTTTTTTCCTTCTTCAGGTCAGTTTTCTATCGATCCTACAAAGAGCAGGAGTCTAAGAAGGGTTTTGATCAGGAGGAGATCTTTGAGAAGCCGACACGTGAAACATGTCAAGGTGAAAACTGATCAATTGTCTGAAAATTACAATAATATGGTTTAATTAATTGTGGTGTAATAGATCGCTCAATAAAAAGTAGTTATTGTGACAGACCTAGCTAGGGGGTCTTAAATCATGAATTCAAATTGCCCTCAGGTATGAGACACGCCATCTACGAAAAGCTTGATGATGACGGCCTCATCGCTCCCGGCGTGCGTGTCTCCGGCGAGGACGTGATCATCGGTAAGACCGTCACCCTGCCGGAGACCGACGACGAGCTGGACAGCACCAACCGCCGCTACACCAAGAGGGACTGCAGCACCTTCCTGAGAACAAGTGAGACTGGCATTGTGGACCAGGTGATGGTGACTCTGAACCAGGAGGGCTACAAGTTCTGCAAGATCAGGGTGAGAGTCCATCACATCAGAAATCTGACACTTGAGACTCACCTGACCGCTAACGTCGCTTATTTTGTGCAGGTTCGCTCAGTGCGGATTCCTCAGATTGGAGACAAGTTCGCCAGCCGCCACGGACAAAAAGGAACCTGTGGAATTCAGTACAGACAGGAGGTAAGCAGGCAGTAAACCTTGAGTTAACTCAATGCTGGTATGCAGGAAGTTAATTGAAGGGTGGTAAGTAGGAAGTAACCAGGATGTGAACTGACAGGAAGTTAATGACACGGTGGTGGTATCTGACAGAAGATCCAGTTAGGGCGTGGTCCTATCATGGCATATTTGATATTCTCTGATGTTTTGCATTGAAGGACATGCCGTTCACCTGTGAGGGAATCACACCAGATATCATCATCAACCCTCATGCCATCCCGTCCAGAATGACAGTTGGCCATCTGATTGAGTGTCTGCAAGGCAAGGTAAGAACCCGAACCCTAATCCAATAGAGAGCGAGCAGAGTTTCTGACAAATGAATGTCATATTGAAAATGAATAACCCATTAGTAATGATCAGGCATAACACTTTGATGGGGGAAGAGGAGGATTCTCTCCGACAGACTGTAATGGATGTCATCTGTACAGAATGAATATTATAAAAGATGTACAGTAAAATCTACAATACATTACGCAGTAATTAGAGTATGGACCAAAATAAATGGGACTTAATTTCAGCTAAACACAATAAAAGCTTTTATTTGAATCCATACATTGCCTACGGCTTACAGGTTCTCCTACATTTCCACAATTTTCTATAAAGCTGCCATGTACGTGTTTAGAAATTGATTTTTGTTTCAGGTTTCCGCAAACAAAGGTGAGATTGGTGATGCAACGCCGTTTAATGACGCTGTCAATGTGCAGAAAGTATCCAACCTGCTGTCTGAGTATGGATACCACCTGAGAGGAAATGAGGTAACTCACACGGTTTACATCCCGATCAAGAATCAATTCTCAGTCATGATCAACATCATCCTTGCCATCATTTTATAAGCTGTAATGTTTGTTTTAAAGCGTTAAGTTGTATTTGTGGTTATGTGAGGTACTTATCCATACTGATGGTATTACCTACAGTAGATGAAAAGATTACCAGCAAAGTGGTTTATTTAAGTGGAACATGGAAGCAGGTAAAATAACCGTGTTCACATCCGTCAGAGACCGTGACTCAGATGAACTTGTATTGTATTCGTATATTTTATCTATATCTGATATAAACCGCTCCATCTATGTTGTAGTAACTTTATTTTGACAAAGAAGACATGTTTAACTCTGTCTTCTAGTAGTAGATAACTACTAAAACTTTTGTTGTGGATAAAATTGTTCTATGATGAACAGGTTTTCAGGGAGGAACTGATGTCTCTTTATTGATTATTGCTTGTCGATTTATGACTAGGTTCTGTATAACGGGTTCACGGGGAGGAAGCTGACGTCTCAGATCTTCATCGGTCCGACTTATTATCAACGCCTGAAACACATGGTGGATGATAAAATCCACTCGAGGGCCCGTGGACCGGTTCAGATCCTCAACAGACAACCCATGGAGGGCCGGTCACGGTGAGTAGGACGCGTCTGGCCTGTCCGTACGTCTCACCTGTCCGTACATCGCACCAATCTAACGCGTCTTACCGGTCTGCCTTTCAGTGATGGTGGCCTGCGCCTCGGGGAGATGGAGCGTGACTGTCAGATTGCACACGGAGCGGCTCAGTTCCTGAAGGAGCGTCTGTTTGAGGCTTCTGATCCGTATCAGGTTCATGTGTGTAACCTGTGTGGACTGATGGCCATCGCCAACACAAGGACACACACATATGAGTGTCGAGGCTGCCGCAACAAGACCCAGGTACAGACACACTGCTGAGGAGTAAGCTCCGCCTCAACTCATTTCAACTATATCAGAAGAAAAATTCAAAGGGTTTTCATAATCTGTACCTTTTTATACAAGTGGTCCCCAACGCGCGTGTGTGACTGAGACGGAGGGAGAGCAGGGAAAGGAAATGCAGCTGAACGAATACGCTGCGTGATTTAAATAGCGTTTAAAAAAATGGGCACCCCTGATCTAGCATGAAAACGAGCCGTGAGGCAAAAAAGGTTGGGGACCACTGCCCTATACGACACGGCCTTCACATCACAGAAAATGACTTTAAAACAAGACTCTTATCCAGTTGATTTTTTTGTTACTCTTTAGTTGGTAATGTAATAAATAACAAGGAAATCTGTTTTTGATGTGTTACTCACCCGTCTCCCTCTACCTGATCGTGTCCCAACAGATCTCTCTCGTTCGGATGCCGTACGCCTGTAAGCTTCTTTTCCAGGAGTTGATGTCGATGAGCATTGCTCCTCGTATGATGACGTCATAGAGCTGCTCCTCCAATGGGACGCCTCCCTGCATACCTTGAATCAGCTGTAGTTTCATGTTTTTACAATTTCTTGTCATTATACTTTGTTTCTGTAAAAGTAGAATAAATCTGTTTCTTATATTTCTGTTTCCCGAGTCCTCATTGGTTTACTGTCATCATGTGGGCCTGTAAACTAACTTTTCTTGAATGAAAACATTCTGTTGGGTGTTAAACTCAATTGAAGCAGTGAAACATGGAACATCCAGAAGTTTCTTCAGCACCAAATGACTTTGAGGAGCCCAACATGCAGCGGCTTTCCTGATGTTCTCCGCTTTGCAACACTGTATAAAATCCATTCTGTGCGACAGTGTCTTTGACGTGTGGTGTGTTCACCATGTACGGCTCTAAAAAGTCTTGTAAATAAATGATTGCTTGTCAGCAGCATTGATAGAGCTCGTACAGGAAGTGCTGTCCAACTCCTTATAAAAGGTAGCGGTGTCTCAAACCGAAAGACTTATAAAGAACTTTTATCAGGAATCAGGAACATTTCACATGTCAACTTTCAAAGTTAAAGCCTCTCAAAATGTTATTCGTGAGCCATTTTTTTGGTAAATTTCATTTAAAACGAAGCAATCAATAGTTGCATAATAATTCCACTTCAGATTGATAGTATACCACCTAAAGGTGTGACTCTGGGATAATCAGAGTATGATGTACCATTTCAAAATTAAAGCCTGTCAAAATGTCATACTTTACCAAACTTTCTCTAAATAATAGTCCTTTACAATAAATAGTCCTTCATTGTTAACCACAAAATGGCCAGGTATATGATTTATACCTAACAAGTAGATTATGGCCACTCTTCAACCTGGCCACGGGTTAACAGGCAGTTTCCCTCAAACTGAAACACGAAACACTTTTTCATTCCCCCACTCCTTTGAATGTTCACTTTGTTTCATTGCTGCCATTTGATAAAATCAAAAAGTGTAATTTAATGTCATTAATTTATAAAAATAAAAAAAACATGAAATATCACATGGTCATTAGTATTTAGACCCTTTGCTCAGCATTGAGTAGAAGCACCCTATTGCCATGAGTCTACTTGTAAATGATTTAAGTTTTTCACACCTGTATTTGGGGATCCATTGCCATTCTCCTTGCAGATCCTCTCCAGTTCCGTCAGGTTGGATGGTGAACGTTGGTGGAGAGCCATTTTCAGGTCTCTCCAGAGATGCTCAATTGGGTTTAGGCCAGGGCTCTGGCTGGGCCAGTCAAGAATGGTCACAGAGTTGTTCCGAAGCCACTCCTTGATATTTTAGCTGTGTGCTTAGGGTCATTATTCAATTCAATTCATTTTATTTTGTATAGCCCATAATCGCAAATTACGAATTTGCCTCAGAGGGCTTTACAGTCTGTACACATACTACATCCTCTGTCCCGAAACCCTCCATCGGCACAGGAACTCCCCCCCAAAAAATGAAAAAACCCTTCCAAGAGGGATAAAAGGGAAGAAACCTCAGTGAGAACGTCAGAGGAGGATCCCACTCCTGGGATGGACAGACTACAATGGATGCCATGTGTACAGAATGAACAATGTATAATACCTCCTGTCTGTTTCCCATTTTTTGGGGGAGTTTTCCTGTGCCGATGGAGGGTTTCGGGACAGAGGACGTTGTATGTGTACAGACTGTAAAGCCCTCTGAGGCAAATTTGTAATTTGGGCTATACAAAATAAAATGAATTGAATATATGTTTCCTGTAATTATCTACGAATAATGTACACCCATGTTTTAGTTCTTTAGGAATACAAAAAACAAGGTATCCCTTCTGTCTGTGTCCTGACTAATTGACCTTTTAATTAACTATTTCTAAACATTTCGATACTTAATATTTCGGATAGATTTTTATACAAGAACTTGATTCAATAAAATGAATTATTGTTTTATAATTACAGGTTTAATGGAAACTAACTCCCACCAAATGTAATCTAAAGTAAATTGTGAAATTGGAATTCCACATTTATGAAGGTTCAGAGTTCCATTAATTAAGGCAGTTTTTTATTTGTAATATTTAATACAAATTGTTTGTTTTGTTCTTCAGTTCATTAACAAATTCACATTCTACAGAAATATCTGAAAAATGTGGAAACGTGAAGTCGTCGGTTTATTCAGAATTGAAACATGAAATATTGATTATAGATCTGTCACACAAGGAATGATACAAATCATTGAAGACAAAAAGTGTTTTTATCAACCAAATTTGAAGCTCAGAGAGAGAAAAGATAAGACTTGTGAGGAGAAGAAATTTGAACTTTTATATGATCTGAGAACAGATCTCTTTATGAAACTTTTTATTTAATTTAATTTGCATCAGTATTATTCCTAGGGTGATCTGAGTCGCTACAGTTGCTATGGTCAACAACGATAAATATCTGGCTCTGATCAGATTAATATCTGTGTATGTTAAAAACCTGAAAATGATTTCAAAAATACAAACTGTTAAAATAGAAAAAGTACGACTACGAATGAATGAATGAAAGTATTGTCATAATTTAAAATAACTGCTGTTTGGAATATCATTTAAGTGGCTGTAATTAAATCATTAAACTAAATCAACCCAAATGAAGACTTAAAAATCAAATGATTCAGTTATTTATGAACTACATAAAAAGTAAGACACAAAGAGGAAGAATCATATAACCTCAGTAGCACTTTGTCAAAAATCATCTCGTTCCTGTGATCCAGGAACCACATCATCTTCACTGATTGGTGATCAGCTTATCACAGCTCATCTTCCTGAGTCACTGTAAGGAAATTAGATCAGTCATGGAAGGAAGATTTTTCTAAAATTAAAAAATGAATATTGTATTAGTATTTATTTTCTCTATCAGTGTATAATTTATCGATATTAGTGTTTTATTTTAAACACAGAAATGCAGGTTTATTTTAACTCATATGTTTTTGCTGTTTGGAGTTTAGTTTCGTGAAGTCGTGAAAGGTGAAAAGGTTGTTAATGTTTTGTTGAAATATTGACAGAAAATCAACAAAACAAAAAGAACATAATTTAAAATCCTTCTCCTCACCAACAAGGGACTAACTTTTCACCGTCATATCTTAAGGAGATTGTAGTACTATAGTACCCCACTAGAGAGTAAATAAAGGTTACTGGTGGTTCCCAGAGTCCTAAAACATAGGATGACAGCCTCCAGTTATCAAGCAGACAGTCACCTTATTTAAGAGTAGGCCTAAGACTTTTCTCTTTGATAATGCTTATAGTTCAAGCTGTTATGGGTTAATACAGCCTTTCCAGGTATATAGTTCAGGCTGTGCACAGGTGTATAGTTAGGACTGATTCAGGTTTATAGTTGGGGCTGGATCAGGTTCATGGTTACAGTTCATGGGTCCAGTTTGTTATCTCCTTTATGTTTCATCGCTTCTATTACTGTTTTATATCTATATATGTTATATATATATATATATATATATACACATTATGTTTATTTTCACATTTTTTGCCTTGATGTTTCATATCTGATATATTTGCATCCCCTTTGGGTAGTCATTTCTATGTTTAATATGATACTATGTTTGGTCAGTATCACTAAATTATTCATATATATTTTATGTATGTTTATTTTTATTGCTACCTCTCTCAATAAGTTTTGCTTTGCTTTATTTGTTTGTGTGTGTCGTTGCCTTTCTTGACGATGTCATTACTGGACTCGACCAGGTGAATGGCTCCAATAGCTGAGGCTTCTCCTTTGGCGTTGGTTGCGTGACACTCGTACAATCCTTCCTCTTCTTCGGTCAAAGGGGAGATCTGTAAATATTAATGATATTATATATATATATATACGCGGTCAAGCCAGCCTCCATTTTGAAACAGTCAAGCCTGCACGTTATTTCACGGTGCACGTGTATACTAGAGATTACGGTAGTGGGGTTGTCTGTGTGTCCTGGGGTTCTTTGTAGTTTTCTTTTCTTGCTGACAAGTGCTTCATGTCCCTTACTCACGTATCTGTCCTTGCTAGATTCTGTCCCTGTTGATTTAAGACGTGAGCATGGAAAGCTAAACACAGCGTTAGCGCATAGCTAACAAGCAAGCTAAACCTCCAGGCTGCTCGTGGTCGCTCTTGTTATGTTGTTAAAACTGCGCCTCTCGAGACTCGCCCTGATGAGAGTGCAGCGTAGGGTGGCAAAGGGCTACCCCAAAGCTGAATGTAATGTAGGACGCTAAAATTATATTATATGTCGCTCATTTATCTTTATCAGTGATTGGCTAACCTCCTTCTTAGACCCGCCTCTTTGGGACCTGGCCCGAGCTCAGCTGAGACATGCAGACAGGCGGAGAGGACGTGCAGGAAAAGCATACATTTCGCACAGATATCTTAATTTACAAATATCACTGGATAGATTGCAAAATATTGACTATTTTCAAAATGTATTTTTAATATAATAAAATATAATAAGTATTTTTTTGGCTGAAGGTGGGGCCACGCCCCATGAACTAGCCGCTACATATACATATACATATGTATAGACATATACATCTGAATGTGTATGACTAACCAGCACCCAGCCGGTCACTTCATGTTTCTCTGGTCCTCCCCTGGTTTGAATCGCCAGATTGTCTCGGTCTCCAGGAAGAAGCACCATCCTCTTCTTCCCACTGAGGACCTGGAGGAAGACATCAATCATCACTTTTAACTGCAATATCTTCTGACAGGTCTACTACTACGCCCTCGCTTTCCTCTTTCACCCCGCTATCTCCTATCCAAATTCTTAACCTAGTAACCTCTGCCCGTCCGACCACCTGCCCTCTTGACCCCATTCCATCACATCTTCTACAATCTATCGCTCCTGACCTTCTTCCTTTCCACACCCATCTCCTCAAAAATGCTCTGTTATCTGACTGTTTTCCCAATTCTCTGAAGAAGGCAAGAGTCAACCCACTCCTGAAGAAATCTACCCTCAACCCTTCTGAAGAAAACAACTTCCCTTTTTGTCCAAAACTCTTGAACGTGCAATCTGTAACCAACTCTCCTCCCATCTCCACCGTAACAACCTCATTGACCCCCACCAGTCAGGCTTCAAGGCCGTTCCACAGAGACTGCTCTCCTTGCTGTCTCGGAGCTCCACACTCCACACTGCTAGAGCCGCCTCTCTCGCCTCTGTCCTCGTCCTTCTGGACCTCTCTGCTGCATTCGACACAGTCAACTACCAGATCCTTATTTCCTCCCTTCAGGAACTTGGTGTCTCAGGCTCTGCTCTCTCCCTTCTCTTCCCCTACCTCGACGGCCGCACCTACCGGGTAACCTGGCAAGGATCTGTGTCGGAACCTTGTCCTCTTACTTCTGGAGTTCCTCAGGGTTCCGTCCTGGGTCCTCTCCTCTTCTTGCTCTACACAAACCCTCTCGGCACTGTCAATCGCTAACATGACTTCTTCTACCACAGCTATGCCGATGACACCCAACTAATTCTCTCCTTCCCTTCCTCGGACACCCAGGTGGCGGCACAGATCTCTGCCTGTCTGACTGACATCTCTCAGTGGATCCGCTCACCATCTGAAAATCAACCCTGACAAGATTGAACTACTTCTCTTTCCAGGAAAAGACTCTCCGACCCAGGACTTGATGGTCAACTTTGGCAACTCCGTGTTAACGCCCACTTTGACTGCGGGAACCTCGGCGTGACAATCGACAGCCGACTCTCCCTGACTCCAACATCACTAAACACCATCCTGTAGATACTCGCTCTACAACATCAGGAGAATACGTCCTCTTCTCACTCAGAAGGCAGCACAGGTACTGATTCAGGCTCTTGTCATCTCCCTCCTTGACTACTATAACTCTCTCCTGCAGGTCTCCTGCTACCACCATTCCACCTCTGCAGCTCATCCAGAATGCAGCAGCTCCACTGGTCTTTAACCTTCCTAAGTTCTCCCACACTACTCCACTCCTACGCTCTCTTCACTGGTACCAGTGGCTCATCCAGTTCAAAACATCGGTGCTCACGTACCATGCTGTGAATGGATCGGGTCCGGCTTACATCCAGGACATGGTCAAACATGCATCTGAAAAACTGCTTGTCCCTCCCTCACTGAGACACTCGACTAGATCACAACTCTTTGTTGTCCTGCTCCTAAATGGTGGAACGAGCTCTCTGAAGACACCAGGACCGCAGAGAGCCTTCACATCTTCCGCCGCAAACTAAAGGCACACCTCCTCAGACTCTACCTCGACTAAAAGACTTACAAATTGTAGCACTGAAAGTGTACCTGTAACGCCACTTATCTATAGAAAATTGTAAATTGGCTTATTTTATAAAATTGCAATTTCTTGTTTCTTGCTCTTCTGAGTTTGTATCCTTATGGTTGAATGCACTTATTGTAAGTACGCTTTGGATAAAAGTGTCAGCTAAATGTAATGTAATGATTAGGTGTTTGACGTGAATGAAATATATTCAAATTCATATATTAAAACAAAGACTACCAAATGTCACTGGTTGCTGTGGTGATAAACATTTGTTTGTTTTTAGTAAACATGTGTATGTTTTCAGTAAATTTTGTTTTGTGCATTCTACGTTGATGAGCCTGCAGAGGCTATGTACATTTTTTTCTGATTGAGCAGAAGATTCTGCTGCAGCTTGTTCTTCACTCGATCTGATCTGAAGTTCACAAACATGAAGTGACAAAGTCCGAACCTGCAGAGAACACACCTGAATACCTGAGGGTGTAAGTGAGCTCAGCCTTTTTAACCCGTGATGTCTTCAATAATAATATTTTATTCAACAATTATATTTTATCCATGTTCAAGGAAATCCATAAATCAGTGACAGAAACCTCTTCATTGTTCTATATATAGATTTCCTTTAGTCTATACAGGACCGTGCATATTAAAAAATGTGCATTGTGAGTCACTTCTGGACTTGAAGTTTTTATTTTACATTTCATACTGCCATACTATACATTTTGGAGATAATATTCATTTCTCATTCATTTTACTTAAGGTGAATCCATGATTCTCTTCTCTAAACCAATTGATGAGCTGCTCAGTGTCACAGAGAAACTCACCCTCTTCCAGGTGAGGACAGGTGTGGGCACCCCCATCGCCTCACAGCTCAGATACACCTGAGAGCCGCTCACGTTGTAGACCTCAGCTGGAGCAGTGACGATGACTGGAGCTTCAGACAGGTCAGTGACAACATGAAGGACAATCATCGTGAGCTTTGTGATGTTTAAACAGGATGAAACTGGTTTCAGTAATCAATCGGTGAGATCAGAACTAATCAGCATGAAGGTGGGGCGACAGAAACAGGATGTAACATGTTGCAGGAATCCACCAGAGACAAATGACTGCGGAGGAATTCAGTGTTTTCAGAGGGATGAAGTTGGATTATCATCACCGTCTATTATCTATTCCTGTCGGAGGGAGGGGGGCGAAGCAGCTTCACTGCCACCGACCACTGGAACCGGCCGTCCTGAAAAGGCAACCTTTCACCGACCCACTGCATCAGATTGTTCTCTCTGGCTCCTAAATTCAGATGACCTCAAGACACACTCACCTGTACCTCAGAGGGACTTCTATTGGCTTTCACCTGTGTGTGTGTTTATGCGTGTGTGTCTCACCTGTGGAACAGCGGCCCTTGTTCTGCACGCTGATTGGTTCTTTGCCCTCCTTCTCGGCGGTCAGGCTTGCGCTTTTCAGTGCGCAGCCGCTGCTGTGGGTCACTCCGTCAGTGCCGCAGACCTCGTAGTTGCTTTTACACACGCACACACCAAGTTTGTTCTTCTTGTGCGCGTTGCCCTTTACGCACTCCATCCCGGCGCCGCAGCGGCGGGCATCCGCGCGGCGGCCGCCGCACGTCTGCCCTTCCGAGGCGGCGCACACCGAGCAGCAGGCGCATGAGTCCAGAAGAGAGCCGGAAGGACAGCCCTCCACCGGGAGAGAAGCACACTGAGACGGGTCACAAGAGGCACAGCCCGGGCCAGCTAAGACCCGGACCGAGATCACCGGGACCGCCGAAAGAATCCAGAGAAAGAGGATGAAAGACGTCATGGTGATCTTACGGAGATCTGCCACAAACTGTGCTGGTCTCAACAGACTCCCGATCTGAACACACTTAGATCAGATGTGCAGACTGAGGTCTGTTATAAGCTGCTGACTCCGCCTCACACAAGATCCCAGACCTCCTCTTAGTCAGAAAAACGAATCATGAAAATGTAATAAATAAATAAAAACAGATCATAGTTCAGCTATACTTTTACTTAAACATCTGCTTTTATAAAGTTTCCTGCTGATCAATAAACTCATAAAAGTTTCTTTACAACTGTTTCACTTCTGTCTGATAACTGCATTAAATAATATAATGTGCCAACAAATGATAAAAGATAATTGAATTAATTTGTTCGAATTAATTTGTTCTAGTCGAACAACAATAATAAATTCAACAATGTGCTTATGCTAATTTACTGATAATGTTGGTCTTCCTAACAAGAATGACTCAACAAGTCATAAGTCCACCAATCAACAACGACAATCAATAAATATCAGCAAACATCAATCAATATCAGCAACTCAGATTCTGTACGAGACCAGAAAACATAACAAAACTCATCCCTGATATTTAGTTAAAATAAAGCTTTGGCAAATAAACAGGCACTGTTCTCATGTCTGATTTATTTTTCCTGTTTTGTTTCCAGTTATTGATTGAACTTTAGTTCTCTTCCCAAAGAGCAGCATGGATCTGTTCAGTCTATAGAGTACATACAGTGTATACACACACACACACACGTTATATCAGAGTACTCCAGCTTTATATAACATTTTATCACATCTTCTCTAAACAGCAAAAACTAAACTAAAATATAAGAGACTGGGACAGAAATCAGGTCTTTAAAGTATTTTTTGTGTACTCCCTGTACTCTTTGTGTGTATCAGTAGTATTTTTCGTGTACTAGGTTATTTGAAGTATTTGCTGATGAAGGCAGACAGAATGTCTCTGTATGGGGATTCCGATTGGACCGTTTGGAGCTTGAGGATTTTGAGGATCGCTGGAGAACGAAGGATGAGGTTGTGACCAAATCCCACCAGACTGGAGGTGAGCCAGTAAAGCGCCATTGACTGTGGGGAAGATATCATATTTCAATTACAATGCTGTAACAATCTACAGTTTGTCATAGTCTGCAGTCTTAATGAATATATCTGTTTATTAAGACTGCAGCTCTCCTCGGTCCCGAGCCTGACACAACCCAATCACAGATCAATGCAGTTTGGTGAAAAGTAGAGTTTAGAAAGAGAGAACCTCTTTATGAGAGATATTAGGGCTGGCCAATATATCAATATCAAATCTGTATGTTGATTTATCATCCTCTTAGTGTTGCATCAATTACGTTAAGTAATTTCTGAACTTACCAGTCTGGTCCAGCTGTTCTCTGACTCACTTACTCATTATGTCCACATTACTGATGATTCATTACCATGACTAGGTCACAAGTAAACATTTTGTCAACCCAACAATTTTGTCTCAAGATCGAGGAATTTGGTTAAAATATTGTGATGTTGACCAGCTTTTCTTATACAAGACAAACTATATGACTCTAAATGGACCATCATTTACTAAAAGAACATGATGCTATATTGAAGAAGACTTGAAAGTAGAGATTGAGACAAAAAAACAGTTTACCAGGAGTTCATGGTGGTCACTACGGAGAATGCAGCTTAACACGTAAAGCTTTGACTTCACTTAATGAACCGGATCTTGGTTCCGACCCTGGTCTCAGTTATGTAAAGACTACTATCATGCAGCAGAATCCTGTTTCAGAGTTAAAGCTGCAGGTTCGTATTTAGTCTGAACATGTGATGCAGACAGGAATGAACACGTGATGCAGACGGGAATGTGTGAAAAGCGGCTGAGCACAGTACGCGTATAAATGCTGTAGTCACTATAGCAGAAGGACAGACCAAACTCTTTGAAAACTGATCTCCTTTGTAGAAAATTCCAGGTACGCACTTGGGTATTGTTTTTATATATATATATATATATATATGTTCAAATATGTTAAGAAGTAGTCATTTCTAATACGTAAAGCTTGGCTGTACCTAATTCTTAACTAAAAGGACATTAATTAATTCATAAGTGGTCTTCTGCTGCTTCCTTCAGGAATTATATAGTAACAGCAGGATTATTAAAAACCACCTCCCACATAATGCACAATCGTATATGTTTTAGTTATTGCATTACTGTTATTCAAAGTAAGGCGGGGGAAGCGAGGAGGGCTACGAGCTAGGCTAAAGCTAGGCTAAAGCTAACTCCTCACTGGCTTTCTCTACCCAGCATTTTCCTCGCCAATGTTCGGTCTCTGGCGAACAAAATGGATGAACTGCGGCTGCGGATCACCACTCATAGATGGATCATAGACTGCAACGTCATGATTTTCACGGAAACATAGCTCAATAGCGGCGTTCCCGATAGCGCCATCAAGCTAACGGGGCGCTACATCCTCTGGGCAGATAGAACAACAGAGGACTCCGGTAAGACCAGAGGCGGTGGACTATGCATCTATGTGAACAATGCTTGGTGTACGGACACTGCTATCATCGAGAGTCACTGCTCTGCTAACCATGAGTATCTCATAGACCGTTCTATCTGCCCAGGGAGTTTGCATCTACTGTTGTGACTGCAGCTTATATCCCCCCGGATGCTAATGCTAAACTGGCAATGAAAGAACTGCATACTGCCATTAGCAAGCAACAGACTTTACAGCCGGAGGCAGCCTTCATTGTTGACTTTAACCACTCCAACCTGAAGACTGTACTCCCCAAATTCCACCAACATGTCTCCTGCCCCACGAGAGGAGACAAGACTTTGGACAAGGTCTATACCAACATGGCTGATGCCTACAAGGCAGCCCCCCTCCCACCTAGGACAGTCTGACCACCTCTCCTTGTTTCTTCTCCCTAAATACACACCACTCATCAAACGTGTGAAACCCACAGTGAGGACAGTTAAAGTGTGGCCAGAGGGAGCAGACTCTGCACGACAGCTTCGGTTCGAACAGACGGACTGGAGTGTGTTTGCCAATCAGTCCACACTGGTCTCCCACACGGACATTGATTCCTATGCCTCTTCCGTTCTGGACTTCATCAACACCAACATCGACAGTGTCACCACACTTAAACGAATCACCACCTTCCCCAACCAGAAGCCATGGATGAACAAAGAGGTCCGCCTACTGCTGAAGGCACGAGACACCGCTTTCAGATCAGGTGATGCTCAAGCCTACAGTTCATCCAGGGCTGACCTGAAGAGGGGCATCAAGCAGGCCAAGCACTGCCACAAGCTAAGGATTGAGGAGCACTTCAAGAACAACTCCGACCCCCGTCGCATGTGGCAAGGCATCCAGGCCATAACAGACTACAAACCCACCAACACCACCCCCCAAAACAATGATGCCTCCTTCCCTGACGAGCTCAACAGCTTTTATGCACGCTTCGACAGGGACAACCAGGAGGCCGCCATCAAGGCTGCGCTCACTTCAGACCACCACCCCCTCACACTCTCCTCCACCGACGTGTGTGCTGCACTGTGCAGAATTAATGCACGTAAGGCTGCTGGCCCTGATGGCGTCCCCGGACGCGTGCTCAGGGCCTGTGCTGGGCAGCTAGCTGAGGTCTTGACTGACATATTCAACCTGTCACTAGCCCAAGCTACTGTCCCCATGTGCTTTAAAACCACCTCCATCGTGCCAGTGCCAAAGCACTCCACCGCAGTGAGCCTAAATGACTTCCGCCCGGTTGCACTCACTCCAACCATCATGAAGTGCTTCGAGAGGCTGGTCCTGGCTCACCTCAAAACCTGCTTACCACCCACACTGGACCCCTTCCAACTCGCCTACCGCAAGAACAGGAGTACGGAGAATGCCATCTCCACGGCCTTACACTCCGCCCTTTCTCACCTGGACAATAACCACAGCTATGTGAGGATGCTGTTCATAGACAGTTCAGCTTTCAACACTGTCATCCCCTCCAAACTAATCACAAAACTCAAGTCACCTGGGTATCAACCCTTCCCTCTGTAACTGGATACTGGACTTCCTATCCAACAGACCCCAGTCTGTTAGGGTAGAGAACCACACCTCCTCAACCCTCATCCTGAACACCGGTCGTGCCACAGGGCTGTGTGCTAAGTCCCTCTCCTCCACTCCCTCTTCACCTACAACTGCATACCTGTACACAGTTCTAATACCATTGTCAAGTTTGCAGACGACACAACGGTGATTGGCCTCATCAGTGACAACAATGAGTCGGCCGACAGAGAGGAGGTCCAGCACCTGGCGGTATGGTGCGCTGACAACAACCTGGCTCTCAACACCAAGAAGACCAAAGAGCTAATTGTGGACTTCAGGAAGAAAACTGGAACACACATCCCCATCCATATCAACGGGATGGAGGTTGAGCGTGTCGCCAGCTTCAAGTTCCTGGATGTCCACATCTCTGAGGACCTCTCTTGGATCCTCAACACCTCATCCCTGGTAAAGAAAGCACACCAGCGTCTCTTCTTCCTGAGGAGACTGAAGAAGGCCCATCTGTCTCCTCAGATTCTAGATAATTTTTACCGCTGTACCATAGAGAGCATCCTTATAAACTGCATCTCAGTATGGTACGCCAGCTGCTCTGTCGCGGACCGTAAATCACTGCAGAGGGTGGTGAAAACTGCCCAACGCATCACCGGTTCCTCACTCCCCACCATTGAGGCTGTCCAGAGCAAAAGATGTCTGCGGAGGGCACGCAACATCGAAAAGGACAGCTCTCACCCCAGCCACAGACTGTCTGCCCTCCTGCCCTATGGGAGGCGCTACAGGGTGCTCCGTTCCCGGACCAGCAGATTCAGGAACAGCTTCATCCCTGTGGCTGTCACTCTACTGAACTCTGCCCCACCCCCACACACATCTCCCTCAGTGACTGTACTCCCCCCTCCACCCTGGCTTGACTGCCACACACCCTCCTCCAGCCACTGAACATTTGCACTGTTATTGTATATCCATTTCTTACTGTTCATATTGCATATCTATTTCTTACTCTACATATCTATTTATTCACTTATTACACTTTACATATGCATATACTCTGCACTTTTTGCTATTTTGCACTTCTGGTTGGATGTTGAACTGCATTTCGTTGCCTCAGTACTTGTACCCTGTGCAATGATAATAAAGTTGAATCTAATCTATTCACACAGTTTTTGTTCACTTCCTCTCATCACATTGTAAAACCTTGAGTTTCCTCAATTTTTTGTTGGAGTGAGGTGTTTTGACAAAAGAACGGAGCCATCAAATTCAAAATGTCGAAAGATTAACGTGTATCTTGTGATGATATTTTACCATATTTAGCAGAAAATGTGTCTGTTAGAGAAACAGATTTTCTTATTGCATGTCTCACTCAGAGACGTTTTGATGAAATTGCACTTTCTTGTTCTTCTCAGTTTATATCCTTATCGTTGATATGCATATATTGTAAGTCGCTTTGGATAAAAGCGTCAGCCAAATGACATGTAATGCAATCTTGAATTGCTCCTACATCTCTCTAACTCTCACGATAGGTAAGAGAAATGTTTCATAGGCTTGCTTATCTCTTAGTGGAAAAAATCCTCATGTCTAGAAGAGGTGAATTCACGTTGTGGAATGACATTAAGTGCAGCAGATTATTATAGGTTCAAAAACATGGGAAGAATGGATCCAGGTGGAAAATACTGAAGCAACCCTTACTGAAGGAACTGTAGCCGCGATGGGAATCATCAACACCGATACAGCCCTGACGGAGTTTGTCGCAATCCTCTGAAATCGAGATGGGCTGACTCTCTGAAGAGAAAACACCTGGAGAAGAGAAACGATACCTTAAATGTCACCACCGGGTTAGGTGATTACACACCTGCTGAACAGACGTACCTCTACAATGAGCAGATTAGTGAGTCCGAGACAGATAGGTAGGATCCATGTAGAGTCAGGTGAGGTGAGGTCAGGGAACCAAAGGGCGCCTCCTGATGCCATATCAGTCTGCATAACTGCAGAAAACACAGGCAGCTGTTATCTCAGGTTACCAGACTGATCCAGCAAGGATGAGGGCCCAGTTTAGATTTAGATTTAGATTCAACTTTATTATCATTGCACAGGGTACAAGTACTGAGGCAACGAAATGCAGTTTAACATCCAACCAGAAGTGCAAAGTAGCAAAAAAGTGCAGAGTATGTGCATATGTAAAGTGTAATAAGTGAATAAATAGATATGTACAGTAAGAAATAGTTGTGCAATATGAACAGTAAGAAATGGATGTACAATAACAGTGCAAATGTTCAGTGGCTGGAGGAGAGTGTGTGGCAGTCAAGCCAGGGTGGAGGGGGAGAGAATGACAGCCACAGGGATGAAGCTGTTCCTGAATCTGCTGGTCCGGGAACGGAGCACCCTGTAACGCCTCCCAGAGGGGAGGAGGGCAAGCTGGGGTGAGAGCTGTCCTTTTCGATGCTGCGTGCCCTCCGCAGACACCTCTTGCTCTGGACAGCCTCAATGGTGGGGAGTGAGGAACCGGTGATGCGTTGGGCAGTTTTCACCACCCTTTGCAGTGATTTACGGTCCGCGACAGAGCAGCTGCTATACCATACTGAGATGCAGTTTGTAAGGATGCTCTCTATGGTACAGCGGTAGAAATTCTCTAGCATCTGAGGAGACAGATGGGCCTTCTTCAGTCTCCTCAGGGAGAAGAGACGCTGGTGTGCTTTCTTTACCAGGGATGAGGTGTTGAGGGTCCAAGAGAGGTCCTCAGAGATGTGGACACCCAGGAACTTGAAGCTGGCGACATGCTCAACCTCCGTCCCGTTGATGTGGATGGGGATGTGTGTTCCAGTTTTCTTCCGGAAGTCCACAATTAGCTCTTTGGTCTTCTTGGTGTTGAGAGCCAGGTTGTTGTCGGCGCACCATACCGCCAGGTGCTGGACCTCCTCTCTGTAGGCCGACTCATCGTTGTCACTGATGAAGCCAGCTGATGCAGTCGGGCTCAATTTACCCGACTGGTCAACATTAATTTTACAAGACTGACCCAGTCAATTTCGACTGATCCAGCCTTCATTCACCAGACTCAGTTCTCGCTCTCTATACCAAACTGTTGGTGGTTAAATCTGGATGGTGGTTGTTCCTGTTGTGGTCCTCCCTGACTTTCTCTACTGTCATTATTATTAGTATGGTAGTTATATTAGTCATAATTTTCCCCTCATTATTCTACTATTTCATTCATATACATGTAATTTGTTATGTTGTTCATTTTGATCACATGACATCTATCACACTTATCTAACCCTGATAGAAGATCCTCCTTATTTGCTATCTGAGGTTTATAACTTTTTTTGTAGATGTAAGCTTACCAGACTGATCCAGACTCAGGTTTCGGAGGGCCAGAGACAGGCTAATCCACAAGGGCAGCTGAACCCAGATCAGCAGGCTGGCTTTGAAGGGATGACAGTTGTCTCTGATGTAGAGCTGAGAAACAATACGACGCAGATTTTTCTTGAATTGAAATCTGAAAAGAAACAGCAGAAAATATTCTTTTTCTTCTGACAGAATCAATGAGGTCACATCTCCTGGGTGGAACTTTATGAAAGATTCTAAATTATAAAATATATTCTAATGACCATGACCATGTATACCTGAGAAGGCAATGATGTCACTCTCCCTCCCTTTATTATAAAAACGTTTAGCGCAATAAGCACCGTTAGCTGTGAGAGGCAAATCAAAATGCTCCAAATCTTTCACCTTTAGGTATTTAAAAACAGTGACAGTTTAACAGCATGTTTGTTTGTGTGGTTTCTTACCGGCTCTGTTTTTCCGTCCAGCCTCTCTCTTTTGCTCTGAATGAAACTTCATATCGAAGTCTCTTTGCCAGCTCCGAGATCTCTGCCTGCAGTGCCTCCACCTTTACACAACCTGGAGGTTACTATGGTTACCATGATGGATAAGAGGGTACTGTCCGTGAGAGTTGGAACACACCAAGAAAAATGTGAACAGGATCAAGTCCACGGGCACACGCTGTTGTAAACAAGTATAATATACAAATATATGTATGTGTATATTACTAGACCCAAACCCGGTGCTGGAAACGCTTTCAGTGTTTATCTATCACAAAAAACAGAATCTTTGCCTTTTCAATTCAATTCAATTCATTTTATTTTGTGGAGCCCAAAATCGCAAATCACAAATTTGCCTCAGAGGGCTTTACAGTCTGTAGACATACGACATCCTCCTCGGCACAGGAAAAACTCCCCAAAAAATGAAAAAACCCTTCCAAGAGGGAAAAAAGGGAAGGACCGATGTATCAATATTGAAAGCAATGGCTGATAGAGGGCACAAAGAGCACAAACCCCTAAACCACTAATCAGTTAATTGAAAAGTAATCAGTACTAGAGTGACAGCTCTACTTAATCCTTTCCTTCCCTCATGTTATCACTCACCTTGGCGATTATGACCATCTGGTAGGTGGCGAGTGGCAGAGTGATGAGCGTCCTGACCGATAGCGTGGCAACAATGATGGCCAGCCACCACGGGAGCCCGCTTACCTGCTGCACGCTCACCAAGAACCGCTCACACAAGTGAACCGGAGCGGAGTCTGAAAGGCTGCTGTACCAGCCTGCTGCACCACCGGAGAGCCTCCTGACTCCTGCCGGCGACCCTAGATCTGAAAGCCTTCTGACTCCTGAGAACATCTCGACTCCTGAAGGCGATCCGAGTCCTGAGAGCCTCCTGAGTCCTGAAGGAAAGCCAACTCCTGAGAACGTCCTGAGTACAGAGAGTCGTGCAGGAAGCTGCAAGATGCCGGACCTCACCGCCCTCCCCACACACAACATGGTTACCACCTGCTGAAACATGACGAGTTAAAAAAAGACAAGTGAAGAAGAAGAGCAACTAAAAGCTGTTTGACGTAACGTGAATTGGTTATTTCAACGAACACAACGACATTTCTAACAAAACGGCAACTGAAATAAATAAAGCTCAGACTTACCAGTTTGACGTCAGCCGTCCGGTATCCTGTACCGGCAGCCTGTTGCGTAAACGGTGCGTAAAATAATCACTAAAACTAGGTTTTGTCAAATTCTTTCTTTTTCAGATCACGACAGCGGAGCGTCCCATCGATGTGACGTCACGTTTACCATCGGCTGTCGGTTAAATGTGACGTTTCAGAGGTGCGTTACAAAAGATACATGCGACATGACTTTTTAAATAGGAAAATAGAATAATAAGCTTATATTATGATGTGTTATTTAGCAGATCGAAATGTATTATAACTCATGCTTAATAAACCAGTAACTGCAGTAAAAGCACACGTGTCCTATTTAATAATAATCTATACAGTAAAGGGACATGCTCAAGGAAAGCACTTGCCCTTTTCAACTGTATTTGAGTAAATGTGTTTAGTTTATTTATCTAAACAGACCGCTTTGATCTTCTGCTCTGTGTCTAACCGGAAGTAGTGTTAAGGATGATCACGCTTCCGGGCTGATCGACCCGCCTCCTCCCAGACAGCAGCGGACATGGCGGAGTACAGCCAGGTGGGCCTCCTGGCGGCTCTGCTCCTCTTCACAGCGCTCACGGTCCGGGACGTCTATCTCGGCCGTTCGGGCCTGCAGCTGGAACAACAGCCGACCGGAAGCTCTGGCCTCTCCCCGGACACCTTACCGGACAATGGACCCGGAAGAACCGCCAAGCCCTCGCTGTACTCTGGGCCAATGCTGAAGTTCCAGTACTGGTGAGTTAACGTTAGTTAGCACACAGGGTAACTGCTGACAGGCTGCGACAGACAGATAGTAAGATAGTAATCCCCCTGACGAACATGTGAATCGGAGAAAGTGTTTTACACGAACAAACAAGCGTCTCAGCGGTAAAACGTGTCTAAATGGATAAAACCAGTCTGTCGGTAGAACCCGTCTGGCTCGGGCTAGATTTGTTCAACGCTGAGCTCTGTTTCTGTTTCTGTTACAGAGTAGTCACAGAATATGGTTACAAGGACAACATTTCTCGTAGAAATATGATCTCTCATCTTGCTAAGAATGTTTAGTCTTTAAGCTGATTTTCTGTATTAATAATTGGTCCAATGGGATTTGCAAAAGATTACCACAGGTAAACGGACCATGGTACCTGGTCTCAGCGAGGTGGAGGGTCATTATACTTCCTGTTTGGACCGTACATACCTAACTGGTCTTCTCTTTATCGTTTCAGTATCTCCTGAGGGTACAACAAGGCGTTTCAGGAGTACTCTCGAGCCATCAGCCAGTTGTACCCGGACATCCGCATCGAGGGTGAAAACTTCCCCCCCACCGCCTTCAACAGGTGTGCCCGATGTGATTAAACCCCACCATCTTCAACCGTTTTTTTCTGGCATCACTAAACCTAACCTCCCGCCTGCTCTCTTGTATATCCTCAGGTGTGCTGGTAACCTCATCTCTTACCTGAAGCTCCTCTCCATCCTGCTGATCGTCAGCGGTCAGAATCCCTTCATATTTCTCGGGATGGACACTCCAAGAGCTTGGAACTGGAGTCAGGACAACAAGGTACATGTTCCCTTTAGGGTTGTCATGATACCAAAATTAGGACTTACGATACCTTCCATAAATATCATGAAACCCGATATTTACGATACAATACCAGAATTCTCTACAATAGCACAAATACAACATGTTACCATAAATACAATACTGGTATATTTATCTATAATGGATCCCATTTTACCAGCTGGTTCCTGCCCAGCTTTTTGAACACTTAACAAATTATTGAAAACTACATGGAGCCGTCATAGCATTGATTATATACGGTTATGTAACGTAGCCATGTCTCCCTAGTGATCTCTCGCTGTGAGCGTGTGCTGGGTAGCGCTGCCTCTTGTCAAGCAATGCGTGCAGGCAGCAGGACATGCAGCGACTAAAAATATGGAAAATTGTCTCGTTTTCAACGTACAGGTTCCACGGTAACTTATTAGTATTGATATACCATGTAACATTTGTTACCACGACAACAGAGGATTCAATGGGTTACCACATCAACATATTGACCTCTGTCACTGGTTTTGTTTTTACTCAGATCTTCTCCTGTCTGATGGCCTTCTTCCTCTGTAACATGATGGAGACTCACTTCCTGTCTACAGGAGCCTTCGAGGTCACTCTGAACGGTAAGTTCTGATTGGTCCAAAACATTCTGTATTTCACATAATAAACTCTGTTTTGCAAACTGAATACTGTGGTAGGATGTTTTTGTAACAGTGTCATGTGCCCCTCTAGGGCTTCTAGCTTACAATAATTTTAGTAATTGATTTGTATGTTGATTATTTTTTCGATTACTCAATGAATCAAGGAAAAATGATTGCCATAATACGTCAGACATATAGGGAATTTGACTTGGCGGTTGGTGCGTAACAGCAGACAGTAAGACAATGGATGACCACAATATACGAGGAATAAAATAAAATATAATGCTATGGGTTAGTAGTATAAGGTTATGGGTTAGTTTAAAATAAAAGAATAAAAGTTAAACATATTTTAAAAGTAAAAAATAAAGTGCACCAGCGAACAGGAAGTGACAAAAGGGACGAGTTAAAAGTGACAAGTGTGCAGTACGAAAGAAAGTGACCGGTGTGATGTCAGAGTCAGACAGGTTTTGTCCGGGGTGGGAGGGGTCGGCTACCATCTTATTAGCTGCTTCAGAGACCTGGAAGCGAACAAGTCCTGCAGGGACGGCAGATTGCAGCCGATCAGCCTCTCTGCAGAGCGGAGGACACGCTGCAGCCTGCCCTTGTCCTTGGCTGTGGCTGCAGCGTACCAGACGCTGATGGAGGAGCAGAGGATGGACTCCATGATGGCCGTGTAGTAGTGGACCATCATCGTCTTTGGCAGGTTGAATCGGATAAAAAAAACAAATCATTAATTTCTAAAACTTCATTCAAAAACAGAACGGATTCACATTGCAAAAACATTGCAGAAGGTGCACAAACGGGTTGCTCCTTGAATATCCCTTTTGCCATTAAAGTAATAATTAGAAGATTAAAGCAAAAAAAAAACCAAACGTTCACGTGTATGCTTTACATAAAACAAATATATAGACTTTTTTAAATAAAGTGCACAAAAAGATGTATATTTTTGTTTAAAGGGACCTGTCAGAAAAATCTCTATATTTTATGAAAACTACAAATCGGAAAACAGGATTTGTTTGAACGTCAGAACTTGTACTCTTCACCAGTGGTCCTACGGTCTGCACGGCACCTGGTACTGGACCTTTTTTCAGAACATTTCCCTGACCAGATTCTTTCGCAATTACATGCACTTGTCCCTCTTGACACATTTCCCAAGCTTTTTTTTTGTTGCTATATGCAGCGTCCACTACCCCCCCCTCCCCGAGGTTGTCATGTCCCCTCTCTCACTGCTACTTCCTGGTGTAACAATGTTTCATGTCCCTCTCTTAGATGTCCCTGTGTGGTCGAAGCTTCAATCGGGTTACGTCCCAAACATCCAGGAGCTCTTCCAGATCCTCGACAACCACCTAAAGATGAACCAGGTGGATCCCATGAGCTTCTCTTCATCTTAGAGCTGCTCAGGTCAACACTCTAAGGAACATCAAAGAGGTTTGTTGCCATCTAGGTTGCCATGGTAACTTATGATGTCCATCCCACCTGGTCCATGTACTATAGATAAACTAGTTTATCACCTAGTTATCTGGTTAAATACAAACCAGATCCTCTAAACCAGTGGTTCTCAAATGGATATGTGAAGGCACTGCAGAGGGTAGTTGTGATTTTAACAAAATCATTTTAAATGTAGTTATTTGATACATATTAAGTGTATTTTCATAAACAGAAATGTATATTCCAGGCATGAAAATCCCCTCACCTTTCGGCGAAATTCGCCGTTTTGAAACCTACGTGAATCGTGTAGATTCGATGAGGTTTTTTTGGGGGGGGTATTCATATTCAGTGAACTGCGAACAGGGTGAGTGATGGTTTTAATATTTTCTGGTCTATCTAAGTTAAGTTACCCAGGAGCTTTGTTGACATAGACTTAGCTAACGTTAGCTACAGCTTGATGAATTGAGTCATTTAACACAGCAGGAGAGAACGCGACGTTGGCCAGCTAGCTAAAGCTCCGGTGGAAAATGATTAGCTATTTCTTAGAGGGTAGATCACAAAAAAAATGTTGAGAACCACTGTTTTAAACAACCAAGTAAGCTGCTTATAAAGGGGCTTGGCTTGCAGCAGGGGTGTCAAATCCCAAAACGCTGGATTTGGCCCGCGGGCCGAGAGTTTGACACATGTGGCCTACAGCATCTGACCAATAACAAACATGGATAAATCTGCATTCAAACTGTATAAATATAATATCAAAGAAATATAAAGTGATACATAATTCAGACAGAAAGCAACAATTTGAACTGACAAATCAATGGAGAAGAGGTGTTAATAAATGACTGCCCGTGTGAATGAGTTTAAATTAATATATTTATCTGTTTCATTCAGGGACCATAGATCCCACCACCTGTGTTTACTATAGTTAACTTATACGTTGCAGGTGTGTTCTGAGATGTTACCTTCATTTTTAGCTTTTATCTTTTGCGAGCAAAGTATAAAATAAATACCTCATAAAAATCCAAAACAGCAAGTAGACTTAAGTAGAAGTGTCTGTACTAAATGGTCCATCCATCCACCCATCTTCAGCCGTTTATCCAGGGTCGGGTCGTGGGGGCAACAGCTCCAGCAGGGGACACCAAACTTCCCTTTCCCGGGCCACATCTACCAGCTGTGACTGGGGGATACGAAGGCGTTCCCAGGCCAGTGCAGAGATATAATCTCTCCACCTAGTGCTGGGTCTTCCCAGGGGCCTCTTCCCAGCTGGCCGTGCCTGGAACACCTCCCTAGGGAGGCGCCCATGGGGCGTCCTCACCAGATGCCCAAAACTAAATGGTTCGAAGCTTTATTTAGAATTGAAATATAAAGATAATTTGTATTATTCTGTTCAGAGTCTCATTTAAGACTTGATCAAAACTTAATTTAACGCCATCAAATATTTATTTTACAAATATAGAACTAAATACGTTTAGATTCTCTTATTTTATATTTGTATCATAGGTTCATGGGTTTCTGCCTCAAGCGTTTTGGCTGAAAGGAAGATATGTAGGAAAGCCCTATATTCATATATTCATTATGCTTCACATGGCTGCAGCTGAAAGAATATTCATCCTTTGTAGGGCTGCACGGTATACTGGTCCAAAGGGTATTCCGGTAAAAGATTTCCATACAGTATTTCTCATGTACCGTTCATACCGGTGTTACGACCGACGTTGCTCTTCGGCAGGCGGCAGAATTTATTTTTACCCGTCATGGAGGAGTCTCCAGCGGTCAGAGCTACTTCTCTTACGTGTGTTGAGATTGAGTCATGGTCACAACTTTATAACAACAATGAATAACCCACAACAAACACTATTTAGATTGATAGATAAAAGGAGAAGAGGAAGAGCAGCAACATCACAGCAGTACAGGGTTGTTATTATTGTCATTATTTAGCCAGAGATGATTTATTGTAAAGTGTTATTGCACTGGGCAGGAATGACCTCCTTAACAGGGTTGTTTTGGAAAATCCAAAAATCTAGTCTATCAAGCCTCTGGTGGCAACACTTGCAGCCACAACAAGCTAACAAGCTAATACACTGGCCAATTGCAAACAGCTGTTCGGGTAGCCGGCGGCCTTTTTCGGGGTCAATGCAATAAAAGCAATATCGGGATACCGTCAGAAACTTCCTTAATACCGTGATAGGGGTTTTTGGCCATAACGCGCAGCAGTTTTTTTATCTAGTTAATGCAGTAGTTGTCAAACTTTCTGTCACAATCCACTTTGGAGGAAGAAAAATGTTCACGTCCCAACCAAATTGTACATGTTGAATTTTTATTGAAATAACATGTTGTGCTTTGTGGAATAATGGAATTAAACAATTGCAATCCCTTTCAGGTAAACCAGATTGCTCCATTAGACAAAAACAAATAAAATGTAAAACCATCTTGGTATATCTATGAAGCCATCTCATACTGATAAAACACGTAGTGGCTGCGATGACCCTGATTTCCACTACAAATTTTTTCAAAACATGGTTGCAAACTTGATGCGGCCTTTCAATTCATCCACAATTTTGAGCCTGGATCTGAATCTCGGCAACAGCAGTCTGTGTACTTTGTACTTTTGTAATATGGGAAGTTCTCAATAAAGGTCTTAAAATAAAATCGTTCCGAATTTCCCCAATGCGAGCCACGTGTAACACCACTGCGACCCTCAGTTTGAGAACCACTGCGTTAATGTGATACTTCAATGTCCTTAACCTGTCTCACTCACCTGTCTGTCTCTTTCTCTCTTCAGCTGTGCTGCGTTCAGGTGTCCCGGCTTAGTGGTTCGTTCAGCCGCCGGCGTTCATGAAGGCCTGGCCTTAAAGCAGACTCTGCTGGGCCCGGCCGGATGTCTCCCGCCTCAAAGTGAATTCCCTCTGTGCTGGGTCACAACAGCACTACAGTACGCATAACGCACCCGTTTCTGTTGGTACGGTTTGATTTTACTTAAGCCTAGTTTATGCTTCTGCGTTTTCAGAGCGACGCAGACGCAAAACCCCCTTGCGTGTCCCTTGCGTGCTTTTTCACACCACCTTGCGTGCATCGACCCATTTTTCGAAAGTGACGCAAGCCTCCCCGCAGCGCACAAGGCTGTGACTGATCTGCTAACTGCGTCCTTTACAGAGTCTCACATTTCCGCTTTCATAGCCCGATACGGCCATTATTAAAACGAAGAATGTTTACGAGAGAACGGATCAGATTGAAGAGCTTTTGTCGGAAGAAATGCGTAAATATGACCGCTTATACAAGCCGTCATTGGCGAACGGCTTCCCGATTCATGGAGGGAGATCGCTGCAAAAGGTGCACAAAGTTGTGGAGGAAAATACGGGACAAATGTGTCCTTGATGAAAAGCAGCAGTGTGGATGCACGGGGCAATAAAGTCTATGATCAATAAATAAAGCAACCAGCGACTTCCACACACAAAGACGTGACTCTCTAGGTCGTCTTCAGCAAAACACGTGACTCCACCTGTTGTTCTGGAGGTGAATCGCTCTGCAACACACGCAAGACTTTACAACCAGGAAGTGAAACGAGTCGGTCGACGCAACGACGCAGACGCAGAAGCATGCGCCAGCCTTTAGTTACAAGTTAGAGGTTCAGTTTGTTCAGAATGAAACTGTTAGCTTCATGGTCATTAGCACCAGACAGGAAACAAATAAATGCAATGCAATCAATAAAATCTGGTTCATGTAACAAACTAAGTTACTTTGTCATCATTGATTCTGTAAAATGTCTGAAACAAAAATAAAACAAGTGTAATTTCCCAACATTTTTATTTAGTATTTAATTAATGACTGATTTAAGTAATTCCGACCAATTCTTTCTTTGTTTTCCTCGAACAACACTCTTCAGTTTCCTCATCTGTTAGTTTAGCTGAGCAGGTAGTTTACCAGTTGTAGTGCTCCCCCATGAAGCAGGAAACCGAAGGCTGAGTTACGGCCTTTAGTACGAGATCAAACCCCCCCCACCGCCTGGTGGTACTAACCTCTGCAGGGAATATCTCAATCTAGGTGGTGACTCTGCCATGAGATCTGATTGGTCAAGTCACAGACACCACACGGGTTGCTATGTTCTGGGATGAGATGATGAAAACAGATTTGTCCTGATAATCAAAAGTTCTTTTCATGGGCTTAGTTGAGGGTTCGCTGTCTTGTCTTGATTTAAGAGTTAGGTAAGGGGGAAGCAAGATCTGCCAAGCAGGCAGACACGAGTCTGACAGGATGGGGAGTCAGTTTATGTCCTCGAATGTAAGGTCTGCGGGTCAACTAGCAGATTTACCAGCCAAAGGGGGGTTAGAGACACACCAACACTATTCAACATACACACTCTGTTCGCTGATGTTTACGTTAAGTCAGGAGTCTGGACATTGGATGTGACCGGATCTTTAGATGTGGGGTGGAAGGTCCTCCTCTACGCCAGTTTAGGGCCAATAGAAATCTTTCCTTCTCTGTCTTTCAAGGGTTATAAAACATGATGTTCTTGCTGATGTTAGTTGTTCTTCCGGCCTGTGTGCTGCCTGAACTGCTCCTGCCTTTGCAAACGCAGCGCTGATACTTGACCTGTGATCTGACAAATAAATTTCCCAGAACGAGAGAAGTCGTTGGGCTGAATTTTTGATAACCCCGACCAGGCTCCAAATCTTGAACACGTATTCTTTCAATTCTCCAAAAATTCTGGTCTGTCTGTCAGGGGAGACACACTAAGCAGTATATGCTCAACGAGGAAGAAACTTCCTCTAACCCCCCCCGATCCAGCTCGGGGTTCAGAGGGGCTAGAATTATTTTGTGAATTTTCATTATTGCTGATTTAATAATTCTATTTATGTCAATCATATATTTTCAAACTAGCTAATAATCAGTCCTGCTCCTAAACTCATGCCCAACACTGTCCAGGTGAGTGAGTCTCTGTTGGTTTACCTGTGGAAGTAGATGTAGGTTGGTGTATCAATAATTAAATGAATTGTTTATTTCTTTACATTACTTATATTTTTAATGCAGATTGTTTCTTAAACATCTGGTAGAATATTATTTCTAGCAACATCAAATTGGTTAAAGTGATTAATGATATTTTGAGACATTTTGATGTGGGAAGTTTTACGTTTGAATAAATCAATTAAATTATTTGCCAAACATGTTTCTCATTGGTATTCAATCTGCCATTCACAGTGTGAGCCGGCAGGGGGCGACCATGAGCCTCTGACTACCCGCTTCCGTACCACAAGTAGAAGAAGGAGACTAAAACACTACGGAGCAGCACTGTTAGCATTGGCTGCTATTCGCGATACTTCCGTCAGATTATTCTTTTATTTTTAAATGTGTGAACGTTAACCCAGCAGCGGAAGTGCACACCAGTTACCGGCTAACGGGAGAGGAAGCCCAGTGACGGTGAGTGAAGGCAGCTAACTGTAATGCTAACTGTTACCGGTGCCTTGTCTGAGAGACCGTGAGTGTTAGCCCCTAACGCTAACACGGGATAACGATAACATGACGAGTCGGGTGATTGTTACACAACACCTAAACCAATGTGACTGGTCGTATGCCAGTGCTAATGCTGTGATACCGATGGACGAGATCTAACGTTATGGGTGTAAAATATGTAATAGTTTCCTGACCCGGCCAGTTTTTAGCTAACTATCCGATAAATCTATTGATAAAAATGATTGTGTAATGTTTTCAGGTGATTTAATGGTGTTAAAGTAAGTGTTAGCTTCTTACCCTTCGAGCCAAATACTGTTTTAATTATGAAAGTTAATATTTTCTTAACCAGAGTCGGTAAAAGGACGCTAACTCCGGTGAATTAGCCGTGCGCTGGTATAGCCATGACCCGGCCAGACGTCCGTCGTCATTGTAAACACTGTGTTTCGCGGAGATTAAACTTATTAAAGGGTCGCAAAAGTTACCATCGATGCTTTCAACATATCATAGCCCCTTGTTCTGGCCTTCACTATAAGATATCCGACTCCAACACCTCCAAGTATTCTAATAAAAGCTTTCATTTCAATTTGAGTGTATAACACCACCTCCTGGACGTTTTATTAAACTCTTCTCACCTGAATGACCAGCAGATGCATGGGTTTAACAATTATGCACACATACATTTTGTTTATGACAAATACTATCATAACACATGGTGTAGAGTAAGAGTTATTACAATTGAAACTACTCAATGAATACATATTTATTTTAAAACATTAAAAAAACCCTTCAAAAATACATTTAAAAATCATCTTTGTCATCCAGCTCCTCGTCCCTGCCCACACAGTAGCTGTGTCTCAATTGCCCAGGCTGCGTTCTTGCAGTCTCCAGCAGTCTTCGCGGTAGACCCGGGCCAGGTCCTCCAACGCCCGCATATGCTGAACCGAACCGTCTCTGAAATGGCACGGTCTGGCCTACGGGAAGGGACTTCCCGCCTGCGTCATCAGCTTTACCTCCACTGCTCCCGTTGCTGCGCTTGACAGTAAAGGCCTTAAAACCCAAAAGACGTGATAGACTTCTAATTTCAATTACTTTAGGAAGATAACTTTTCCTCCGGAACATGATATATTTCAGGGAGGAGAACATTTTCCCGTTTTAAATTCAAATTAAAAGCTGAAATTAATTATGCAGTCTTGGGTGAAGAAAATCAATCAATACTGTCGATTAGAAACAACAACAAACAAATTTACTAACTTGTATGCAAGAAGGTTTTATTTTTTTTTTCTTGCATAGGATACGAGTTATTTCAACTAACGTACTTACTTACTAACTTTGGTCATGGCCATTTTTTTAAGTCATGGAAATCCATTGGTCAAAATGTGTATCAACCCTGTTTATAGATGGGTAGATTCATAGATTCTTGTTAAGGTTTAGAACACCAACAACCAGACTAGTGGTGGTGTGAAGAAGTCTAGTTAACGAGCCAGAGAAAAAGTGGTTGGTTAGGACAGTGAGAGGTTAGTCCGTAGACAAAGGAAGGCTAGAGGAGACAGGAGGTTAGTCTAATATTTGCTTTGCCTCATTTCTTCTGCAGCGTCTCTGACATGAACAGCTATGTAAGTTTTCTTCTTCACTCACTTTACGTTTCTCATGTTTAATGACATTCAGGCTGATCTCAGATCAGTTCATCAAAACAGTGTGTGTGTGTGTGTATGTGTGTGTTCAGAGGAAGAGGAAGACGTCAGGAAGTCCTCTCATTGCAAGGACCAAGACCAGCAGAGGGGCCAACGCTAGGAGGACGGCTAACCGGCTAACTGCTAACGTCAGCACGTTAGCCGTCCCCTCCACAGAGACAATCGCCATGATGGACCACGCTGATGGCAGTCAGTTCAGATCAATACTTTTATCTTTTGTGGATTAGCACCAGAATGAACCAATCATACATCATAATTCAATTGTATCAATGTTCAACCATATCTTCTGTTGGTCAATAACCAATAATAATAACTGATCTGTGTTCAGCTGTAGAAGAGGTGGTGGATCTGACCTGTGAAGGAACAGAAGCTTCTGTGGTTGATCTGACAAACAACGACTCTGTTCTGGTAACAATACATGATGCAGTTTCTACTCCCCCTTCTAGTCTCCTTCAATAACAAACTGCGTTACATATTTATATTTCTTCTTTTAATGATTTGTGTTGCTTTTTTTTTTGTGTGCTGTTGACGAGAAACTGTTCTTTTTGTTGTTTCTTCTGTTGCTGCTGGTGTCATCAAGCTTGTGGACGAAGGTAAAACATTTTTTATTGACATGTTGACAAAGTTTTAATAAAGTGAAGGTTCAAGAGTTCTCTGCGCGTCGTCCATCAGGTCCACAGAATGAGAGAGTGCCGACAGGTGAGAGCTACGTTGTCAGCAGTGATGAAGATGAAGACGCGCCTCCTATCGCCAACGCTGCAATTATGCCCTCTGTACAGTCAAACAGCTCCTCCAGGTAATTCACGGATCCTTTCTAACATTATGTCTAAATCACAGACTCCTCTAACTTTCACGACAAGGTAGTATATGGGTTCTATCTAGCATTGACTTTAAATTCCAGCCTTCGAGGAGAATGATACCATTGACCATTATAGCCAGGTTAGTCTGATCTCAGCAGTGGAAACCAGTGGAGTCTGTGTGTTTCAGGTCCACACCGGGTACGATCAGCTGTCCCGTCTGCCTGGACTCGTACTTGAGGTGAGACTTAAACTGCTTGCTACACACTTGTTACACACCTGGGCCCTGTTCCTCGTACTAGGTTCAACAAAGTTGATCAAATGTTCTGCTAGCCAGCTCATAATAACCAGATTATTAATGTCAGCCTATCTCGGTTCCTCAAAGGCTGATCCGCTCTCAAACTTTCTTGTTAATTTGAACCAGACGTCAGTCATCAGGATAATTGCGCGTCCTACTTCAGAAGGGGGAGGGGTCGATCACCAAAACCATGATCTTCTAACAGTACAACGTAGGGCTGTGCGGTATACCGGTTCAAATGTTATACCGGATAACACAAGATGCACCAACACAACTTGTGCCCAAGAGAGGAGCTGAATCTGTTTGGAGGGGTTTTGGTCTTGGAAAATCCGACATAAGTTAAATCAGAAAAATATTTATTGCAAAGTCTGTCAAGCCGCTGGTATTGCCTCTGGAGGAAACACTAGCAGCCTCAAAAGCTAACACGCCAGCCAGTTGCAAGCGGCAAACAGCTGTTCGGGGAGCTGGCGGTCCTTTTCGGGGTCAGTGAATTAAGACCCAAAGCAAAACCAAGATACAGCCAGAATCTTTCTAAATACTGTGATAGGGATTTCCAGGGCCATACCGCCCAGCTCTAGTACAACAACAAATACTCTACCTTCTATTCAAAGGTAGAGCCTCTTTTTTCTCTCAGCTGACAAGCAGGAGACGATCATGAACGCATGTGAGGACTTCAATCATTTCTTGTCGTAGGAATTGAATGTATTGTACATCTTTTACGTTGTTCATTCTTTACATCTGTCGCAGTCTGTCTATCCTGGAAGAGGGATCCTCCTCTGCTCTGGGTTTTTTATTTTGGAGTTTTTCCTGTGACATGTGAGGGTTTCAGGGCCGAGGATGTCGCATGTGTACAGACTGTAAAGCCCCCTGAGGCCAATTTGCAATTTTGAGCGATAGAAAATGGGTTACAAACCCAGCAAAGTGTCGCAGACAGAGGATTAGCAAATTAGCAATTTTGGGCTGTACAAAATAAAATGAATTTAACTGAGTATGTACTGTATGCACTTATGTCCTCTGTGTATATACATGTCCAGGCACGTGCACAGATAGACCCCTAGTCGTGCTCAAGCACCTGCCCTTTTGCCCTGGATGAGAAAAGTGCCTCTTCTGCTGGAGCCCACATTTTTTTCATTCATCAATATTTAAGAATACAATTACTCCTCTTTCCCCCCCAAATGTGTTTTAATATCTGACCTGCATTTATTTGAGTTCTTGTGAGAATTTTTCCCGACATGCTCCGCGACGCTCACAAGCCCCACCCCCCTCGCCTCCCTCCTGCTCATGCAGTGCAGAGCGCCAAGTGGCTGCAGCATCAGACAAACGGGTAACGGTGCAAATCCCCGGAGTTTGGTGATAAAATTAACCACGTCATTAGCGCCGCTGAAAACATTACGTCGCAAATCTGGAATTTCAAAGCCTTGTCCAGCTATTTACAGAGGGAAAGGTATATAGACCGATAATTTAAAGGCAGTTTTACTGTTCTACAAATTAGACAAGTTTCCTAGTTTAATCAAATATTGAAATGAAAGGTAGGCCTTAAGTTGAGCTACATGACAGCGAGGTGATTGTGAGATATATTGTTGTATATTATTAGTGTAATATTGCTTATGCTTCAACTCTGTCAAACAGTAAAAAAAAATGTGTGTGTTTTCATTGTTATAGAGATTATGTAAGTCACTCCTGATTATTATGCAAAACTGTTTATTTATTATTCATATTTTAAATTTCCTGAATCATTTTGGCCATGAATGCCCTATTGTTTTGGTTTGAGCACCTTCCCCCCAAAATGTCTGTGCACGTGCCTGTAAATCTCTATGTAGATCACTACGGAACTCGAGTTTTAATATGTGTGTGCAGATCTGTGTATGGGCGAATCAGTATATATCTATTATTCATAATCAGAAATTTGATCAATTGAAGCAGTATGCAATAAGTAAGCAACATGTACCATCAAGAAGTTTATTAAGCACAAAATAAAGGAAGAGAACTTTACAAAGAGCACGACGTGCGGGGCGTGTGTGACAGTATGAGACACGGTGTGTGAGACAGAAGGAGAGACCGTGTGTGGGGCAGTGAATGCTCTGCTGTGGCGTTGGTGCTCACGTAACGAAGGTCCCCCTATAAAATGTTAATCTAACTAATATCGCTCCTTCATCAATGAGGAAGAGAGCTTCCCTTTTTTTTCCAGGGGAGTGGCGAGGTCATCCACCTAACTTATTAACCTGCAACAGAGCAGGTTCAAGCTTTTGGATGTGTTGCTATGGTGATTTTGCCAGACTCACTTTGTGGTACCGAAAAGCCTGATCAACTTTGTTAGCCACGTACGTGGAACGGGGCCCTGGGCCGCGGGTAGAATTCTGTGTTGTGATAAGCCGGTTGTTGTTTTCCATCACAGATTGTGGAGAGCGGACGACTGGTTGTTTCCACTAAATGTGGTCACGTCTTCTGCAGTCAGTGTCTAAGAGACGCTCTGACTTCATCACACACCTGTCCTACCTGCAGGAAGAGACTAACCCATCGCCAGTACCACCCCCTGTACATCTGACATCGCTCTTACATCGTCATATGCCTTAGGTACTTTTGGACGTTATGTTTCTAGTGACCTCATCAGTGGCATCATCAGATCAGATGCTTTTTGCTGCCGTGGTTGTTTTGTATCCAAAACAAAAGACTGAGCTGCATTTTAATTAAAGAGTGATTGCAATTGAATGATATTGTATAATTTGATATATTTGATCTTTTTTTTTTTGTTTTACTCTTGTTTCTGGACTGTTTTTCTATTGTAAGTACAAAATGTGTTTAAAGTAGAAATAAACTATTCAATTCTGTCAGTGATATATATATATAGATCAGCTTGTTTAGGACTGAAACACGTTTTGAACTTGGGTAACACGCATCCCACACACGGGTAACACGTAGCGCTAACAAAGGTAGGGAACCGGTAAGATGTAACACACACAATTAATGTGGGGGTTTTAGCACATTATCTTGGTATAGCTGCCATAGACTCCTACGATGTGACTTTTTCGGCAATCGTCTGTGAGGGGCTGGAAAGGTGTGTGTGTGTGGGTTTTTTTTTCTTGTACCATGCCATTTTGGAGGCTAGAGGTGTCCACTTGACATGGCTGCCATAGACTCCCATGTAAAATAATTTGTATGGTGGAGTGGGTAATAACCACGATCGTCATAGTGACGATCCCCTATAACGTGGGCGCTCTGGGTCCAGCAGTAGCAGGCCTATGTGTCTGTAACCTCAAAAGTGGGCGAACTGGCAAAGAGGGTCCATTTCTCACGTGCCCTTTTTAAATTGATTTGACCCTAACCCTCAAAAAGGAGGACAAATACTGCGCCGGACGGCGGACAGGGTATTGAAAATCCGGACGTCTGGTCACCCTAGTCACATGACGCAGGCAGAGAAGTCTGTTCGACTGAAGTCTTCCAAGGAGTGCAAGCATTTCACACTAAATAAACTTTAAAATATGCAAACGTCAACAGTAACCTGGCACGGGAGCACCACGTTTTGACGCGAGGAATGTAAAGAGACTCGTCATCCTGCTGATCAAGCTAGCGTTAGCTCGCTAAAAACCGCAGTAGAGCAGTTAGCAAGACTAAAGACACAATTTTATTCACTCGCCTTTTTTGGACCATCCATTTTTCAATCTTGTCATGTATATATTTTGTGCTTTGTCCTATATCGGTTATTGTTGACAAATCTATTTGTGTGTGTTGTACTTTTTAAGGCCATTTCAAATTTATCTCATAGCACTTTAGCTGTATTTAAATGTGGTGTATACATTTACTTGCCCTGATGGTAATAATTTAATAAGCTTCAAATGAATTATAGTTTGGGTGATGGTATAATACAGTTCTGTATTATAAATTACACATTGTATATCTTAAGTCATTTAATACTGCACAATTGAAATCCATAATGTATAATATTTTGGATTATAGAAAATAAGTTAAATATTGTTTATGATGTTATGATTAAAGTGTAGGCTGTAAAAATAATGGACACGCCCCCAGATGCAAAAAGCCTCGGTCGGAGGACAGACAGGCAGAAAATTCAGTGGGAATTGGTGGTAGGGTATATAATTGGGCAATGAAATTATTATTTGAAAGGAAGATACAGGTAAAGGTAGATGCATAATATTCAAATGTATATACATCGGATAATGGAACTAGGCAAGGTAGTGTATGTAGTCCGTTATTATTTACTATAATGATAAATGATGTATTTTCTCAGGTTGAGGAAAGCATAAGAAAGTCTTTGTACAAGGATGACGCAGCTCTTTGGATAAGGGGCCGCAATGTATCATTTGTTAAGAGGAAAATCCAAGCTCCAATAGCTGAGGTGGAGGAATGGGTAAGCAAATGGGGATTCAAGTTGTCAGTAGCAAAAACAAGTTATTTGTTTCTCAAAACGGCGTATAATCACACCTATTTCCCTAAAATGTTATAATCAACATCTGGAGCAAGTCAAAGCTATTTGATTTCTGGGGATTTCGTTTGATGGAACACTCACATGGAACATTTAGATCAAGAGCAAATTATAAAAAAGTCCATATACTTGTTGTTTGACAGGACATGAATGGGGAGCATGTAGAGAATCTTTACAAAATATATACTGAGCACTGATGAGATCTGTCCTTGGCTTACATGTCAGCAGCAGAACCAAACCTCAAGAAATTGGATGTACTACAAGCTCAGGTGTTGAGAATCATCAGTGGATCATTCACAACATCTCCGGTATCAGCAATGGAAGTGGGAGAAATGCACCTGAGGATTAGAAGAGTAAAATGAATGCTGGCATACTGGGTTAATCTCCAGGGGCATTATGGAACTCACCCTACCAAAAGTGTGTTGACAGGCTGCTGGGAACATAATGAATCAAATTACATACTAATTACTTACTCTTTGGCTGTGTAGGTGATGTAATGGCGGAATAAATCGGGTTATGTCAATTACAGTATTGCCCTACAGTCTCAATTTCATCCTTTTATTCCCATTTCCAAAGGTCGACTTTAATATACTGCAGGAATTGAAGGAGAAGTCGAAGCATATATCTGCATTGCGCATAGTACATAATTATTTTGATTAGTACTTTTCAGACTCCATAATGTTATTTACAGACAGCTCCAAAGATCCTGAAGCAGGGTGTGCAGGTGCAGCAGTTTATATCCCGGTGAGTGAGACCTGCATCAGGGTAAGAGTATCAGACCATGTGTCAGTATATAGCACAGAGCTATTGGCAATATTATTGGCCCTGCAGTGACTAAGAGGGAAATAAACAACACCGTTATTTCATGAAGGATATCAGTCCTGATAGATGATCTGCTATGCAATAATGATTACATCTGACAGTTTCTCAGCAGATCATCTATCAGGACTGATATCTTTCATGAAATATTCCTCATAATATATAGGATGGAAATTAGAGTCATAGCTACACAATTCATCTGGGTTCCAGCTCATGTTGTTGTGGAGGGGAATGAACAGGTGGATACTCTGGCCAAACAAACACTTTAAGAATTAAGAGTTAAGAATATAGGTTTACAAGTTCCGTTAAGTAAAACTGAGGCTTAGCAATTCATCAGAACATATTCAAATACAGTATGGCAGGATTACCGGGTTGATCAGGAAACGAAGGCATCTGTGCAAGATACAAAAACATGTTGGGGCAAGGAGAAAAGTGGAATGGAGGGGAAGGGAATGTCATCACTCGACTGATAATTGGACATACAATACAGGTCTTAACCATTCATCATATAGAATAGGCAAGCACCCAACTTGGAAATGCTCATATTGTAATCAACCAGAATCTGTTGAACATCTACTGTTACAACCTAACCCTAACCCACAGGCAGAATCTTCTGGAGATCCATACTTCATTGGTCAACATAGACGGCGGAAAGGAGATTCTCTATTTTGATTCTAAGAATCCTGAGCACAGAATTTGATTTCAGGACGTTTTCCCAGACTTATTGATCGAATTACCCTAATGGTGATACTGCAAGACAAGTGTTTATTGGTTGTGAAGAAACTCAGTGGATGTTATATTGAACACAATTCTTGTCACATTGAAAATATATATATGTTTCAATGGTGAGGCTATTTTATGTGAAAAGCTTGAATTTTTACCTTGCACCTGCAACACACCCATACACCTGTTTTTGTGAGCCCTATTAAAAGCATCTATGAATAGTTTGTTATTGACAAAAGCCTGCCAATGCGGATAATGTTCCTCAGGCAACCCTTTTTCATGGAAATCCAGTGAGGAAATGTCCCTTCTGAGGTACTGTAGGTTCAAGCAGGCCTTGGTACCTCCTACTTCCTGGTTCACCCATTAGACAGGGTATAAAAGCTGCACATTATGAAGCTTCTGTCAGTGTTCTTGTCCCTTTCTGTGTTGGAGTCTGGCGGGAGAATCCAGTGAGCTGGTAGGTGGTTTTAGTCTCAATTCCTAGGAAAATGTTTTGGCCGTTGGTGAACTTTCTGTTTGTGTCTCCTAGCTCGTCAAGAGGCCCAAACCATGTGTGAGCTGACTCTGGTTGAAGAGGCTCAAACTCCAGGCTGGGATTAGAAGCCACCTCATTTTGTGTTTCTATATTCAGTTCCTGTCTGGCGTTTCTTCAAGTTGGTAGTATTATATTGCTCTTGCTAAGTTATTTGTTAATTTTTTTTTTCTTTTTCTTTTCAGGAGCGTTTGAGGCTGTCAGCAGAGTGGCACCCCAGATAGTGGCTCTGGTGACTGGGCCTGTTACCTGCTCCTCTCATTCGCAGTTGTGTTCATCAATATTTTCTTTCTTTTACGTTGCATGCTTTGATTTTATATTGTTTGTGTGCAGCATCAAAGCCGGTGAGAGCCCTGTCCCCCTTCTTGCTCCCCTGCGGCCTAGTCAGGAGTAGCACTCAATTTGTTTGTAGAAGCCCATTTGGTTATTTTTTAAATTGTAAAGCTAGAAATTGCAATGTGTAACTCTGCCTCAGTGTGTTTACTTCAGTCAGCTGTCGATCCGTCGTTGTTAATGAATTTTCTGAGGAAATCATTCAGACCATGCTACCGGTGGTTACACATGTCTTTCCGACAGTTAATGAACTTCTCATAATTTGATATAAACACTATGCGTTAGCTAAAACTAATGGATTCAAATGCAAAAGTCCTCCAACAATTTCTTCCATTTCGGTGAAGTAGACAGCCCAAATAGAAATTTGGCCAATGGTACTGTTGGAGGGGATTTCCTCACATGTTGAATCTTACCATTTGCTTGTGATCTCTTCTCGGACTGCTATGGCCGGTTCGATACCTGCAGAATCAAGGTGATTTTGGAAGAAAAAAACAAACTGACATCCAAATGTCATACTAAATTCACTAGATTATCTTCACAGCAAGATAAGAAAAACCTTTAGGATGAAGGACAACCTGTGACTTCAATACATGGACGAAGATTTTGGAATACATTTTAGATTCTCAATTCTACCTGCTGAATTTCAGGCTTTGGGGCCAATTAAGATGCCAAACTGGTTAGTTGATGTGAAAAATGTTTGACCTTTTGTGGATTGCCTGTGGGAAATTACTAGTATCAATTGTTGCAGATAATTTCATTTTTGTTGCATATTGTCATTTACTCATTTCAGTTGGTTCAATGTGCGTTGGGCCAGAAACTTGGTGGAGGCCGTGGTGCCATGAGTACAAACAAAAGGTATGACTGACTTAAGTTATTGTTAACCACTACACTACCACAGAGACGCAGCTCATCTATCAAACCGCATGCAAATTTAACATTACAGGTAAGTTAGCTGACGCTTTTAGCCAAAGCGACTTACAATTTTCACACTGTTAACTGAATTGCTTGGTGATTTAAGGTTGTGATGTTCTATAATGTAAGTCAATTGTATGTGTACCTTGTAAAAATGCACTGTAAATAGACATTTCTGTGACCGTAATTCACTGTCATTTTAAATGAGTATTTAAAGAGCAATTTTTCATTAACTGAAAGTTTGTTGCACAATATACGACCAATTGGAGTTTTCTAAATGTTCGTTTGAATAGGTTGCTAGAAAATATTTCTCCGGCAAAAAATGTTTTACACTTTCTATTTTCAGCGAACAATTTAAGTAAACCTCGAAGTGTTTGGATATTTAACACTTTAGTGTAACCAACATTGTAGGTTAAGACCTTATGTTTACAGGCTTAGTGTTACAATGTACTCAGTCAAATTTACTGTGTACCTGGAATGTCATTTTGGCAGTGAATTAATGAAATGTCAATGTATTCTAGAGGAGAGGGAGAAGATGGGCGAGGCCTGAGCTCTTCGTCAAGGTATTTTTTTTTTTTTAATGTAATGCTTGTCGTACAAGCTGTAATGGCACTAATAAAATGTCTTTCTAACTGTAAAGAATGCCTGAGTGTTGGGCCTGTCCTGAACTATTTGTATCCTTTAGCTGCTGCTTAACTATTTGCTGTTGGCCAATGTGTTCGTATTGCTAAATAACATTAGCCTATGGGCAAGAAGATACCATCTTGTCAGTGTTTCAAAGATTTTTCAGAATGGGTTGTGATTCCACACAGGACGGTCCAGAGAATACAACAGGCTCCTGCCTTGAGGATCCCCAGAAGTGGTCGAGCAGTTTCCGCCTCCTGTGACGGTGGAAATTACCAGCAGTCTTTAGTGATTTGAGTGAACGGTAAGACTTTTTTCCAGTATGGTTTTTGATATGTAATGCTTGTCATGCAGGCTGTGTGACGGGTCTAATAAAACATTCCTTTTCAAACTGTCAAGAGCCTGACTGTTGCATAATGTGTTAACTGTATCTTCTAAAATTTGGTTGGATGTCGTGAACTATGCCACCCTCTTTAGCTGCTTCATTTAAATTTGGCAGCTTTTGCATCGTGCAAAAACTCAATCAATGTTCAGAAAACATTCCGGTTGGGTAAAGTAGTTCTGTGATTCCATGGGACGGTCCAGAAAGACAACAGGGTCCTGCCTCAGGCTCCCTAGTGACTTCAGCCTCCTTCAGCCTTCTGTGAAAATTGAGAGGTAAGACCCTTTCTCAGTACTGCTTTTCATGTCATGCTGTGTGAAAAGTCTAATAAAATGTTAGAATGCCTGACTGTTGGTTGGTTGGTTGGTTGGTTAACTGCATCTGCTGCGAATATGTACTGAACTAATCCAGTCTTTATCTGTGCTTTCCCAATGTGTAAAAAGATGCATTCTTGTCAGTGTTTACATATTTCTTGTTTGCTAAAGTACTGTTGTGCTACCAGACAGGACGATTCAGAGAACACAACAGGATGCTGCTTAAGGGGCAAGCAGCTTTAGCCTCCTGTGGAAATTGCCTTATGCTCCTGCCAAATTAGCGATTTGACTAACGGGTAAGACATTTTTTCCCCCAGTAAAGCTTGTCATGTGACAGGTGTAGAAATATGTTTGAAATGGTATGATTGCATAATGTACTTGTGATGCTTCTTGTCTTTGTATGTCCTGAACTATTTTGTTTTAACTGTTTTCCATTCGCCAATGTTTTAGGAATCTGTTTGTATTGCTGCATGTAAACCTGTAGATGAAAGAAGGTCAAGGTAGTGTTTAAGACTATTCTGGATAAGTTGGGTAATGTAGTCTTGTTATTTCTTGCAGGATGAT